>CM061064.1:21134923-21493704 GCA_030762895.1 Sophora flavescens | reverse complement strand
ATACCTATTAGCTCTTTTCCATACGAATAAACTGCTCACTCACGCGAATTTTACCACGCTCTCATTGCCTCTCGCTAGCCCAACAGTGTTAAGTCAGCCGCCCTCAACTTCGCTGCATCTTCTTCTTCTTCCACCGACGCATCGTGTCCCTCCACCGCAGGCTTCTACTCGGTATCGTCAAGCAGGTGCACTACCACCACCGCGTGTCCATCTGCGCCGGCTGCCTCCCACGCCGTTTCAAAGAATGGCAACAAAGGCTTACACGTAACTCCCTTGCCGCCACGCCTTCCTCCCGCACCGCCGAATCAAGATGTGCAGATTTTGAACTCAACCTGGGTTCATTACGAACCCTAACTTCGTGTGAACTTCACATTCTGGAAAACCGCCTCGAATCTCCTCTCTCTCCCCTTCGTCAACCTCTGTGAAAAGATCCACAGGATTTCTTTGTGATTTTCCCCTCTCTTCAGATTTCTAGGAGAACTGCTGAATATTGTTTCTGGGTCTTGAGGCCTACAGGACAACAATTCATTCGGGGTGGCAGAGGTACAAAAAGACAGTATAAGATGGAGATAAATGGCTACTCAAGGATTTGAGAAAAGAATTGAAGGTAAGGACTAATTATAAAGAGGTTGGGCACCCTCAAGTGTTAATTCTGGAACATGAAGCAATTGGAGCATTTGTGACTTATTGTGGCTTGGAATTCAACATTGGAAGGAGTAGCTGTCAAGGCATTCTCTTACTCAGCATGGCTCAGTTCCATAGAAAGAATTTACAATGAGAAGTTGGTGATCGAAAACCTAAATGAAGGCATCTTGGTAGACTTTTCATTTTTGCATTGAATAACTTGTTTTATATGATGATATTATGTTAATCACACTCATGCTCTAAATCTGTTTGATGGAAGGTCCAAACAATTTTCAAAATCGAGTGAACTTACAAAGTTTTTAATCTTGTTAATTAATATTATCAAATGGTTTGTTTCGAATTTCATGAATCCTCGTGCGCTTTTGGTCAAGTTTGGGCTGCCTTTTCCTTATTTGTGCAGATTTCTTACATTCTTTCAACTAATATGTGCAGGTTTAACATATATGTAATGAGTTAGTTTCAAAGAAATTTTACAAGTTTCAAGATATATAGCATTTTTCCTCCAAAAACCAGCCGAGAATAATCGAGATACTTTAAATAGATGCCTACTTCATTTGATGGTTTATACTAACGTTTGTCCTGGATTTGTATGTAAATTGTCAGTGATTTGTATAGATTTGTCTCGGATTTGCAAATATTTCTTCCTTTTTTTTTCTTTCTTTTGTAAAACATTGATGCGTTTTTTGTTGTGTCTGCCCTTTCCGTAGACAGCACTTACTCACATAGCACATAAACTATAGTCCATATCATTTTAATTTTAATTTGTAAGGAGTTCAATTTTAGAAGTCCGGGGCACAATTGCATGTCAATTGTCGCAAGATAATAACAAGAATATTCAAAATTCCTAGTTCTCATCTTTAGAATTTCAAAACAGAACTTTGTTTCGCAATACCTTGCAGAAAAGTAGTAGTAAATCCTACAATGGCAAATGAAAGCAAGACGAGTTTGTTGTTCAAAGGGCTTCGCACATATTGGGCTAAACTGATAATCACATTGCTGGAACTCGACAACAGAGAAACTTTGATTTTGTAAATAGATGTCAAGGTTCAAATGATGCAGGTATATATATATATATATGTAGCTTTCTTATGTGAAATGTTTATTTATATAATTTTTTTATCTTTCGCCACATTCTAATTACTTCATTTCCTGATTGATTTCATAAACAGGGTATGTTAAAAATCTAGAAAAGTTAGAGAAGGAAAGAAACATGCTGCCGAGTGCTGAAATTGACGCATTTATGAAGGTTGTTTCATCTAAATAAATGTCATAAAATAATGCATATAGCTTCACTGTGCCTATTTGTAACTTCTAATGTTGTGTTTGAATTATTGTTTTTTTAATTACTCCTAATGTGCATCAACTACAGGTACAAAAGGCACAGTGATGACAGATTATGTTTGCAAGTTCTTGGTCTTGATGTATGTTCGTATACACAAGTAGCAATGAAATGGTAAGTGGGGTGTCGTACAAAAAGAGAGTTACAACAGTGGATCTCTCCTCTGAAGGAACCGAATTAGAAAAATGTTAGCAATACACTTTTAAACACTTTTTAAATCATCTATGCATTATTGGATAAATTGCATGTGAAATTCAGCTAAATCACATAGTAGGTGCTCTTTCTATTGATGGATTAACTAATGAGTGTTGCTAGCATCTATAATTTCTTTTAATCGCCATAAACTTTATTTGATATTAAGCTCTTGTGGTAGCCTATTCTTAAGTTACCTCTCGAGTGTTACATACAAAGAAGATCCAAATTGAAATCCTTCATTGTTTGAACAGAGAAATGATTGTTGAAGAAAAAAAGCTCTATTTATGGATGAAATATCAATCGATTTGATAGCTCCACCACATTCCGTGATAAAGGAATGCATAAGAAATTTTACTCAATGATGGAGGCTAACAGATCGTGGCTCTTCTTCAGCCTGCACCGTAGACATTTGAGCTTCCTTTTTGATGATATCAGGCTTGGCCGGGGAGTGGGCATGTGTGCATGTACCAAGGCCCCAGAATGTGCCAGATTTCTCGAGCCCCAGGTTTCAAACTTCCACCAATGCAAAGTGAGTCAGCAGATTTTCTTCAAGAGTGTATTTCTAGATTTTCTTTCTTTTTAATTGTCTCGAGTTGTTATTACTTAACTTGGTATTTTCTCCTATGTCGTGTGACATCTAAAAAGGATCAAGCCAATATCGGGCTGATTCCTCTTTCTCCTCACCTTTTATTTTTATCTCGTTTTTCTTTTGTCCTAATTAAATAAAAATGGAACCATAAAATTATTTTTTATATCTTAAAATCAAATGTGCTTATAATTATTTGTGCTCCTTAAATCGTGCTCAACATATTCCGCTTGATTATGTATATTTGACAAACCAATTTCATTATATGGTAATGAACTATTATGGTTTTTGTTGATAAGTGTTCGAACTACTTCACTCTTTTATACTACTTCTATGGAACTTGGATAAATGGAATGGTGCAATACTATTATAGTTCAATACTGCTCGCTAGCCTAAATATCATTTCATAAACACTTGATGAAAATTCAACGAGGGGACAATGGATAGTTGATAGAGTTGATAATTGATATATAGAATGGCGGAATCGGACTTCACCTCTCATAGTTCATCAATAAATGTCATTGCTAATTTCATTTGGATTCCAAAATTGTAAAGTAAAATTCGTGATAGATTCTTCATTCTCTTTTTATTTTTTATCGCTTAACGCTTTTTTTTATTTTTTATTTTACTTATTTTTGTAAAGTAGCGTAGAGTAGATTCTTATGCATGTTTTAAATAGATAATATATGATCAAATAGAAGCGCCTTTATTGAGGCTACACGCTTCAAGGCATTGCATAAATAAAGTTTGTGCTCATGCTCGTGGATTATTTTAATATTAGTAATCCCGATGTGCTTTTGCTGCTTCAATCGGAAATTCAAAGAAAAGATTAAGATCCAATTTTAATGTTAGCCTTTTTTTTTCTTTCCTCTTTTCCCAACCTACAAAGCAAGCACATATTTTTCTCTTTTTAACTTATAAACAAGCACAATTTGGAGCGTGCAGAATTGGCCAATTCCACTTTCCAAAATGATATTTCTCAAACCATTTGTTGTTCTTATGTAAAGTCAAAGTGAACAAAAGGAGGCTAATTGTTGATTGAATTGTTCATGTGTAGTGGTGCTTCTGATTTTTGATTTATTGTGTGGTGTTGCTGCGATTAGAAGAGACATCATACATTGATACTTTTTTTTCTTTTTTTATGGTTGTGATATTGATATCGACAAGAGCAATTATGGCGTGATTTTTGTTTTTAATATTCATATAGTATTAATCAAATCTTTGCCTTTTTCTAGGAACTATAATCCCGTGGAGCATAGGAGAAAGGGGTGGAAAGGACTAAAGTTTTAAGAGTCTCGAAGAGCTCAAAATCAATGCCGCAAAATGGAAAGGACTAAAGCTTTAAGAGTCCAAGAGCTCAAAAGCAAGGACCCTACCTTGCGCTTCATCTACGAACGAAAAAGAATGTTCGCGAGGACTCGGTTGTCTACCCGGTCTTAGTCCCCAGTATGATGAGATCAAGAACAATGAGAGGAGACAAAGACCGTGAGCTTTAAAGATTAGAAGCTCTTTCTAGCATTATTCTTGGACTTGGCCAATATCAGACAGAAATGAAAATATAGAAAAAAAGAGCCTGCTTTCTTTTTTGGTGTCTATTCAATTTGTTAACATGGAATTGTGTTAAAGTATATTACTTAATTAATTGGTTATATATGCATGATTTTGATATTTAATTGTTTGATTTATATATATATATATATATATATATATATATATATGCTTACCAATATCAGTGTGGCTTTGTACATTATATACGTGTACGCGGTGTGATGTACCTAAATGCAAATAAGTTATCATGAATTGACGAGGGATGGTACAGGTAGGGGAAATGTAGAAAACGAAGAATAATGAAAAAAAAAAAGACGGGGGAGGGGGGATAGGTAGCGCTTTCTTGAAAAAAACGCCGTCTGAAAGTGAATAATAGACAGCGCTCTTGAGAAAGCGCTGTCTAAAGTATGTACAGATTGTCTTATTACTAACTTTAGACAAAGTTGCTTTCAAGGAAGCGCCGCCTATTCTGCTAAGAGCTTTCTGGAAAAACGCTGCTCAAAGTGACAAATAGATAGCGCTTCCTTTCAGAAAGCGCTATCTAAAGTAGGCAATATATTGTCTAATTACTAACTTAGACAGCACTTTCTCAAGGAAGCGCTACCTATTCCTGCTTTTGCAGCGGGGTTAAGCTCTATCAATCTCTCCCCACCTTCGTAGCAGAATAGATAGCTGTTTGAAGCGCTACTAAAGGCCAAAAGTGCTATCAAGCCCTTTTTCTCCGTAGTAGTTGATTCCAATCTTCACACGTGGATTCTCGACAAGGTAGCAACTGATCATGCTCACCAATTATTTATCCAATTTTGCTAGCCATTCCATTAAACCCATACATGTCACACTTCCCAACGGGTGCCGTTGTTGCTGCGAATTACTGGTTCCTCTTTTTTTATTTTCTAATGTTTTTCAAACCTCTTTTAATGTTTGTACATACCGGTTCTAAGGTCAACATAATTGTGCAAAGAACTCATTCACCGTGCATCGCAACCGACTTTCACCACCCTGTAGGTCAATTCAGATGCCAACTATTTGAGGATGATTGGGCTTGCAGAATTGCACGTGGACTATACCACCTCAAGGGAACTCGCATTAAACGACATTTCTTGCAATTTTCCTTGCTTCATAGTTTGTATACAAAATTTTTGAACCTTGTTTGATCTTTTGCACTATAGGCTAGGCCATCCTTCAAATAGAGTGCTCACTCAAATATTAACATTTTCCTTCATGAAATATGATAAGAATCAAGTTTGTGACTATTATTACTTAGCAAAACAAACTGGACTTCCTTCCCCTCTAGTAATATTGTCACCATGCATTCCTTTGATTTGATCCACATGGACATTTGGGGACCACTAGCATCCCTCCATACATGGTCACGGGTATTTCTCAGTTGTGGATGATCATACACGCCATACTTCGTGTTTTAATGAAAAGCAAAGTGAAACAGATAAAACTCATGGATGATTTTGTCACTTTCGCTAAAAACTCAATTTTCTCACGCAATATTAGGGCCATTCGATCGACAATAGTGTGGAGTTCCTTGATCCTGAATTGTATGCTAAACATGGAATTGTTCATCAAACTTCACATTGAAACTCCACAAAAAACGTGGTGGAGAGAAAACATCGCCATGTTCTCAATGTGGCCGGAAGCCTCTTGTTTCCATGCTAACTTACCAAAATGCGGTTTGCGTCATATCGCCGTGATTCATGCCATTCATCTCTGATTAATAGACTACCATCCCCATCCTTGAATATATCCCTTTTGAATTAACACATCACAAACCCCCTACTCTTCGATTTAGAGATCTTTGGTTGCTTGTGTTTTGAATCCACTTTGGAACTAACTAGAGCACTAAACTTCACCTAAGATCAAGGGAAATGTCTCTTCCTTGGTTTTAGAATTTCAAGCACTAAAGGGTATATGCGTATGATCTCCACACCTAGAGAATTGTTTTTATCCATAATGTCATTTTTCATGTGAATACATATTCCTTTATAAAGTCATAAGATTTCGATCCACAACCATCCACCTAAACCCGCATCACGATTAGGCTGCTTCACTTTCTCCTTGAACCTATTCCTTTGCCTCCTACACCAAATAACCCTCCACAAAGCTCGCCAACCTCTCCTACATCCTCTCCAAAAGTCTACCACCTTCAACCCAATTCTCAGGTGCCTCGTTCCACCCTGTGAAGATCTACCCGGAAGGAACAGCTCCTACCTACCTCTTGAAAAGACTTCCACTCAAGCCGTTACTCCAATCGGCTTACATCAATCATTCTTCTAAATTTTCAATATTCTTTTCCCTTATCTTCGGTTCTTTCCTGCAATTCTTTTTCTCTATCTCAACGTAATATAAGCTTGTGACCATCTACTCGGCCTCACACATGAACTCTACTTTTATCTTTGAATCTATTTGAAATCATTGATTGGTCAAGGTTATGAAGGATGGTAAACGAAGCTCTAGCCTAACAATACATGGTTTCTAACTCGCATTTGCCTCAAGGCACAGTTCCAGTGGTTGTAGGTGGGTCTATCGATCGGGTACAAGTTGTGGCTCTATTGAAGCCATAAAAACAAGACTTTAGCCTAAGGCTATACCCAACAAGAAAGGTGTGGATTTCTTTGACACATGTCTACACGTTGCCACGTGTCTCGTCGAATATTACTTTCATCTCCTCCTTCCACTCCAAAACATTTGCAGGTTAGGCATTACAATGCTTTTTTTCACCGTGATTCTCAATCTGGAGGTTTATATGAGCTTCCACCTGGCTCAACCTTTCCGCCAAATCGTTTCGGTTCAATCAGTCTCTTTATGGTCTTCGCCTTGCCACCGCTAAAGTGGGTTGGGCTAAGTTATCCTCCCGTTACTTTCCATTGGAACTCACCCATTCCCACCATGATCATTCTCTGTATCATCAAGAAACAGGCACTGGGGCCTTCATTGCTTTGTTGGATTTATGTCGAGATGTGATCCTCAATGTTAATTCCTTGGATGAAATTGACCGGTGAAACACTTCCTTCACAAATCCTTTGTGATCAAAGACTTGGGTGACCTCAAATACTTCTTGGGTCTTGAAGTCTCTCGCACTATAACTTAGCATCCATTTGTGTCAACGCACATGCCTTCTTGATATCCCTTCTCTCGACATCGTATGTTGCTTTTGCAAACGAGCAAGCTACACCAATGATTAAAGACTCTGGTGCTTTATATGACTTCAGGCAGACCTCATGATCCCCATCGCATACAAGCGTTTTGGTAAGCTTCTATCCCGGCAAGTTACTAGACCTGAACATCGCGTTTTGCAGTTCTACAACTTACTTGATTCATGCAATGCCTTCACAATCCATCTTTTGAGGCAGCAATCGCCATCCCCAGGAGTACATCAAAAAGGCTCCAAGTACAGGTTTGTTCTTTTTGCGCTACGATTATCCTTTACAACTCAAAGCTTTTTAGTGATTGGTTGAGCTTCTTGCTCCTTGACTCCAACTGAACGGGGCATACCTCAAGGCTTTCTTGTACATCCTCATTTCGGCACTCTAAAAGCGTACAAGCGATGTCTCGATTCCTCCTCCCGCCGTAGTATCGGGCGCTGCCTCCACTACTTGGAAATCCAATGATTGGGACTTTACATTAGAGGACTTCAATGTTCCACTTCACTACTCCAAAGAATCTTCTATACTTTGTGATAGCCAATCCGACTATGCACATTTCATCTAATCCAAGATTCCACGGCCAACCAAACACATGACATCAGTTTATTCGCTAGCGTGAAAAACTTTAAACACTCTGTTTTATTTACTTGGTTCCTTCTGCTAACCAACTCGCTTGCTTCTAAGCTCCTCGAACCCTGCCTTCTGTCCTGAGTTATTTCCAAGTCGGAGTCCCGATCTTCACTCTCAGAGGCTTTAGGGGGGGGGGTTAGGATATAAAAGGAATTGTTATTGTTATAGTTTGTTGTAGAGTTTGTTGTGTACCTTTCACAGTGGAATATTCACACACATATAAAACATTAGTAATCCTCCTTCCCCATCAATAATAAAGAAAATCATTTTGTTCGAGCTCCTAACTCATTACCCAGCAAAAAGTATCCATTTAATCCTTAAGAACCACCCTCATCCCTCAGCTTACGGGTTTATTTTGCCCACATTTTTGCTTGAATTGTCAGTACCATTGGATTTTGTATACCAAGCCTGAAAATTATGAATAAAAAAATTAAAAATTAAGCATAAATTCTGCGAGTCCCCACCTCTTCCTCCTAGTCACCACCTCCCTATTACCCTCCTTCCCCTCCACCTTCTAGTTCACTGCTTACTACTCTCCTCTTGGCCCCATCTGCCTCAAGTCCCTTGTCACCTCCTTGCCTGCCGCTTTGCCGGCCCTCTCCCCATTCCTCGCCACCGCACCTCTTGTGATTTCTCCTCCACAACAGCCTTCGAACGTCACCATAAAAACTTTGGACCTTGCCAGCGCCAAAGGAACCCTTCACCAGAGACAACAAAATTAGGAGAGAACAACAATTTAACTGTAAATGCGGATCGCATAACCTCCTTCCAAAGATATCAATTCATAACAAAACTCCTGACATAAACTTGTAGCCTGAATCGAATTTCTATAATTCCAAACTTTAAAAAATCCCAAGATAAACCGAAGCCATCGTAAGGCAAATCTCCACTTAATGGAGATGTCATCAAATAATTACTGTATAAAAACCACCCCAAAAAGATCACTTAATCACACCGTGACTCTCAACATCCTAAACCATCCTTGAATCCAGCAAGAAAATACCGCCCTAAGGGCCAACTCGATTTACTCGCTGGTTTGAGGAAGCGACCCATGACTCTGAGAACCCCTTATGTGCCGCATTCCGAGAGCGTGTTCTCGATAGGTGGGGGGTGGAGTGACAGGTGGAGGAAAAAAGAGGGGGGTGGGGTGGCGAGGGAGAGGAGGGGGGGGGTGGCCGAGAGGAAGGGGTGAGAGAAAGAAGAAGAAGAAGGTTGATAATGGAGAGGGAGAAGAATTTTGGGTTTCTACGGTGAAACATTGAGGGGTGGAGGAAGAAGAATGTTAATAGAGTGACTCAGGGAATTTGAGTTTTTATTTTTAATTTTTTTAATCATAATTTCCATGCTTGGAATACAAAAATACAATGTAGGAATCGACAACTCAAGAAAACGTAAATCATGTAGCTTTGGTCGAGGTGAGGTGGTCAACTCACGAATGGACTAAGTATCAGGTAATTACATTCTTAAGATTAAATTGATGGTATTTTTGATAGGAGTCATTTCGCACGCCGAATGTTTTTCTCGAAGAACCAATCGGGGTTTAGTCAAAAGTTTATAACGAATTAGGTAAAAAGATTGTTCTTGTCAAAAAAAAAAAGGTAAAAAAGATTGTTCTTTATGATTTAATTGTAACTTCCGCATAACAATGAATATCAGCATGCATTTTACGGATGTGAACACAAAGTTTATGATTATTAAGGTTTGTCTATGCACCACTCACTAAAATGATGCGTTATCATTACTCGTGTAGTAGAATTTTGGGTGGAATCAGAAATGTTACATAAGGGTTTAAAGTTTTCAAACTTTTTGAATATATTTATATTGTAGTCAAAGTTATGAAATTAGTATATTTGTGTATAGTATCTGTATTTTTTATATTTACAATTTTACCTACATTAAAATATTGTTATTTTGAAGAAAAAATGTATGACTCTGCAAAATAATATTCGTGCACTGGCATTTCTCCCCGATGAACCAATTCTCACACTTCATCATTAGAAGCTTCTCAACTCGCCGTTCTTCCCTCTCTTCACGCCTTCGACGCTTCTCCTCCTTCGGCAACTTCTGCTCAAAATCTGGTTTATGTTCTCTGCAGAAATTTTAGCGGGTATGGGTCACACAGTCGGGTAGGGTTGATCAATATGGTGGGAATATTTGGCCAAACCATTTGCCTCTACGGTACCGGGAACTTCAGCCAAGATTAAATAATGATGATGATGATACATTAAACATAAATCTCAAGTAATTTTTTCCCTCTCTTTTAGTACAAGAATTTTTATGATATAAATGAACACTTCAAGCATATAAAAGCTGTTTTGGGAGATAAGTAGATTTCTAGTATGTCTCTATCTTGATACCTAAGTTAGTAAAAATTGAGAATCTTTAGTATGTGGTAAAATTTGATATCAGCAAATATTCATCACCTAGCACTACAAAGAAAAAAAAAGTGTTTTAATGATCGAACTTAACGACTACACCCAATCAGTCGTTAAACACTACTAAAAATTGTTATTTTTGGCAGATTTACTGGACGATTTTAGATGGAATTTGACACTTTTCCCACGCTGGTTTGGGCAGACTAATTAATTTCGGACGACGTACTCAACATCCTTGTCCTAAAAAACCCCGTCGCAAATTGAAAATCTGTCCGAAATTAGTTCCGCATGATTTCGAGACAAACACAAAAATCTCAATTTAGTTATATTGGGCTTAATAAACTAATTTAGTGCATTTAATATTCTATTAATGCAAATTCGCAACCGATTTCCGATAAATGTTATGATATTATTTTGGATAAATTTTCCACGGATTGGATAATCATATTTAAATAATATTTTTGATAAACAAATCATGTTTATTAATAAAAAGGGTCAAACTTAAATAATTATGCATACCAAATTAGGTACACTGGATTTGAAATCTAATATAATATAATATAATAAAAAATAATTATTATTAAGATACAACTCTAGACAAGTATCAAGCTCAAAATAAACAAAAACACAAAGTATCTTGAAATACAAGAATGATATATTAAGATTCAAAGTATTAAAATATCATTACAAACATCAAAGACATAAATTTATTCCTCATTGTTACTTTAATCACTAAACTCTTCATCTTCATCTAGCACATTATCCATCATCTCCTCCTCATCATCATATCATCGTCGTTGTCATCTAATCATCGTCGTTATTGATTAATTCGTGGGCCACCATCATAAACGGCGGAATGTTACTATAATCAAATAAAAGATAGCGAGTCCTTCCGAGAAAGCATTCATCACATTGTAACAAGATAATAGACATTATAACTAATTTAAATAACAAGATAGAAAATATGGATATTCAAACCATTTGGCTTGTACTCACATAATGGACACCATCATATTAAGATACTCTCTACTCTTTTTAGTGCGGTTTCTCATGGTCTTCTCCTCACATGGCTAAACTACATAACATAAGATTCTACCACCTCTACCATAATAGGTGCTACCCCTGCATAAAGTCTTACACAAATCTAAAAATTACAACGAAATCATATCATGTTAACTAAATGGCCAAGTTTACGCCGTCAAAAACAAATTAGCCTCCTAATCTTCACCGCAAGTAAGAAAAAGAGAACATGAATAATAGCATAACTCACAATAGGACATTAAAATTTAGTGAGAATTAGTTAATACTAAGTAGATACCATATTCATTGTCTTCATTAGTGTTCCAACTTGAGAACTCAAATGGCCAAGGGCGGGACCCTTTAAAAATTAAATATGTCAGTATATGTAGCAAAAAAAACCTACAAGAGACAAAGCTGGCCCATTTGTACCTATTAAATCAAAGACTCTTTTACAATTGCACTAGCTAGTGACTGAGCTAGTCACACGATGAGGGGGAACAACTAGCAAACCAAGTGAAAATGAAACTAAAACACTGGTAGCACACACTACAATTCACAATATCTGATAAACTTTGGATGGCATTATAATATCATAAATTAAATAATTAAAGGCAAACATGGAGAAAATCTACTTACAATCTTGCATCCAAAGACTAATTTGTCTCACTTGCAGCATCAATTGGTTGAAAATTATATATCATTACAAAATATTATTTTAAATGATAATATTCTCTACTGATTGTTAAGATTAACAATCATGTAGTAAGAAAAATGGATGTTCAATGCATAAAAGGAACACAAAGTAACAAACTTGGACTAAGTAAAATTGAAAACTAAAGCTTTTAAGCATGAATTCACCACTGGCTTTTAGGGATCGGAGTTCAATTCGCCTGAAATCAAATCAATCTAGAGTCCAAGTATAATTTAAGGAAGATGATCAAGAGTCCAACTAAGTATGGACATTACTGTTGCATCAACATTCTCCACCAATCCAAGCACATGAGTATAGCATTGTAAGGTTAAAAAATGCGTCTGACACACCCTTAAAGGATCTTTTAAAATAATTCCAAATCCAATTCAGATTGATGCAAGAAAAAAATTACTTACTATTATTCAGATATGCCCGTTTGGCACATTACCTACTTCGTTTTTTTTTTTTTTTTGCTATCCAAATATGTATATTAATAGAGTACAAGGGGTACTCTAACCCATATACAATAGAAACAAAAGAAACGGGAGGCGAACTGTAAATATAATACTGACTAAAAATAAACCAGTATTAGTATTACAAATGCCAAAACCCAGCTTGACTAGAAAAAAATAACCAGATGGTTCCTTACAATTTCTCCCACCCCTGCCATTGAGAATCAACAGAGAAACGCAGCTTGATAGAAGGCAGATTGCTCCCTGACTAAGCAGATTGTGACCACATCAGACAATGCAGCAAGATGAGTATAAACCGCAAATAATAAGGCCCTCCTGCCCAAGCAA
Organism: Sophora flavescens; assembly: GCA_030762895.1. Classification (NCBI taxonomy): domain Eukaryota; kingdom Viridiplantae; phylum Streptophyta; class Magnoliopsida; order Fabales; family Fabaceae; genus Sophora; species Sophora flavescens. Next base: position 21,480,720 of record CM061064.1, on the reverse strand, counting down.
AGCGACAACCTAGAAAAACAATGCAAGCCAAAGCACACTGAAGCAGCACATAACAGAGCGGAATGCAGGGTAAATTGTATCAGACCTGAACAATTTGCTTGTCTTCTCTTCCCTTCCTTCTCGATATACACCTCCTAAACCACTAATTTCATTTGTTAGTTAACTATTTCTCTTAGAATTTGATGTCAAGTGTAGCTTACGAATGACATGTCTGAAGTAATTGTAAATCCAAAAAGGCTTTCCGAAATGTATCTTTCTTTTCATATATTCCCATTCTTTTTATCATATAATCTATTTGGTCAATATTTTCTTCTATTACTCACATCCCTATCAGTGTCCTAGTGGAGTGGAATGCCAAGTCAACGGGCCGCATGTAACATATCATGAAGCACATGACAGCAAGGACCATTTAGCCAAAAAGCAGGTAGAGCAAGATAAATTCACAACAGATTCAAAACAAGTTTCCAACATATGAGTAAAGCATCAAGGAAAATGCACAAGGCATAAATGTAAAGCATATGAGTTATAGAGTGTGAAACTCAAGCTTAATAGTTTCAATGAGAGAGGACTTACAACCACATCAAACACAAATTACTGAATCAAATTAAATGAAAAGCCATAAACATAGAGATAGCCTTACATGATAAAATAAATGATAGAAAAGAAGGATATCATACTTCCCAAGTTTCAATTTCAAAATTGAAATCTGAATTCAAAAGCTAGGGTTATGGTTTGGGAAAATTTGGGGATTCTTGAAATTAGATAAAGTGAGAAAATCACTCACCCAACCAAGAGGAAGAAGGAGACGTGGTGGCTGAAGAGGGGCGGACGGAACACGAGCAGAGAGGGGCGGACGGAATGCGAGCGGAGAGGGGCGGACGGAACGCGACGGCCGCGCGGCTCCGGCGGCGGTCTAGTGGTGGTGGGCGCGGTGAGGTTTCATAGTAGCAAGAGAGGAGGAGATGGAGATGGAGATGGAGGGAGGGAGGAAGAAGAAGAAAGGAAAGAAAATAAAAGAAAGAAGGAGGGGTTCTGTCGTGCAGGGGAAGGGAGGGACTTTGGGGTTATATTTATTTGTTTTTCAAGTACTTATTGATTAGGTATTAAGGGTGTGTTTGGGTAAATAATTTAATTAAGAATTTATCATATAAGATCTTATCGCATTTGGAGCCCATGTAATAAGTCTTAAAGAAAGAAAGGGGCATGAGAGGATTCGAATAATGAAAAACACTGAGAAGTATATTTAATGCATGTTCTCTTATGATAATTCCATGCTTTCCCCCAAGCTGACTTCTGAAAATAAGTCAAAAACTCTTTACGGGATGACATAGTTTATTTTTATAAGCTCACAAACACACCGCATAAAAGCTTATGTCATCATATAGGTCAAAGGAGCTTAAATGCCTCTTCCAAACGCCTACCTAAATAAGGGGGTTGAGATTAAGTTTAGAAAAAGAAAATAGTATTACTCATTAGATCTAAAAATAATGAGTGATAAATGTATACTTTTAAAAATTAAAATAGAGTAAAGATTGATAGTTGAATTCATCAACTAAGAAAATCAATCAGTCCAATATTTAATATCCGATTAATGTTAAACTAATTTATTTTCAAATCTAAAATTAAATAGAATGAAAATATGAAAATGTTTTTCTCTTAATCATATTATTTAAAACATTCTTTTGTACATGTAATAATAATGATAATAACGTAAATTATTGTCTAGTAAGCGTGCATTCACCAAAAATAAGTACGGATTGCTTTAATAGGACTCCATTTCATTTTATTAGTCTAAATATGTTTTTTAATTTTTTTTCATAAATCTTGTTTACTTTTAAATTTATTAAGATCGAATATTTTAATCATATTTATAAGATAATCCAGGTGAAATCCGGCCGAAATTTTCGGATGGATGTAAAGATAAATCAAGTAAAATATAAAAAATAACAAATCTGTGAAATTGGCCCAAATTTTTGGACGGATTTCAAAATGAATGTAAAGATAAATCAAGGAAAATATAAAAATAACAAATTCAACTGAAATCATTCAAATTTTCGAACGGATTTCAGACTGATGTAAGATAAATCAAGGAAAATATAAAAATAAAAAATCCGTAGTGAAACTGGCCTAAATTTTCATAAAATTTGGACGGATGTATTTCCGTCCGAAAATTTCGTATGAAAATTCAAGTTTTCTAGTAGTGAAATATGGAAATTCTATCGCTAAGATTAAAAAATTTGGTCGTTAAATCAGTCGTTAAATGGTTAAGCGGTCGATTTAATGACCCTAAACGATTTAGCTCATCGTCAAATTTGGTTGCTAAATGGCGGTCACTAATTAGTGTCATTGATGGCTCGACACTACCAAAAACACGATATTACCGACAGAAAATTACCGACGAACTTAGACCGCTTCGCCGGTGTCTCAGGCGTTTCCGACGGATTTAACCGTCGATAAGTTAGAATACCAAAAGTCAAAGAAATTACCGGCAAAGCCCGTCGGTAACATTACCGATGTGCCTTTCTCCGTCGGAAGGGATGGCGAATGGCAAATTGTTGGGGAGAGTGTACTAACTAATAGTCCGCTGGTAATTCCGAATATAGTAGGTACCGACGATACAACTGTTTGAAATGTACCGACAGATTATTCCGCTCGGTAATCTTTTTTTTTGAATTTTCAAAAAATGCCGCCTGGTGCGTTGGTAACCTTTTAAATAACCTGGTCGTAACCCTTCTTCCCCACTTCTCTCTCTATGCTTTCCTCTCTCGTTCTCTCTCGTCCTCACCGCACCGCCACCAACACCACCGTCCCCGCCTCCGTTCATGACTCGTGGACACCGCCATTGCCTCCACCCCTTTCTCCTCTCATTTCCTCGTCTCATTTTCTCTTCTCATCCCTCTTCTGTTCCGGCCTCACCGCGCCAACCACCGCGAACCACCACCTTCAACCACCACTCGAAACCCACCTTCTCCTTCTCCTCCCCGCCATTCCCACCAAAGAACCCACATTCCGACTGAAAACCACCACCACCACCATTGAAACCACCAAAGACCATTGAAACCGTAACCACCACCGTAACCACCACCACACCTGCTTAGGTATCCTCCTAATTTTTTTCCTATTTAATTTTATTACTATTTATTTTTAAAAAAAAATGGGTTTATTGATTAATTATAATTAATGTGATTAATGTTATTTTTGTGTTTTGTTGGCTTTGTGATGTCCGGAATTGGGGTGAATCTAATTTATTTTGTTGTTGTTGTGCTCTTTGTTTTGAGGGCTACCGAGAGAGTGAGACTAGCCACCATCACCACCGCTGCATAGAGCAGCCTCCTACTGTCTGAGGTACCGGGGTTTTTCTATTTTGGGATATTAATTATAACTGTTCAATGCATGCTAAAGAAATTGTATAAATTTGATTTGTCTAATTTGTTGTGGTATATATCTGTTTAATTTTTATGGGTGTATTTTTTATATATATATATATTTGTCGAGTTGTAACAAAATTGTGTTTATTAGTTTTAAATTTAGTAAGCTGTTGTTTTATCTAATTACATAAATTAATTAATGAATATATAATTAATTAATGAATGTAGATTAATTAATTAATTTACTCTAATATAAAATCATAAGGACAAGTAATCGTTGATAGAATGAGACCTAGCTAGGATTAGTTAGCTTCCAGAAAATCGTTTTCCTCCCACATATACTTGCAGCAGAGTGATGAAGCTAGCCGATTCGACGAGCGATGGTGATCCATTATAAGCATGATGAGATTATTTGTACGTAAATAACGGAGTGATTAAATACTACTTAAGAAGTTAATTAAATTATATTCGATAAAGAATGAGCATATTTGGCAATAGCTCATAGCGATCGGTTAAACGTGATCGGGATCTTTGTACATAGTTATTGTTTAATTGATCAATAAAATAGTTACATAATAATGAATAATTAGTTATTTGTTATGTAATAATTGATATTAGTGAAGAAGTTAATTATTAAAATCATTAATTTAAAATAAAGTAATTAATTATTATTTTAAAATGTCATATTTGAATAAATCGGTCTTATGGGAAGAATGACTAATTATTATTTAAGTAATTAACATCATAGGATTGTAAATAGTAAAGTAACGTAATAAGTGGGAAGATTAAAAAAATATTTTTTTAAAAAAATTGTTAATAACAATTATTGCAAACAATTAACTAATATACTAATAATAGATTTTAAAACTTGATATATAAAAAGTCAAGTAAACAAACATAAGTAATTAACTAATTCAATAAAATGTTTTGTTAATTAAAATTAATTTAAAACATAAATGATTTAATAAAACATTAGTTACTATTCAATAAAATGGTTGCTTAATGATGTTTTTGATTGTTTGCTAATAATGTCAAACTTTATGTAAATTATCCCTGTTACTTAATGTTTTTTTTTTTGTTAGAGTACAATTATTATACGTAATTGAGAAAAATCGTAGTTTCCCGTTCAAGGTTCAATATTATTGAGCATGCGTACACGTGGTCATGGTATCACTCATTTTATTTAATCTTGAATTGTCCAATTGGGATAGTTTGGGAAGAAACTTTTGTTCTATTGATATATTAGTTACTCGATGATTGTCATTTGTGAAATAGTTGATTAAATTTCGGGTTAAAGCATTTCATTTTGTTCTCCGAGTCCATACTTGATTGTGGTATTTCACCGCGGTCAAGTCGTGTACTTGGAAACCGATGGTAGATCTCGCCGAAATTTAAATTTCACACTATAAGACATGAGAAGTGATGAGTAACTAGTATAATACACTAACGAAAAAGTTTTTCCTCGAGCCACACCTTTTGTGTAATGAGTAACAGAAGCTTTAGGCAGTCTTCTTTAAACAGCAGTTGTGCATGCTACTTAACACTACATAAAACTAAACTAACTTTAACTGCAATTCCCGCCACCATATATAAGTATTTGGTACCAAGTACAAACCTATACCATGTGTGATTCATAATTCCATTAAGAGTGGTGATCAAGGTAATGTTCTTGGTAGCTAATGGTTTATGGTAAGGATTATCTTGGATAAATTAAAGTTGATCAAGATAATGAAGTGTGATGACTCATTACTACTATAACACTGTTTCATTTATTCAATGGTATCAGGGGAGTGGGTAGCTCAAAGGGTATAAGGAGATGAATGAGGTGGAAGTTCAAGGTTCAAACCCTGACAGGGTAGAAAAATTAACATAACAACTAGCATACTAACATTTGCCTATAAAAAAAGTTATTCAATGGTATTTGACATATGGCCAAAGCAAATACAAACATGGCTTGTGTACATGTACCCTAAAATACATTGCATGGTTTTTAAAAAGCAACAAAATCTATTAATATTTAGAAAATTAATTCATAAAATAAAAAGTGCTACCATTGCGCTAGGAAGTTGGCCTGGTGATTTGGCATGGATGGCTACCTCGTCAATGTGTGTTCGCTCAAAGGAAGAAATTGGCACAAAAAGTCATTCCACCAAAAAGCTTTGGCTGTTGTGCATTGGCACTGCAGAAAGAGATTAATTACTCAAAGGACGAAATTTAATAGGAATCATAATTTTGGAGCAACCACTCAGAAGATAATCATGTGAGCAATTCAGCACAACAAAATTATAAATACAACTTATATGAGATTGTGAACATTAATCACCCAAACAACATATTTTTCTGTCTTTTATCATCTGTTTTTGTCAACATCTTAAAATGGAACGAAAGATCCTGGCTTAGCATATATCATATAGCAGTACGAAGAAAATTTACTAAAAACCTTAATCAAGAAATAAAATCAATGCAATATCTAATTTTGATAGTTACTTAAAGTAACATTGTGATCATTTGAAATAAAAAACCCGCACATATGAAGGGACTGAAAAGCCCATGTTGAAACCTCTGCTGAGTCAACAAAGGTAACATGTCCTTATATATCAAAGTATAGTATTTTGAAATCCAGGCAATCAGATAAAAAATATATAAAAAGAAGTAAGGGAGAAATAAGAAATAAAAATATAAGAAAGAAACCAGCCAATATTCTTCAACTTCAGCGATTCTTCTGCCTCCTTTTTCAGAAAAATCTTTTGTGCAAGCATGGAAGAACCCATAGTTGTTGCTGCAACAGGTACAAAAAGGATTCATCTACTTATATGAGATTCGTGAAGCTTCCACAGCATCATTAAAAACCTCATCAATACACAAAAGAAACAAACCCATAAGATAGCATAATATGATAAATTTCTGGATCCATGAACAGGGCTGCTGTGTCTGGAAAAGTAATGGGCTGAAAACGTGATCTAGAGGAGAAATAAAACGGTCATTGCATTGCATGAATGATGGTAAGCAAAAGAAAATAAAAGTAAATTCTTTGATGATTAACGAAAAGAAAAGAAAAAAAAAGACCAAGATGGATTGACAAAATTGCCCTTTTTTGAGGAGGAAAAGCATCGGCCACTACATTAATAGAAAAAACTCTTTTAACCCAAGTGATTTTATATAATTATCCCAGTCACCACCTTACTTTTATATATATATATAAAGATGCGGGGTTCTGCTACGTTCACACTCCTTGTTCAATTTGTTAATGTCATTATGTTGCAACCTTTAAGTGTGTGCCGGTAAAGGCTAAAACCCTCTTAGCCAAAGTCGGAGTTTTCGTCCTCCTGTATCATTTACCGTAGATATAATAATAATAAAATTTGTATGGTTAAGATTGAAGAAGGGTAAAATGGGTAATTCATATTTTTTCTCTTTCTTTCTCCCATCCTCTGCTGAGTCTACTCTTTGGATCTCACTCTACTCTCTCTTCTTTTCACCTTTGTTGGCGATGGCGGGGTTGACATGGTCTCTCCAGCTATGTTTACAGTGACTGAGGAAGAGGGCGAGCCCTTGGACGACGACGGCACCGGCATGTACAGCTTTCAAGGGTGGCGGGGGGTGAAGCACGTTTGTCTTTAGCCTGAAAGACTGATTTGGAAATGAACTCTCCGGCTGAACAGCCCTCATTAAAGAAGAAGAAGAAGGGAGGTAAGTGATGAAGTAATGGCCATTACCAACAAACATGTCACTGATGTGAACCCGCCAGTCCTGTCGGAGAAGAAATTACCAAATCAGGAACAAATAAAAATTACCAAATACAATTTCCAAATTAATGACGCTATGCAAGATTCAGATTCCTATTGTTTTACATAGGAAACCCTTGAAACTTCTCAATTACACTTCTAATCTTAGAAAACAAAGATCGTGAACAAATGGATAAAAACTCAGACAAAAGAGCAATGGACCACATTTCATTGTAAATGAAGATTGTAATTAGAGAGCAACAACTAGCAAATCGTAGCTAAAAAGAGAGAATGGTTGGATAAGGGACTCCAAGGACATGGCACCAAGGTCCACTATTTCAAGCCTCCGTTCTCTATGGTTTTACACCTATCGCCGTAAAAAGAAGGGAGGGGAGGGTTGGGGGAGCTGACCCGAGAGAGAGATGGTGTTCTTTTTTCGTTTTTTTTTTGACAATATATATATTATACCCTTTGGAGGATCAAAACTCCATAGGTCTCAACTCACATGTTGGAGTATTTTAGAATTGCCCGTGTGTGCCTAAGGGCTACGGTGACAAAATGGGGGGCGAGTCTTTAATCCTCCCAATTAAGAGTTGTGTTTGCATACTCCATGGGCATAATGGGTACTTTCTGCAAAACAAAAAAAAAAAACAAAACAAAAGTCATCTCTACCAGATTCTCGCTTCTCACGTTCTCCACTCGCTAATGGCGGGGGCAAGACGAAAACCGTCGGTTTCGGGGTCTTCTTCAGTACCTTCAGAGCCTCGTCGCACCTCTGCAACGCCACCAACAGCCTCCCCCTCTTCTCCTCCATTAACTTGGCGGCTGTGGTGGATCCTACTCCGGCCCCATCAATCTCGCTACATCGACGGCGGACCACGGGGCCCCCTCCTCCGCCATCGTCGGAGTCACCGAACTCGATTGGTAAGTCTTCCCCATGGCTTCCTCAACCTTCCCGACGGCTGGCTTCCTGACTCGCATCCGACGAACCATTCATGGCGGTGGACGACGGCGAGGCTACCAGTCATCACCGCACACAACTCCCCTCGAACCGCCGCTCTCCACCATTAGACGAATCTGAATCCAGCAAGCTCAACCACCGTCGAGCTTCACAACGGCCTCACCCCTCTGCTCTTCCCCACCAAGCGCCTCTCTTTGTTCTTTCCTTCGCCATGCTACTGTGCCTAGATCTGCCGTCCTCGACGCTTCAGCCGCCATCGCCGCGTCGCACTTTCATCTGAGCAGATCCAGCGACACCACGGGCGGATATGGAGGTTCGAAGCAGAGTTGAAGACCACCCTCGTCTGAAGCAGATCCAGCCACACTTTCATCCGAGCTCGGTGATGCGGGCGGCGTAGCGGCACTGGCACGGTTGCGTGATGAAGGTAATAAGCGGGGTTATGTAAGAGGAAGAGGTGCGGCGGTGGAGGTGGGGTAGTTGTGGAAGTAGAGGTTTCTTGGAAGACGGTGGCGGTGGTTGACAACAAGACCGATGAGTTCAGATGGAGAGGATGATCTTTTTTTGTTTTTTTGCTTTTCCAATTTTGACCTTTTAATCTCAACCGTTGATCTATTTTAATATTATATCAACGGTTATAATTAATGGATGATGCATCCTCCCCCCTGGGCGGTGAGGATTGAAGACAACACAAAGCCAGGACAGAAAGTCTCGGCATCGTTATTCCCAAAGCAAATTGATTTGCAACGTTATCAACAGCTTATAATATTAATTTCCAAAACAAGATTTTTAATATGGCACTGGTTGTCAAAGAGTCTTGCTCATCAATAGTTTAAGAACATTAATTAAAAAAAAATTAGGATGATAAAATTAAAACTTTTTAATATAATAAAAATACACAATTTTTTTTCGTATACAACTTCTTTTTTATTCCTTAATTAGGATAAATGGTATTAGTTAGCATTATTCAAATATTAAAATAAGAAAAAAATTTCCATTTACTAATTATTAATTAGTTTTTGATTTTTGAGCAAAGTTTCTATAAGAATTAATATTGTTTTGTTATCTTTTACTGCAACGGAAATAATTAAGGAGTAAAAATATAAATTTTTTTCTTAAAAAACAAATATTAAAATTGGTATATTCAATTTTTATTAAAAGTTCTTTTTTTTTTATTCTCAACTATTGTAGCAATGGATAGCAAAACCATAATTATTAGTAGGGTTTTTCTATCTTGTGCAATATTGTACAGATTAAGAAACTCGAATCACTTAAATTCATATAGGAACTTGTATATTTTATATTTTCAAAAATAAAACTTAATTTTTCAATAAATAGTTGTTGTTTTTGTGTTATCAAAAAAAAAATTGCTGTTTTTGGATTGTGCAAGGTTGTACATGGTAGAAATACTCTTATTAGGATATAAGTGGATTAGTAGTTCCTCTTAACTATATCTTATTTAAGATCTATGAACTTTGGTAATCTTCTAAAAACTCAACTCGCTGACTCACACGTCTAGTTAATTACAACTGCTAAGAGACATGATATTCACAATACATTATATCTTCTGAATATGCTTGGCAAAATCAGATTTATGTATAGAGAAAAGAAATATATCCAACTTCTTCAGCAAGAAATTACCAAAAACAACCTTCAAGGCCCACAATATTGTAGCAGGCGGGCTCACAGAAACGCGGAGCAGCCCAGGATTATTATGATTTATGATTACTCTCCGAGAAGGTTTGGAAAGGAAAAATAAATAAATATTCGAACTCTTGCATTGCCACAAAATTTGCTTCCCCTATTAAACAAAATTACATAAGCCAAGGAGAGACAAACGCGAGACCTGAGAGAGCATGCTCAATAACATATATAATATCAAAAGATCACAGTCACATATTCACGTAAGATGGATTATGGAGCTCCAATCCCATTAATTATTTGTGTGGCTACATTTGACAGCACCCCAATTGTTACTTTTCTCATATTCACATATAGTTTATCTCGAAAATCAAGATATTTCAACTTGTTCACACTCTAATATACAATGTCGAACACTCCAACCTAATTATTAAAAGGAGAGTAACGATACTTGCACATTCAAATGGGACACTCATTTGAGACACATGATTAATCACGTATAAATATTTGGTTAATTCAATATATTATATGATTAATCACGTGTAAATATTTGGTTAATTCATGATGACCTATTAATCATAAAGAACTGAATTAACCAGATATTTGCATGTGATTAACCAAATATTTACATGGTTATGATAAATAAATCCATTAACGAACTGAATTAACCAAATATTTATACATGATTAATCAGGTATTGTCACGACCGTCCCGTCCGGGCGCCGCGAAAAAAGAGATAAAAAAAAGAGGAGTCGCCACTAAAAATTTTATTGGAAAAATCTTAGAAAACCCAATTATTTAAAGATAAACTGGTCTAAAAAAAGAGAGAGATGAGTCCGGGAGTCGGTTACGAGTAGGGAAGGTGTTAGCACCCCACATTGCCCGTTTAAAAAAAACGGTACCTCAAGTTAATTGTGCAAAAACATTTTAATAACCTTTTAAATATTTATTTTACCCAAAAATTATTTAGAAGAAAGAATTATTTTTTTAATTTTTAATTTTTAATATTTTTAATTTTTATTAATTTTTATATTTTTAAATTTGTTATTTATAAAAACTAGATGAGGTTGAACATGGCACGTGAGTCCACAGGGTAACCTCAAATCTAGGGGACTGAATATAACACCGTGTCCATAGAGCATCCCTAAAAATAGAAAAGTTTAATTATTTTGATTAATTATATTAACATAAAAAGAGACAAAAAAATATGGATAATTTTGTTTTGGATTGACATGATGATTTATCTTGCTCCTACTTATTCCCGGGTGCGATGGGATACTCATAGCCTCTTAGTTCTTTTGTAAATGTTTGATTTTTTGATTGCTTTTAATTTTTAGTAAAGATTTTATTGTGGAAATGATTTTGAAAACGCATTTTATTTTAAAATTAATCCACTCATACGCAAAGTTCAAGATAGCAGTGCTATACGATAAACCCTTACAATTCGAACAACACTTGAGGATGAAAAAATCATACATCAAAGTCATAGATTGTTGCGTGAATTCAAAAAGATATTTATTTCATAAAAATTGTTAAAAATTGTTAAGAGAGCAAATTGAAAATATTTATTACTTTTAACAAAATGGAATTCACTTTTGCACAAGGTTAAAGATAGCTAGGCCATACGATAAACCCTTACAATTCATACAACACTTGATGATGAAAAATCATACATCAACATTGTAGATTATTGCATAAATTAATATATATATATATATATATATATATATATATATGTATATATATATATATAATCTTTCAAAAGATACATTTTTACGAGGCAATAACAAAAAAACTTAGATCCAATTATGGAAGGCCCATAATCAGAAAGCCTTTTTTTTGAATCTTTGTTTTGTTTGTTTTTTATCTTTTGTTTTTTTTCTTATTAAAATTTGCTGTTGGCCCAACAGTCAAGCCCACATGCCTTACCCTAAGAATAAAACCAACACAAAAAAAAAATTAAAAATTAAAAAACTGAAATAAAAAGGAAGTATTAAAAGAAACAATAGAACCATTAGGTTTATACCTTCCGGTCTATTCCTTACTCTCAAAACAGATGGGGATTGGGACCGAGCATCACAAAGGCGGCGGACGGAGGCAACTCGTGGTGGTTCGGGGAACCGTGGGGTGGGGCGGAACCAGAGAGACGACGATCGGTGTGAAGGTCCGTTCGTGACTCGCGGCGGTGAGGGTGGACGTGGAGGAGGCGAGCAGCGGCGTGATGATTCACGCGGTAGACAAGGGTGACTAAGCAGGGGTCACGCGGTTCAGCTTGAGGACGATGGTGACTCGTGCGTGACTCGCGGCGGTGGCCTTGTGGTTCGCGAGTGGCGGAGGCTGGTGATGACGAACAAATTTGCGTGGCGGACGACGGAGGGGGTGGATGATCCGAGGTCGTGGTGGCGAGTGTGGTGCTAGGCAAAAGACGAACGACGTCGTGCGGAGACAGCGGCTGTGCAGGGACGCGTCTGGTGAGATGGAGGAGCTCCGTGATGGCTGCGAAACAAAAAAAGTGCGAATGACGGCGGCTATTGGGCGAGTTAGAATGGTGGTGGTTCGTGGCGAGCACGAGATATGAGGCTCCTCCGTATATTTTTTGTGCGGGTTTTGAATCGAAATTTCCTCTCTTCTTTCCCTCTTCATTATTGCCTTGTGCCCCCCCCCCCCCTTTCTGTTGTTGCTCGTTTGGTATTTATAGGGAAGCAAGGAAGTGAATGTCCACTCTGTTTGACATTGGAACCAGATGATTTGCTGTGTGTAGAGACTCACTTTTCTCTAGTCTCCTTTCAAGTTCCATTTATGTGTCCATTTTTCTGATCTAGGCACAAACCCTCTTCCCAAGCTCTAAAAAATTAGCAGAAATGGATTCTGATCACTTTAGCTTTGTGGGAAGGGGTGTTTTGACGGTTGCAATCCTTGAGAGCCCCCCCCCCCCCCCCACACCCACACACACAAATCTGAATTTTTCTTGTTATATTCAAAAGTGGCTTGGGTAAATGTTGGTTAAAGATGGAAACTGGAGGAGAAAGACCAACACTGTAGCAGTAGAGGACACCGAACGTAGATGTTGCAGGAAAGAGAGAGGGACTCAGTTTCTTTTTTTTGTTTTTTCCTTCTTTTTGCCTTTTTTTGTTTTTAATTTGACTTTTCTTAAAAATAACAAAGAAATCAGACATTTTTTCAACTGTTGGGTTTATTATCAAAAGGTTAACTGTTGGGCCAAAATGAAGTGGGCTAGATGATGGATCAAAAATAATCTTGTAACAAAATGGGCCAATAACAAACAAATTATTTTTCTTTGCACTTTTTTATTTATTTATTTATTTATTTATTATTATGAAAGGGATAAAAAATATACCCGGAGAAAATTAGGTGTTCACAGCTGCCCCTCTTCACTTGCTTCTTATTAGATAATTGGTGTAATCATAGTTAGTCGATTATCGTTATAAGAAACTAGTAAAGACAAGAACTCCAATTTTTGTCCGGGGTACATGACAAGCAAAGGACCTGTGTCTACAAACCGATTTCCTGTAAAGAACCTGCGGGTTAGATTGTCCACTGAGCTTAAAAAACAAGGATAAAAGAACTTACTGGGTGGATTGCCTGTCAGAAACTCGAACAAAAAGATAAAAACAACTTGTGGGGTGGATTGCTCGTCAGAAGCTCGAACAGAAAACTAAAAGAGCTTACGGGGTGGATTATTCGTCAGAAGCTCGAACAAAAAGATAAAGAGCTTACGGGGTGTATTATCCGTCAGAAGCTCGAACAGAAAGATAAAAAGAGCTTACAGGGTGGATTGCCTGTGGAAAGCTCGAACAGAAAGATAAAAAGAGCTTACGGGGTGGATTATCCGTCAGAAGCTTGAACAAAAATATAAAGAGCTTACGAGATGGATTATTCGTCAGAAGCTCGAATAGAAAGATAAAAGAGCTTACAGGGTGGATTGCCTGTGAGAAGCTTGAACAGAAAGATAAAAAGAGCTTACAGGGTGGATTACCTGTCAGAAGCTCAAACAGACAGATAAAAGAGCTTACGGGGTGGATTACCAGTCAGAAGCTCGAACAAAAAACTAAAAGAGCTTACGGGGTGGATTGCCCGTGAGAAGCTCGAACAGAGAGATAAAGAGCTTACGGGGTGGATTATCCGTCAGAAGCTCGAACAGAAAGATAAAAAGAGCTTACGGGGGTGGATTGCCATCGAAGCTCGAACAGAAATATAAAGAGCTTACGGGGTGGATTATCCGTCAGAAGCTCGAACAAAAATATAAAGGTCTTGCGGGTCTATATAAACAAATGCAGTGTACGAATGTTGGTTTTTCTCATATGACGGTATGATACTAACTAAACTTTCAATTCACACAATGAATGCTGATGATGAAAACCCTTATTAATTCTGGGCATGATACCAGAGATTCTTTTGATGAGAAATTATTTTTATTCTTTGTTGTGTCTTTCATTACTGGCTCCTTGACCCCTTAAAAGCATCGATCACAGTTAGTCTTAAGGATGAACTAAAATAAGGCCCATCTCATCGAGGAAAGATATCTTGCACTCTTGGTTTTCGATGGTAGACATCTTTGATGATAATTTTCCAGTGGTTGATCTTTAATATTCTTTATTTTTCTTTAGTGCCCTTCATCGTGGGGAACCATCGTGCCCCTATGACCTTTTGAGGCTTTCCAAGGAGTTCTAACTGTTAAAAAACATTACTTGTTTCACATTTCAGTATATACTTATCAGGATGAATGTGCACACAAATGACAAAAATTAAGAGAGAGGGACCAAGGTAGCGAAATAAAATAAAGGAAGTCAATGTCATTATATTTGAAAAGGTGTACAAAGCATAAATTGCAAAAAATTGCGGAGTAGAATCGCATCTCCTTAGGTGATGTCTGTCTCAATGACTAATGTTAGTATCCCTCATACAATCTTGACTGCTCATTAATTGGCTTCAGAGATGTTGTTTGCCCCAGTCTTCAAACATCCAACCTACTGACTACCCCAGTTCATCGGCTTGACAACGTTTCCATTGTTACGTTTTTTTTTTAACCCTAACTTTTGCCTAGACCGCCTTTTCAGGTTTTCAGCCTAGTGGGTTGCTCTAACTTTTGCCTAGACTGTCTTTTCAGATTTTCAGTCTAGCGAGCTTTTCTCTTTTCATTTTTCACTTTTTCTTTTCTTTTCTTCTTCTTCTTAGGAAGTGTGTTCAAGCATAATATTTTTTAACTGCTTCTGAGTTTATAGGAAGTGGAAGATCTTCCCCATCCATCCTGGTGAGAATTAAAGCCCCTCCAGAGAATGCCTTTTTCACTACGTAAGGTCCGTCGTAGTTCGGGGTCCACTTCCCTCGATGATCCTTTTGGATTGGTAGGATCTTTTTGAGCACTAGATCACCTTCCCGAAACTGTCGGGGACGTACTTTCTTCTTGTAAGCTCTCATCAACCTTTTCTGCTAATCTCTTCTCTTCGATGAGGTTCAATTGGTCCAGTCGATCCTGAACCCACTCAGCTTCTTCCAGTTCTACTTCTCTCGATACCCTTAATGAGGGGATCTCTACTTCAATCGGGAGCACTGCCTCCATCCCATATACTAAAGAATATGGCGTTGACCCTGTCGAGGTGTGAATAGAGGTACGATAGCCGTGCAAAGCAAAAGGTAACATCTCGTGCCAATCTTTATATGTCACTACCATCTTTTGGACAATCTTCTTGATATTTTTATTAGCGGCCTCAACTGCCCCGTTCATCTTTGGGCGGTACGGGGAGGAATTATAATGCTTTATCTTGAAGTTTTCGCACATCTCCTTCATCATCTTGTTGTTCAAGTTGGTCGCATTATCAGTGATAATCTCACTCGGCAACCCATAACGACAAATTAATTCTCTTTTTACAAATTAATTCACATAATTAAAGCAATCAGCCTCCATTGTCAACCGGTATTGGCCAGCCCTCAAGATTTTCCTGGCCATTGCATGATCGCTCGCGTGTATTCCAAAAGATCCTTCATGTACCTCCTCAATTATCCATTTAGCTTCTTTTGCATCAACGCACCTCAACAACACCATGTCATGATTTCTTTTGTAGAGAATACCTCCATCTAAATAGAAACCCATTGCAAGTCTTCTTAGAGTTCTTTTGTCATTTTCTGAAGTGCCCGGAGAGTATTCCCTTCTTTGGATGAAGCATTTGATGTCATGGTACCACGGTTTTTGATCAGACTCTTCCTGTATCACTTGACAATATGCAAGATGGTCACGACTTTCCATTTTGATGAGTGGTAGGTGATAAGCCTCTGGCTTATCTAGTTTTATGACTAGATGAACTAGGGTTTATGTGCCAATTTATTCGAGTTCACTCTCGTTTTCGCCCAAATTTGCCTTGTTTTGTTCCTAAGTTGGACTTTGACTCGTTTTGCGTCTTTTGTGTAGTTTTTAGGTTATTTTGAATAGAGTTACGCTTGTGGGTGCTTTTGTTGTTTCAGATTAAATAAGTGAAGGTCCGGGAGTCAAGGAAAGTCGAAAAGCAGTGGAAATTGCAAGTCTGGAGACACTCGCCCCGCGAGTGTATTCTCGCCTCGCGAGACTGAAGGTCAACAAAGCAGCAAAAGTCAACATTTCTGTCTTGCCACGCGAAACTCTTCTCGCCCCGCGAATCATGAAGACCTGCAAGACAGAGACCATCACGGCCAAGCCGTGATGAAGACCACGCCCGTGAACAGTTCGAGGTTTGAAGACTCGCCCCGCGAGAGACATCTCGCCTCGCGAGTGAATGAAGACTTGGAAGTCGAGGGCCATCACGGCCCGGTAGTGATGAAGGTCACAGCCTGAAATTGAAGACTCGCCCCGCGAACACACTTTCGCCTCGCGAGAGTTCAAATTGAAAGCGCGCCAATTTTAATTCTCGCCTCGCGAAAGGCTGCTCGCCTCGCGAGCGAGCGCAGATCAGGAATCCTATTTAAAGGCTTTTGCAGATCAGATTTGAAGGGGGAATCGTGAGGGATCCAGTTTTCCACTTAGGTTAAGGGCAGTAGTTTCGAATCCTTATTTCTCCTTGGAGCTGCGTCTCCTTTTCTCGTTTCTTTTTATTTTACGATGGTGATTGTGTCCGAGTGTTTGTCTTTGAGCATGAGGAACTAATCCCCCTCGTCCGAGGGAACGATGAAGCCACCCATGGCGATGTAAATCCGATATGATGTATATCTTTCTCCTTTAATTCAATTCTTGTTTTCCGATTCTGATTTGAATGTTTGATCATATGTTTTGCGTGATTAATCAGTTAAACGTGTTTGAGGCCTAACGGCGATTCGCGTTTCAGAACTTGAATCGGGATCATAAATGTTTTCTAATTCTGATTTGATTGTGCTAATCATATGTGTTGCGTGATTGACTTGTTAACGTTGATGAGGCTTAGTCAGCGATTCACGTTTAGAACTTGAATTAGGATCATCGATCGAATATTGCACGAGAGTGAGTAGGAGATCGGTGCGACCTTATAGGGAACATGAATTAACAGAATTCGAGATTAGGATTATGAGACCTAGTAAGTAATTAATCCAATCGTCGAATACGTCCTAATGAGCACGAGAGTGGATTTAGGAGAATTTAGGGGTCCCGGTTGACATTGTAATTGAACATAGGGAGGAATTCATCATCACTTGGGTATACATGTTGGGTAGGTGGATTTGTGACCTTGGACATTTTAATTTTCATATTTTTAGTTAATTATTTAATTAGATTGTTAATTGAATTTCGATTCCATACTCTCTCTCTCAACCACCACCTTCTGTAACTTGACCGAACGTATCTGATTTCCCGCGGATTAGTCGAATTGGTAGCCCAATCCCTGAGTTCGACCTCGGTATTTACTTACCATGTTATTTTATTACTTGCGATGACCCGGTACACTTGCCGAGTCACAACAAGTTTTTGGCGCCGTTGCCGGGGATTGGCACAACCAATTTTTCTGATTTTAGGGGAGTTTGATTATTTGGTTAAGTTATTTTTTGTTCTTATTTTTATTTTTATTATTTTCTTTTTATTTTCTACTATCTCTCTACTTCTTTATTTCCACTTGGTCTTGCCTTGTTTTGTATGCGAGGTACACGAAGGAATGCTTCCGGGTTGCGAATATTGTGATGGGAACCATGACACTTGGAGTTGTCCGTTCTACTTCACTCAAATATATGTGGAACCATGGCATAATGACAGCGTGCCCCAGAACAACTATCAGAGTCAGAATCAGTATTGGGGTGATATGAGTAGAGACCATCCGGATGTCGCTTGGAGTAATGCTGACGATGGTCTAGCCTGGCAACCACAACCTCAACAGAATTGGCAACCACAACCTTGGGAGTTGGCTCTTGAGAAGTTGTCAATCATTATGACCACATCTTTTGAGAAGATGAATGCGACAATTGATAAGTTGGCAACTCAGACAGGGGTGGCACTTCAGAATCTAGAGATGCAGATTGCCCATCTCACAAAGCAACTAAATGAGTGTCCCCGGAGACTCTCCCAGTTGATACCGAGAACGACCCTAAGAACCAATGCAATGCCACAACAACTAGAAGCAAGTGGGGTGTTGGGATATGACCGGGATGTAACTAGTTCTCGGGGAGTTGAGGAAGAACTGCCACATGATGAGGAAGAGCAACCTAAGGAAGAGGAGTTGGCAAAGGACAAGGCACCGGAGCAAGGGGGTAAAGAACAAAATGAAGATAAAGTGGCAGAGGATTTCACCATGCTTGCCAAGCAACCTGATTTTGATGCGTTAAATAAATATGTTGGCTTGCATGCATGTGTGAACATTGGTAAGTTAGACCCGCCCACTTGTCTGGCACACTTCCTCGTGAAAACACAGTTTGACCCGAGAGGAAGTGAGTTCATCATTGCGGAGGTCAAAGAAGTTTTCACACTCGGACTAGAAGGAAGTATGGATAGAGTCATATTGCTCCTACGAGGGCCACTTCATAAACCATGGGATCCGGGTGGAGGATCTCACATGATGAGCATTTCTTGGCCTTTGTACCACGAGACTATGGGATCCAGGTGGATGCTTCTTAATAAGTCAGGCTCGGGACGTTAAACAAGCGCTTCTTGGGAGGCAACCCAAGCTAGGTATCCTCTCTTCTCCTAACTTTTGTTTTTCCTTTTTGTTTTGTTTTTGTTTGTCACTCTTGAATAATTTGAGAAGATCAAGAGTTGTTGTATGAATAGTGTGTCGGCAAGCTTGTTGGATTTTAATTAAATTGAGCATAGATTGATTGCATGTATTATTTTGACCATTGATGATTTCCCTAGGTTCCGAAATTAGAAAAAATTTATCCCCACTTAAAAATTGAAAACTGAACTTTGAGAATTTTGTTGTGATTACTTGATTTATGATAAGTTTGGGGTGAGGGGTGCACCCATTAGGAATCGTATCTCGGTCAAACAATTTGCAAAATGTCCAGGTGAGGATTTGAGCCTCCAACTCTGTTTTTGAATGTGTGAATCACTTGTTAAGTTGCACTTTCCCGAATTTGCTTGAATCTCTTTATGGTTTGCATGATTATGTGTTGCATCAAATGATTTAGGCGATTTTCTTTGAAATAACTACTTGGCCTGAAAAGAACCATCCCTAATGCATGTTCCCTAGTTAGCCAAATTGAGCCCAATTGACCTATTGTTTCTTGATGACCCTACATTCTGAGCCAAAATCTGAAAAAACCATGTTAACCCAATCTTAGGATTAGGAGAGCATGGAAATGAGCAAGAGAAAGGTTGTGAGAAACTAAGTTTGGGGTGGCTACGAGGTGATATGTCATATTGGGGTGAGAAAAAGAAAATAAAGGTTGAAACCCAAGGCGAAAAAAAAAAGAAAAAAAAAAAGAAAAAAAGATTAGCAATGAAAAAAGGCGTAGTCACCCGAGACAAAAGAAAAATGGAAAAAGGAATTTGAGTGGAAAATGTGTAAAATGCTCATGCTCTCTTAGTTCCTAGGGACTTAAGCCTAAATATCCTTCATTATCCTACCCTGAGCCAGGCCCCATTACAACCTTTAAAAGACCTTCTGATGTTGCATACATGTTTTCGTGGGAACTACTTTTGAGATGAAAATCAAATTCATGGGAAGTGCTCTTGATATGTGAAATTGAGTGAAAAGTTGACAACCTTGACAAACTTGAGCGAATGAGTGAAATTTTAAATGCCCTTGTGAGGAAGGCAATTGTTTGAGATAGGTGATCTTCCTTTGTGTGTATCTCTGATCCTCAACTTAGAATAATGATGGAATGAATGATGAGTTCTCAATGGTTTAAAGTAAATGAATGTGGGGATTACATTTATGTAGGGGGGAGATCATTGGAGAAAAACTGTTTTGATTGCATTAAATTTGTGCGAAATCGATTGATTCCTTTAGGCTTGCCAAGTCTTGAGTCGTTTTTGAGTTTTAAGCTTGCTTGGGGACAAGCAAGGTTTAAGTTTGGGGTATTTGATAAGCCTCTGGCTTATCTAGTTTTATGACTAGATGAACTAGGGTTTATGTGCCAATTTATTCGAGTTCACTCTCGTTTTCGCCCAAATTTGCCTTGTTTTGTTCCTAAGTTGGACTTTGACTCGTTTTGCGTCTTTTGTGTAGTTTTTAGGTTATTTTGAATAGAGTTACGCTTGTGGGTGCTTTTGTTGTTTCGGATTAAATAAGTGAAGCTCAGGGAGTCAAGGAAAGTCGGCGAGGGAAATTGCAAGTGCGGGAGACACTCGCCCCGAGTGTATTCTCGCCTCGCGAGACCGAAGGTCAACAAAGCAGCAAAAGTCAACATTTCTGTCTCGCCACGCGAGACTCTTCTCGCCCGCGAATCATGAAGACCTGCAAGACGAGACCATCACGGCCAAGCCGTGATGAAGACCACGCCCGTGAACAGTTCGAGGTTTGAAGACTCGCCCCGCGAGAGACATCTCGCCTCGCGAGTGAATGAAGACTTGGAAGTCGAGAGGCCATCACGGCCCGTAGTGATGAAGGTCACAACACGAAATTGAAGACTCGCCCGCGAACACACGTTCGCCTCGCGAGAGTTCAAATTGAAAGCGCGCCAATTTTAATTCTCGCCTCGCGAAAGGCTGCTCGCCTCGCGAGCGAGCGCAGATCAGGAATCCTATTTAAAGGCTTTTGCAGATCAGATTTGAAGGGGGAATCGTGAGGGATCCAGGTTTTCCACTTAGGTTAAGGGCGGTAGTTTGAATCCTTATTTCTCCTTGGAGCTGCGTCTCCTTTTCTCGTTTCTTTTTATTTTACGATGGTGATTGTGTCCGAGTGTTTGTCTTTGAGCATGAGGAACTAATCCCCCTCGTCCGAGGGAACGATGAAGCCACCCATGGCGATGTAAATCCGATATGATGTATATCTTTCTCCTTTAATTCAATTCTTGTTTTCCGATTCTGATTTGAATGTTTGATCATATGTTTTGCGTGATTAATCGATTAAACGTGTTTGAGGCCTAACTGGCGGTCGCGTTTGAGAACTTGAATCGGGATCATAAATGTTTTCTAATTCTGATTTGATTGTGCTAATCATATGTGTTGCGTGATTGACTTGTTAACGTTGATGAGGCTTAGTCAGCGATTCACGTTTAGAACTTGAATTAGGATCATCGATCGAATATTGCACGAGAGTGAGTAGGAGATCGGTGCGACCTTATAGGGAACATGAATTAACGAATTCGAGATTAGGATTATGAGACCTAGTAAGTAATTAATCCAATCGTCGAATACGTCCTAATGAGCACGAGAGTGGATTTAGGAGAATTTAGGGGTCCCGATTGACATTGTAATTGAACATAGGGAGAGGAATTCATCATCACTTGGGTATACATGTTGGGTAGGTGGATTTGTGACCTTGGACATTTTAATTTTCATATTTTTAGTTAAATATTTAATTAGATTGTTAATTGAATTTCGATTCCATACTCTCTCTCTCAACCACCACCTTCTGTAACTTGACCGAACGTATCTGATTTCCGCGGATTAGTCGAATTGGTAGCCCAATCCACCGAGTTCGACCTCGGTATTTACTTACCGTGTTATTTTATTACTTATGACGGCGATGAGCCTCTGTTTGACTGGTTTATTAACTAGTAAAGACCTTGGCTTTGTGCTTATTTTATATCATTTTTTACCCAAATTAGACTTGATTGTCTCTAAGTAATATTTTGAGTCTGTAAATTGTTTTTAAGTTAATTTAGTTGATTTAGAGTTAAATAAAATACTTATTATATTTTCTTATTTTCAGGTTAATAAAAGGAAAAAATCTGGAGTCTTTCGCCCCGCGAGAAGACTGTTCGCCCCGCGAACCAGAAGGTGACTGTTCCTGAAAATTGCAAAACTTCCTGTCTCGCCCCGCGAAGACCGTACTCGTCTCGTGAGTAATGCTACCTTGGAAAAGTCAGAGACGATCACGGTTTGGGCATGCTGGAGGTCACGGGCGTTACAGTTGGGAATTTGAAGAGTTCGCCTCGCGAAGATATGCTCGCCTCGCGAGAAGACCAAGAGTTGCAGACCTTTCGCATAATTCGCCTCGCGAGGAGTGCTTCGCCTCGCGAGGACTTGGATTCTAGAATTTGTATATAAACTGCTCTATGGCAGAATGATAAGTTAGCTAGTTTTTTGGGGGTCAGAATTAGCCAGTTTTGGCTAGTTTCTGAGTTTGTAGTCTTTTGTTTTTCTTTTAGTTTAATGTTTATTTCTATAATGGAGAACTAGTCTCCTAGATTAATCTACTGTAATTGGTTTCTGTTAACACTTGAGGTTTTGTGATTCCTGTCTCATTTGCTTTTCTCTTTTCAATGCCATATTATATGTTTCGTTTGTTATTTCAGGTAATATATAGTGTGGTATTGTTTCATCTCGGTGATGTAATGTTCCTATATATAATCGCGTTTGTTATTTCGCGTGTGTTCATTCATGTTCGTTTGTTCATGAGAGCTTAACCCCGTTTGTTATTTCGGGAATAGGAACATACATCTGTAGTAGCGGTTTTCGTTTGTTAATTGTTGCTACAACCGGGAGGGGATTAGTATCTGCTTAGGATTTGCATGAACCAATGTTAGTGGGAAACTGAAAACAGTAGGTTAATCGCTTTTGTTTATTTGTTAATTTCTTAAACTGCTTTGCTTCTTTTCTCTGTTTTTATTTTGTTTCCTTTATTTTAGTTTCAAATCTCAAAACCCCCATTTCTAACTTTTACTAATTTTCTGTTAATAATAACAACACCTAAAGAGTCCTTGAGAGACGATCCGAGTTGTCGCTCTATACTGCATTATTTTTATAATCGCTCGTTCTTTTTGGCGCGTGGCGACAGCGCGGCCAAAAATTGGCGCCGTTGCCGGGGACTCTGGTTTGTTGTTATTAGCAGGAAAAAAAAATTAAAAAAAAATTTTCTTTGCTAATTAGTTCTGTCTGCTTTGTCTGGATGTTTGATTGCCATGGATAATTACATGTATGGATATTTGCCTAATGTTTATTATGAACCACCACCTTGCATGTATTATCCTAATTTTAGTGAGCCACCACCATACTATCCTAGCCAAGTGACCACCTCTGCACCTTCCGAATCTTCACAGAGCACCTTGGATGAGATTGCTTCAATGCTACAACAAATGGAAGAGAACAATCAACGGATGGCATACAATCTTGAATTTCAACAGAGGATGGAGGCAATGGAGGCAAGTAATCGTGAAGCCCAACAGAGGGACCAAGCTGAATCTCAAAAGTTGTGGGCTCTAATTGATCGAGTTACCGCCAACTCGGCTGCAATGCGAACTCCACAGCCCCTTGAGGAACATAAGGATTCACAGATGGTTATTCCTGAAAATACTTTTGATAATAATTCTGATGATAATGTTTCTGTTGATGATGGTTTATGTGTTGAATCCCCTGATCCTAATGCTTGTTATTGTGACGGAACCGCTTTGTGTGTTGAATGTTTTACAGGTGTTTATACTTTTCAGGAAAAATAGAAAATGCGGATCGCTTTTGCAGGTTTGTTCCGTTCAGGAAACTTAGATCGGGAGGATCAAGAGGACGTCTGCTCCCCCGTGCCCGAAGATAAAGAAGAACCTTTGGGAGTAGATGATTCAAGTAAAACAATTGAATGTGTTGAAAGTAATGGGGTGGATGAATTGATTGAAGAATTCCCAGACATTCTAACTTTTTCTGATTCATTTTCTTGTAATATATGTACTAACTCTAACCCTTGTGTGGTGTGTGCTGAAATTTCTGCGTGTATAGCGGTGAAAATTTTGTTAGTGCAAAGTGGATGAAGACATTGCAGAAGTTGAAGCAACACCAAGAACATTCTCTAACTGTTTACCACTTCCCCCGAGGAACCAGCTCTGGATTTTGCACCCTTGGATTTGGCACCTGGCCACCCAAGAGGTTGAGCCCCGATTCTATTGGGAGGATTTTATGGACAAAGTTGAAAGAGAGGTCAACCGTGACCCAGGAGGGAGTGAGAAGTCCGCCGCACTCGGCGAGGTTATTATAATTGTCAAGTGCTCACCTCCGCATCAAAGCTGCAAGTTAGGGAGGCTTGGAATGAATTTCAGTCCTTTGGCTACCATGTGGGACTTATGTTACAGGCGGTGGGATCTGGTGGAACCGCTTCGAATGAGTTTTCTTAACCCTTTCTCCTTTTTAATTTTCTTTTCCTTACTTTAATTCTGTTTTGTTTTTAATAAAGCTCCTGAATAATTTGAGAAGCTCAGGGAGTATTTGTGTGTTGAGTCTTTTGTTGGCAAGTTTATTGGGTTTGATTGAAATTGCATAGATGGATTGCATGATAGTGTTGATGTTTTCCCCTAGGAATTGAAAATTTTTTGAAAAATGATCCCCATATGATTGAAAACCGAACATTGAGATTTTATTATGATGGCATGATTTATGATAAGTTTGGGGTGATAGGAAGCACACACTAGAGATAGAATCTCTTTCAAGCAATTTGCAAAAATGTCCAGGTGAGGTTTTTGAGCCTCCAACATGTTTTAAACTGTGTGAAAATCACTTTTTAAGTTGCACTTTCCTGAATTTGCTTGAATCTCTTTTTGATTTGCATGATTATGTGTTTGCTTCATATGATTTAGGCATTTTCTTTGTAAATAGCTACTTAGCCTAAAATAACCAATTCCTAATGCATGTTCCCTAGTTAGCCCCTTTGAGCCTGATTAGACTGTTAATTCTTGATAACCTAATGTTATAAGCCCAAAAATCTGGAAAACCATGTTAACCCGATCTTAGGATTAGGAGAGCATGTAATCTTAGAATGGGTGCAAGAACTAAAGTTTGGGGTGGCTGCAAGGTGTAATATGTTGTTGGGATTGAGAAAAAAAAAAAAAAAAGAAAAGTGTAAAAATGAAAAAAAAATTTGTGAAAAAAATATATAGAAAAAAAAATTAAAAAATTTAAAAGTGCAAAAATGCCAAAAAGAAATAAAAAGAGCTGTAGCCACCCGTAGTGTAAAGAAAAAAAAAAGAAAGGAACTTGAGTGAAATTCAAAGTGTAAATATAGTTCATGCTCTCTTAGTTCCTAGGGTCTTGACTTAGTTCCTTTGTATATCCTACCCTTAGCCGAGCCCCATTACAACCCATAAAAGACCTTCGATGTTGCTTGCATATTTTCTTTGGGGACCATTTTGAGATGAAAATCAAATTTATGGGAAGTGCTCTTAAAAGTGAAATTGAGTGAATTGTTGGTAACCCGACACAAA
This sequence comes from Sophora flavescens, assembly GCA_030762895.1. Lineage (NCBI taxonomy): Eukaryota > Viridiplantae > Streptophyta > Magnoliopsida > Fabales > Fabaceae > Sophora > Sophora flavescens. Next base: position 21,455,293 of record CM061064.1, on the reverse strand, counting down.
CCGAGCGAATGAGTGAACACAAATTTCCCTTGTGAGGAAGGCAGTTGTTTGGATCTCGTGATCTCCCTTTTGTGTGTAACTTTGACCCCCGCTTAGATTTCGATTGTCTGAATGATTAATTTCTCAATGTTTAGAATAAATGAATGTGGGGATTGCTTTGCTTGAAAGGGGGAACATTGAAAGAAAAATTGTTTTGAAAAATTGCTTGAAATCTATGGAAAGTTGATTGAATCTTTTGAGCTTGCCGTGGCTTTAGTCTTTTTAAGTAATTGAGTGTAGTTAGCTTGGGTACAAGCAAAGTTTAAGTTTTGTGTATTTTGATGAGCCTCTGTTTGACTGGTTTATTAACTAGTAAAGACCTTGGCTTTGTTCTTATTTTATATCATTTTTTACCCAAATTAGACTTGATTGTCTCTAAGTAATATTTTGAGTCTGTAAATTGTTTTTAAGTTAATTTAGTTGATTTAGAGTTAAATAAAATACTTATTATATTTTCTTATTTTCAGGTTAATAAAAGGAAAAAATCTGGAGTCTTTTGCCCTCATGAGAAGACTGTTTCGCCCACGAACCGAAGGTGACTGTTCCTGAAAATTGCAAAACTTCCTGTCTCGCCCCGCGAAGACCGTACTCGCCTCGCAAGTAATGCTACCTTGGAAAAGTCAGAGACGATCACGGTTTGGGCATGCTGGAGGTCACGGGCGTTACAGTTGGGAATTTGAAGAGTTCGCCTCGCGAAGATATGCTCGCCTCGCGAGAAGACCAAGAGTTGCAGACCTTTCGCATAATTCGCCTCGCGAGGAGTGCTTCGCCTCACGAGGACTTGGATTCCAGAATTTGTATATAAACTGCTCTATGGCGAGAATGATAAGTTAGCTAGTTTTTGGGGGTCGAAATTGCCGCTTTTGGCTAGTTTCTGAGTTTGTAGTCTTTTGTTTTTCTTTTAGTTTAATGTTTATTTCTGTAATGGAGAACTAGTCTCCTAGATTAATCTACTGTAATTGGTTTCTGTTAACAATTGAGGTTTTGTGATTCCTGTCTCATTTGCTTTTCTCTTTTCAATGCCATATTATATGTTTCTGTTTGTTATTTCAGTAATATATAGTGTGGTATTGTTTCATCTCGGTGATGTAATGTTCCTATATATAATCGCGTTTGTTATTTCGCGTGTGTTCATTCATGTTCGTTTGTTCATGAGAGCTTAACCCCGTTTGTTATTTCGGGAATAGGAACATACATCTGTAGTAGCGGTTTTCGTTTGTTAATTGTTGCTACAACCGGGAGGGGATTAGTATCTGCTTAGGATTTGCATGAACCAATGATAGTGGGAAACTGAAAACAGTAGGTTAATCGCTTTTGTTTATTTGCTAATTTCTTAAACTGCTTTGCTTCTTTTCTCTGTTTTTATTTTGTTTCCTTTATTTTAGTTTCAAATCTCAAAACCCCCATTTCTAACTTTTACTAATTTTCTGTTAATAATAACAACACCTAAAGAGTCCTTGAGAGACGATCCGAGTTGTCGCTCTATACTGCATTATTTTTATAATCGCTCGTTCTTTTTGGCGCGTGGCGACAACGCGGCCAAAAATTGGCGCCGTTGCCGGGGACTCTGGTTTGTTGTTATTAGCAGAAAAAAAAAATTAAAAAAAAAAATTTCTTTGCTAATTAGTTCTGTCTGCTTTGTCTGGATGTTTGATTGCCATGGATAATTACATGTATGGATATTTGCCTAATGTTTATTATGAACCACCACCTTGCATGTATTATCCTAATTTTAGTGAGCCACCACCATACTATCCTAGCCAAGTGACCACCTCTGCACCTTCCGAATCTTCACAGAGCACCTTGGATGAGATTGCTTCAATGCTACAACAAATGGAAGAGAACAATCAACGGATGGCATACAATCTTGAATTTCAACAGAGGATGGAGGCAATGGAGGCAAGTAATCGTGAAGCCCAACAGAGGGACCAAGCTGAATCTCAAAAGTTGTGGGCTCTAATTGATCGAGTTACCGCCAACTCGGCTGCAATGCGAACTCCACAGCCCCTTGAGGAACATAAGGATTCACAGATGGTTATTCCTGAAAATACTTTTGATAATAATTCGATGATAATGTTTCGTTGATGATGGTTTATGTGTTGAATCCCCGATCCTAATGCTTGTTATTGTGACTTGAAGCGCTTTGTGTGTTGAATGTTTTACAGGTGTTTATACTTTTCAGGAAAAATAGAAAATGCGGATCGTTTTGCAGGGTTTGTTCTGTTCAGGAAACTTAGATCGGGAGGATCAAGAGGACGCTCTGCTCCCCGTGCCGAAGATAAAGAAGAACCTTTGGGAGTAGATGATTCAAGTAAAACAATTGAATGTGTTGAGAGTAATGGGGTGGATGAATTGATTGAAGAATTCCCGGACATTCTAACTTTTCCGATTCATTTTCTTGTAATATATGTACTAACTCTAACCCTTGTGTGGTGTGTGCTGAAATTTCTGCGTGTATAGCAGGTGAAAATTTTGTTAGTGCAATGGATGAAGACATTGCAGAAGTTGAAGCAACACCAAGTAACATTCTCTAACTCGTTTACCACTTCCCCCGAGGAACCAGCTCTGGATTTTGCACCCTTGGATTTGGCACCTGGCCAGTCCAAGAGGTTGAGCCCCGATTCTATTGGGAGGATTTTATGGACAAAGTTGAAAGAGAGGTCAACTGTGACCCGAAGGGGAGTGAGAAGTCCGCCGCACTCGGCGAGGTTATTATAATTGTCAAGTGCTCACCTCCGCATCAAAGCTGCAAGTTAGGGAGGCTTGGAATGAATTTCAGTCCTTTGGCTACCATGTGGGACTTATGTTACAGGCAGTGGGATCCTGGTGGAACCGCTTCTGAATGAGTTTTCTTAACCCTTTCTCCTTTTTAATTTTCTTTTCCTTACTTTAATTCTGTTTTGTTTTTAATAAAGCTCCTGAATAATTTGAGAAGCTCAGGAGTATTTGTGTGTTGAGTCTTTTGTTGGCAAGTTTATTGGGTTTGATTGAAATTGCATAGATGGATTGCATGATAGTGTTGACTGTTTTCCCCCTAGGAATTGAAATTTTTTTGAAAAATGATCCCCATATGATTGAAAACTGAACATTGAGATTTTATTATGATGGCATGATTTATGATAAGTTTGGGGTGATAGGAAGCACACACTAGGGATAGAATCTCTTTCAAGCAATTTGCAAAAATGTCCAGGTGAGGTTTTTGAGCCTCCAACATGTTTTAAACTGTGTGAAAATCACTTTTTAAGTTGCACTTTCCTGAATTTGCTTGAATCTCTTTTTGATTTGCATGATTATGTGTTTGCTTCATATGATTTAGGCATTTTCTTTGTAAATAGCTACTTAGCCTAAAATAACCAATTCCTAATGCATGTTCCCTAGTTAGCCCCTTTGAGCCTGATTAGACTGTTAATTCTTGATAACCTAATGTTATAAGCCCAAAAATCTGGAAAACCATGTTAACCCGATCTTAGGATTAGGAGAGCATGTAATCTTAGAATGGGTGCAAGAACTAAAGTTTGGGGTGGCTGCAAGGTGTAATATGTTGTTGGGATTGAGAAAAAAAAAAAAGAAAAAAGAAAAGTGTAAAAAATGAAAAAAAAAATTTGTGAAAAAAAATATATAGAAAAAAAAAATTAAAAAATTTAAAAGTGCAAAAATGCCAAAAAGAAATAAAAAGAGCTGTAGCCACCCAGAAGTGTAAAGAAAAAATAAAGAAAGGAACTTGAGTGAAATTCAAAGTGTAAATATAGTTCATGCTCTCTTAGTTCCTAGGGTCTTCAGCTTAGTTCCTTTGTATATCCTACCCTTAGCCAGGCCCCATTACAACCCATAAAAGACCTTCTGATGTTGCTTGCATATTTTCTTTGGGGACCATTTTGAGATGAAAATCAAATTTATGGGAAGTGCTCTTAAAAGTGAAATTGAGTGAATTGTTGGTAACCTGACACAAACTGAGCGAATGAGTGAACACAAATTTCCCTTGTGAGGAAGGCAGTTGTTTGGATCTGGTGATCTCCCTTTTGTGTGTAACTTTGACCCCCTGCTTAGATTTCTGATTGTCTGAATGATTAATTTCTCAATGTTTAGAATAAATGAATGTGGGGATTGCTTTGCTTGAAAGGGGGAACATTGAAAGAAAAATTGTTTTGAAAAATTGCTTGAAATCTATGGAAAGTTGATTGAATCTTTTGAGCTTGCCAGGTCTTTAGTCTTTTTAAGTTTTTGAGTGTAGTTTGCTTGGGGACAAGCAAAGTTTAAGTTTGGGGTATTTTGATGAGCCTCTGTTTGACTGGTTTATTAACTAGTAAAGACCTTGGCTTTGTGCTTATTTTATATCATTTTTTACCCAAATTAGACTTGATTGTCTCTAAGTAATATTTTGAGTCTGTAAATTGTTTTTAAGTTAATTTAGTTGATTTAGAGTTAAATAAAATACTTATTATATTTTCTTATTTTCAGGTTAATAAAAGGAAAAAATCTGGAGTCTTTCGCCCCGCGAGAAGACTGTTCGCCCCGCGAACCAGAAGGTGACTGTTCTCGAAAATTGCAAAACTTCCTGTCTCGCCCGCGAGACCGTACTCGCCTCGCAAGTAATGCTACCTTGGAAAAGTCAGAGACGATCACGGTTTGGGCATGCTGGAGGTCACGGGCGTTACAGTTGGGAATTTGAAGAGTTCGCCTCGCGAAGATATGCTCGCCTCGCGAGAAGACCAAGAGTTGCAGACCTTTTGCATAATTCGCCTCGCGAGGAGTGCTTCGCCTCACGAGGACTTGGATTCCAGAATTTGTATATAAACTGCTCTATGGCAGAATGATAAGTTAGCTAGTTTTTTGGGGGTCAGAATTAGCCAGTTTTGGCTAGTTTGAGTTTGTAGTCTTTTGTTTTTCTTTTAGTTTAATGTTTATTTCTGTAATGGAGAACTAGTCTCCTAGATTAATCTACTGTAATTGGTTTCTGTTAACACTTGAGGTTTTGTGATTCCTGTCTCATTTGCTTTTCTCTTTTCAATGCCATATTATATGTTTCTGTTTGTTATTTCAGTAATATATAGTGTGGTATTGTTTCATCTCGGTGATGTAATGTTCCTATATATAATCGCGTTTGTTATTTCGCGTGTGTTCATTCATGTTCGTTTGTTCATGAGAGCTTAACCCCGTTTGTTATTTCGGAATAGGAACATACATCTGTAGTAGCGGTTTTTCGTTTGTTAATTGTTGCTACAACCGGGAGGGATTAGTATCTGCTTAGGATTTGCATGAACCATTGATAGTGGGAAACTGAAAACAGTAGGTTAATCGCTTTTGTTTATTTGCTAATTTCTTAAACTGCTTTGCTTCTTTTCTCTGTTTTTATTTTGTTTCCTTTATTTTAGTTTCAAATCTCAAAACCCCCATTTCTAACTTTTACTAATTTTCTGTTAATAATAACAACACCTAAAGAGTCCTTGAGAGACGATCCGAGTTGTCGCTCTATACTGCATTATTTTTATAATCGCTCGTTCTTTTTGGCGCGTGCCGACAGCGCGGCCAACGACCCGGTACACTTGCCGGAGTCACAACAGTAGGTTCCTCTCGTCACTTACTTTGAACATTGAGGACAAGGTAGGCAACGCATCAGCTAATTGGTTATCCTCTCCGGGAATATGATGAAATGTGACTTCATCAAACTGCTCAATCAAACGTTGATGTAATCATGGTATGGGATTAACTTGGCATCTCGGGTTTCCCATTCCCCTCTAAGATGGTGGATGACTAATGCAGAGTCCCCATATACCTCCAGTATCCTTGCCTTTGATTCTATCGCTGCCAGGATCCCGAGCGCACAAGCTTCATATTCAAATATATTGTTTGTACAATCAAAGCAAAGCCTTGCAGTGACAGGGAAATAATCATTTTCTGGTGAGATTAGTATTGCCCCAATTCCATGTCCCAAAGCATTAGAAGCTCCGTCAAATAACAAGGTCATTTTATTTTTCGGGTGATTGTTCACGATCAAACAAAGCCATTATATATTCATCTGGAAAATCACATTGCATCGATCCATAATCTTCTACTGGCTGATTGGCTAGATATTCTGCAAGAGCGCTACTTTTTACTGCCTTCTGGGTGACATAGACTATGTCGTATTATGATAGCAGCATTTGCCAACTAGCAATTTTTCCAGTCAGAGCAGGCTTATCAAAGATATACTTGATTGGATCCATTTTGGACACCAACCAGGTAGTATAACACAACATGTAATGCCTCAAACGGCGAGCCGCCCATGCCAAAGCACAGCAAGTACGTTCTAGCAGTGAGTAGTTGGCTTCACAACTGGTGAACTTCTTACTTAGATAATAGATGGCATGTTCCTTTCTTACCGATTCATTGTGATGCCCCAGTACGCAACCCATAGATTCATCTAGCACGGTCAAATACATGATGAGAGGTCTTCTTGGCACCAGGGGAACCAAGACTGGAGGCTCTTATAGGTACTGTTTGATCTTCTCAAAAGCTTTTTGACAATCTTCATTCCATGTAACTGTCTGATTTTTGCGCAGCAGTTTAAAGATTGGTTCATATGTCGTTGTTAATTGGGGGATGAACCTGGCAATGTAGTTCAATCTCCCTAAAAACCCACGAACTTCTTTCTCTGTTCGAGGTGCTAGCATATCGATGATTGCATGAACTTTTTCGGGATCAACCTCTATTCCTCATTGACTAACTATGAAGCCTAGAAGCTTGCCTGATTTCACCCCAAAAGTGCATTTGGCCGGGTTCAGTCGGAGCTTAAATTTCCTTAACCGCTCAAAATGTTTCTGCAGATTATCAACATGCTCATTTTCGGATCTGGACTTGGCGATCATATCATCTACATAAACTTATATCTCCTTGTGCATCATGTCATGGAACAAAGCCACCATAGCTCGTTGATATGTTGCTCCAGTATTTTTCAAGCCAAAGGGCATAACCTTGTAGCAAAAGGTTCCCTATAAAGTGTTAAACGTGGTCTTCTCCATATCTTCGGGAGCCATCTTGATCTGATTATATCCTGAGAATCCATCCATGAAAGAGAATAATGCATGTTGAGTAGTATTGTCTACAAGAACATCAATGTGTGGCAGAGGAAAGTCATCTTTGGGGCTAGCTCTTTCGGATCTCGATAGTCAACACACATTCGAACCTTTCCATCTTTCTTAGGAACAGGAACAATATTGGCAACCCATTGAGGGTACTTCACGACTTCTAGGAAACCTGCATCCAGTTGCTTCTTGACCTCATCCTTGATCTTTAAGGACATTTTCGCTTTCATCCTTCGTAGCTTCTGTTTTACTGGAGGACACTCCGGCTTTAATGGTAGCCTGTGTTCTGCTACACTAGGGTCTAACCTTGGCATGTCTTGGTATGACCTTGCGAAAACATCTTTATATTCTATCAACAACTGGATCAACCTACTTCGCTCCTTTTCTTTCAGGGGAATGCCAATCTTGACCTCTTTTTTATCATCTTTGGTTCCCAAATTGATTAGTTCACTCAGCTCTTCATGGGGTCGAATTTCCCCGGCTTCTTGTTCTACCAATCTCAATAGTTCAAGAGGAACTTCTCCGTCATCATCAACAACCTCTTCAGCATGATCAATGGGATAGTCAAAATTGTATGCTGAGTTGCTAACACTGTCATTTTCAAGAGAGTCGCTTTTAGATCTGCATTTTGGTAGTTATCAGGGAGAGATGAATGAATAAAGGTTAAAGACGAGAAACTGCATTTATTGGTGAGGAATGGTGGACAAAAACGAAAGTAAAAAAAGAGAGAGATAACAACACGAGATACCGAATGCATGCATTTATTGATAAGTCAAACTGAAACAGAAACAAGTAAGCCCATTACAACAAAATTCCTAAAGCCTTGGGCAGAGCTAAAGGATAAGCATTACAGAATTACTTTGAAAAAGACTCTATGGTCTTGGGGAACTCAATGATCTCCCAATTGTTGAGCTCTGTATCTGGGGAACATGGATACACCATATTGACACCATGATCGGCGGGATAATCATCTTCAATAGCTGCTGCTTGGTCCAGGAATGCGAACCCTACGCTTCGAAAGCTCTGTCGAATGTCACAGATGGGAACCCTTTCAGCCTCATATTCACAATTTTCCAGCCAAGCCAACCTCTTTCTTTTCTTCTCTTCTATAACCCTCATCTTGTCGGCCTTGGTGGGTTTGTATCCCAACCCAAACCTGTCCTTGTTCTCAGTGAGAATGTGGATGTCAGCGACACCTTGGCTATTCTTCCCCAAAACGCTTCCAGGTTGGTATCATCCTTCGAGCATAACCTTGGCCATCATAATGGACGCTTTAGATGACTGAGGTTTCAAGAGTGGAGCTCCCTCCCCAGCATAAGTGGCATTGGCAATTTCAAGCGACTGGAAGGCGGTCTCGAGAGCTTCCTCGGTAGCTTCAATGTAAGGGGTTGTTGATGTCTTACTTACTAACATATCCTCCTCTCCAGAAACAATTATTAACTTACTATCGACAATGAACTTCACCTTCTGGTGCAATGTGGAAGGTACAGATCCAGACGAATGGATCCATGGTCGTCCTAGGAGACAACTGTAAGTTGGTGTGATATCCATTACCTGGAAGAGTACTTCAAAGGTGCAAGGGCCAACCTGAATGGGCAATTCAATTTCTCCCATGACTTCCCTTCGGGTGCCATCGAAAGCTCTTACAATCATTGTTCTCGGCTTCATATGAGTTCCATCGAAAGGTAACTTTGCCAGTGTTGACTTTGGCATTACATTCAAAAAAGATCCATTATCAATGAGAACCCTAGCCATGTCATGATCTCGACACTTCATAGATATGTGCAACGCCTTGTTGTGCCCCATACCTTCAGCTGGTATTTCAACATCAATGAAAGTGACATAACTATCAGCGACTATGTTACCTACAACGTTATCGAGCTTATCAACTGTGATGTCATGGGAGACATGAGATTGATTAAACACCTTCATCAATACTCTCCTATGTGGTTCATAGTTCATCAATAGAGACAAAAGAGATATCCAAGCCGGAGTTCGATTTAACTGATCTACAACCCTATATTCACTCTGCTTGATGAACTTCAAGAATTCACCGACTTCTTCGTCAGATACCTCCTTTTTACCTCTGTTTGCTTCGTTGTCATCTAGAATTCCTTCCACCTTCTCTTTCCCCTTGCGATCCTTTCATTCCTTTTCTGTTTCCTCCCTTTGCAATACCTGGAGTGCAAATACGGCCACTCCTAGTCATTCCACCAATTCCTGAAATGTTGGTAACCACAGTAGTCCCGTCAGAAGGGTTGGGTTGAACCTGCATCTCATATTTCCATGGTACCGCTTTGGTGTCTTTGTAAGGGAAAGGACTTGGAACTCAATAACGATTGGTGTTGGCCCACTTGGAACCGGCAAAGGTTTCTTCTCAGTGTAGTATATCACCACTGGTTTCGGAGTGACTTGCTCAGGAACTGGTTGAGGATTAACCACAACAGTAAAAAGGGTTATCTTAATTGGGGTTGGGGAAGTTGTAGATTCAGCAACCATATTAATGGCATACTCATTTGATTCACGACCAATTAAGATAATCTTCATATCTATTAACTGCTGCACAACTTGCCGAAACTCTGCATAGTCTTCAATCGAATGCCCCATATTCCTGTCGAAGTCACACCTTATCTCTCCATCGAGAGCCTTTTCTTCCATGATCGGGATTCGGATCAATCCGCATTTGCACATCTCTCTGAAAATAAGTCTCATAGGAGTCCTAACATTGGCCACCTTACTCTTGAGAGTATGTTCCAAGAAGCTTTCAATGGCATTGACTCCCGAATCCCCATGATTTGGCATAGGACCTTGTGCCACATTTGGAGCATCCTTCTGAAAGCTTAACCATTTGGCATTAATCAGGTCTTGCACCTTAAACTTCAAAGCTTTACAACTCTCGGTGGAATGACCTGTGTCCCCATCGTGATATTCACATTGAGCATTTGGGTCATACCACTTTGGATAAGGATGGTCTATTGGTCTTGTCGGGATATGAGTTAGCACGGATTTGCTCACAAGTTGGCGGAATAGTTCAGTGTAGGTCATGGGTATCGAGTCAAAACGCACTGGCTTTCTTTCCGAGTTATAAGGTGGTCTTGTTTGGCTGGTGTTTGGGTTTGGATTTAGGGGTTGAACAATTTGAGGTGGCATGGTAGGATGTGTTTGAGGCTGAGAAGGGTATGATGGTCGGTAAGGAGCCATCTGTTGAGGATTTGGAAATTGTGAGGTGGCATCGATGTATGACTGGTTCGCTTGGTGATATGGAGGTGGTTGATAATATGGGGCGTATTGGGCTTGGAAGGCAGTTGTTTGGTTCGGTCTCCATTGATTCGGTTTCTTTGGTTCAAAGGTTACTGCATGTGCTTCTCCTTCTTTCTTTTTTCACAAATGGGGCTTTCCTTGGGCAGTTCCCTACTGAAGTCTCGGTGATCTTGCCATTCCTCATTCCACTTTCAATTCTCTCACCGATGATGACCATGTCAGAAAAGTTTGATGACACACTCCCAATCATCCTATCATAGAAGGCGCTGATCGGAGTGTATAAATGAACATTGCTACGATTTCTTTCTCGGCTAAGGGGTTCCACCCGAGCAGCAGCCTCCTCCATCGTTGTGGCATACTCTTTGAAAGTCTCTACGTCCCTTTTTGACATATTTTGGAGTTGCATCCTATCGGGAGCCATGCCAACATTGTACTTGTACTGCTTCAGGAATGCATCTGCTAGATCTTTGAAGGATCGGATGTGTGCCTGCTCGAGATGCGTGTACCAATTTGAAGCTGCCCCAGTTAAACTGTCTTGTAAGAAGTGAATCAAGAGCTTATCATCTTGGGCATATGATTCCATCTTCCTAACATACATGGTCAAATGGTTTTTGGGACAAGTGGTTCCCCGATATTTGTCGAAATCTGGCACTTTAAAGTTCGGTGGAATTACAACATTTGGCACTAGACAAAGTTCCGAGGCATCCCGAAAACCATAACTATTTACCCCTTCAATGGCCCACAATCTTTCCTCTAGTATTTCCAACTTTTCGTTAGATTGGGAATTCCCTCCCGACTGATTCACTGGAGTTTCTCCATACATTTTATAGGGAAATGAATATGGCATAGAGGAGGAACCGAAGTTTGGCATCACTTGAGCCCCCTGGGGTCCATAATGTAGGGTGTATTGTGGGGGCTTTGGATTGACAGAAGGTGTCACTATCGGAGTGTTACAATCTGTTGGGTTGACAGTTTGGGTTTGCGGTATTTCGACATCATTGGTGGGGGTTTGTGTCTGAGTGATATGTTCTGAGTTTTGAATGCCATCTTGTGGGCTGGGGGCCGTTGGTGGCACAAATCCACGAGGCAAATCGTATGGGGGATTGTTAGGGTCAAATGAAAGATGAGTTTGGTTGCTTGGGTAAATAGTGAGAGGCATCATGGCCCCTGGTTGGTTGAAGCCTTGAATAGGAATCTGAGAAAAACCGGGCGGGATGAGAGGTGTGGCTGGATGTCCTTTGTTTGAGGCCGAGAGGGTTCTCCTCTCGTGTTCTTTTCCTTCTGCACGCTTGTAGGATCTCCCTTCGCGCAGAAGGAAGAATCCTATAAGGCAAAGATGTAGTTGACAACATACTAACGGGAGACCATGCTCCATGATAGGTGCCGTCGCAAGTCAAATGTAAGAGTTGGAGCACGAAGGAATCATAGAGGCAAGAACAGATTTCATTAAAAGCCCCTCAAAACAATACATAGATTGGGATTACATCATTGTCAAATCATAATTTTCAACATTGTTACAACATTTCATCCTAAAGTCAACAACTTAGGTATCTTTCTCTTTAGCCCTCGAGCAAACCCTCCACGCATTTGCATAAAATTGTCCAGTTCAGACGGGAGACGAAGCATAGGGTCCGCACGGATCTGTTGTTTTGCCTTCTCAAAGCTTCGGACGAAATTCGGAACGCAATGGCTTCGCTCCAAACTCATGCTCACATATCTCCTTTTCCATATGTCAATATCTATCCCTTGCTCTCGTGCTTCTTCTCTCCACCATTTCACGGCATTCATTGCTTGAACCACTTGTTCATGATAATGCTTTGTCGAGGTCCACCCTAAATCGCACTGCTTCTTGATTTTGACCATTAGGATATTCAGTTCTTTGACCTTTTGTACCAATTCACCAGTCATCCTACTTTGTGCACAAATTTGCTTCGTAAGTTGCTATTGACTCTCCTTTGTCGATCAACCTCCGCCTCCAATGACTTTCTAATACCTTCTTGGTGGATGATTCCTTCTTCTAACTGACGCTTTTCTTTTCTTAGCTGACGCCCCTCTGTTGTCAAGGACAATACTTTACTTTCAAGATTATGGACCATAGCCATGATGCTTGGTGAGACATTGTCTGTATTCCTCTGGACTCTTGAGGTTGTGGAGATATCGGCACACAAATCTTTTAAGTGTTCATTTTCCTTTGCTAACTTCTCACGACGCCTCTGACCAATGGCTATTTTAAACTCGGCATCTTGCTTTTGTTGCTCCATTTCCTTCATTTGTGCTTCTAGAACTTTCAGTTGTTCTGTCATTTGAGTTACCAAAGGGGAGTAATCTTTATCTTTCGTGCTTTCTGTCGGAATGTTAACGGGACCTTTCCTTGACTTTCTCCATGCTTCATATTCTGAGACAATGATTAGGATTGGTCGGCCTAATTATTCTCTCCCTGCCATCTTCACATATTTCCATGCATTTCTAACTTCTTTTGCTAACATCTTGGTATTCTCTCCATCCTCGTACCGGAAACAGCATCCGTCGAGTTGTTCTTCTCTTGGCACGGATTGCGTCCAACAAAGCTGTAGTAAGACTATGGCGGGCGTGTAGGATATGCATCCTCTTGGGCCCATCAAAGGAACATTAGGATAGTCACCACAACTATAAATGATATCTTGCCCATGCTGACCTTTGTACCATGGGCATACCCACCTAAAAGAGTCCCTTTCCACTTTGTCAATCTCGCTCTTCCATTCCTCTTCATTTAGCTGTTTTATAGGGATGTTATGGAAGCCTCTTAGTGGATCTGAATGGTGGGTGATATAACCTTTTGCATACATGTGAGTCATGGCCCACACATAGAGCAACTGTGCACAACATCGGAGCTTCCCTTTGGATGCCGCTGGCAAAATTCTAGAGTCAAAAGCGTTTCAGCTAACACTGCCGGCACGGGGTTTTTCTTTCTTTCTACTGTGAAGATTACATCCATTGTCGCTTGATCTATCATGTCTAGCACTGATGGAAATTGAACCAACCCATATATCGTTCGCGCCAATACCCTCTCAAAGGTTTCCCAATCTTGTCCATCCATTAATTTCCTCAAATGATTTTCAAGAAGAGTTCGGGTTAACCTTCGCGAGTTTGAGTGCCCGGTCAACTTCACATCATTTTTAGGAAGCCCTAGTAACCCTGCTATGCTTGTAGTGGTCAAGTATTGCCCCAAGTGAAAGTACACGATGGGTTTTTTCTGCATTGGCAACCTTAACAGGCAAGCATATTCTTCAATGGTGGGAGTAATGTCCGTGTTTGGCAATTCAAAACATCTGAGGTGGGGGTTCCAATACTGACACAAAGCACTCAAAGCAGCTGTCTCAACCGGTATGAAAATTAGGTCCAAGATCCCTCCATACTTCTTGGCGAAGCTTCTTCGACGTTCTTGAGGCAAAGATTGGCTCAACTCCTTCAGATTCTCTAATGAGTTCAATATCACCCTGGAGCTCTTGGTGGTGGGAACATTGCTAGTGTGTCTGACTTTTTCCATCTCTTGTAATCAAATGTGTTATCTCAAACCAAATTATCTGTGGAGGGAAATTTTACTTTGTTAATAACATTTGGAAAGTAAATTTACTTATGCATGAGAGTGTAACAAAATGCATGAATGATATATTAACAATGCAAGACTTAAAGTACTACATGCACGAGCATACAATGAATAATAATGAATGTAACGGGATGCATGAATGAATGACATATTAAAGCGTCTGTGGAATGGATGCATAAAATCATTATGATGCATGTGATTATTCATGTTGCAGAAAAAGGTGGAATGCGCTCCCTATTGTCCTACATGGGTCATATCCTAAAGTTTGAACTTCGGAGGTCAAGACCTTAGTTTGGTAGGCTACTAATGGCATTTTAGGTGCATGACTTCCGGGACAGATCTAGACCCCTAAACATATGGTCCCCGGATTACCCTCATCAAAAAATGAGGACTCGAATCCATGAACCTCACCACAGGGACCGAAAAGTCACAATATGGCAGTCCATGTTCCGGTAGCAATCCGAGCGGGAGAATCAATGTCTGCCAGGGACGCAAAAGCATCACAATAACATCACTGAAGCCCCTTCTAATCTTATGGCATTCCAAGACTCGGGTATAGAGCCCAAAAATGTGTGAATATTGATGGTGATGTGTGTGCTGGGAGCAAGCAAACATGCACAAAACCTAAAAAACTGACCCCAAACCTGCAAAAGAACGTCCAACATTTAAAAGAGTTTTCTACCCTAGGGTTGCAAGATTACATAAAGACATTTATAAGAGCATATAATACTATATACAAAAGATAAAACAAAGAGGGGTAAAACTAATATTTTCAAATCTATTAAAAAAAATGCACAACCAACTGTGATAGGCCTGACCCTCAAAAATTCCCCAGTGGAGTCGCCAGCTGTCGCGACCGTCCCGTCCAGACACCGTGAAAAAAGAGATAAAAAAAAGAGGAGTAGCCACTAAAATTTTTATTGGGAGAATCTTAGAAAACCCAATTATTTAAAGGTAAACTGGTCTAAAAAAAGAGAGAGATGAGTCCGGGAGTCGGTTACGAGTAGGGAAGGTGTTAGCAGCCCACATCGTCCGTTTAAAAAAAACGGTACCTCAAGTTAATTATGCAAAAATATTTTAATAACCTTTTAAATATTTATTTTACCCAAAAATTAGTTACAAGAAAGAATTATTTTTTAATTTTTAATATTTTAAATTTTTATTAATTTTTATATTTTTAAATTTGTTATTTATAAAAACTAGATGAGGTTGAACATGGCACGTGAGTCCACAGGGTAACCTCAAATCTAGGGGACTGGATATGACACCGTGTCCATAGAGCATCCCTAAAAATAGAAAAGTTTAATTATTTTGATTAATTATTTTAACATAAAAAGAGACACAAAAAAAAGGAAAATTTAGTTTTGGCTTGACAAGATGATTTATCTTGCTCCTACATATTCCCGGGTGCGATGGGAAACTCAAAGCCACGTAGTTCTTTTGGAAAAGTTAGATTTGTTGATTGATTTTAATTTTTTGGTAAAGATTTTATTGTAGAAATGATTTTGAAAACGCATTTTATTTTAAAATTAATCCACTCATGCGCAAGGTTCAAGATATCAGTGCTATACGATAAACCCTTACAATTCGTACAACACTTGAGGATGAAAAAATCATGCATCAATGTCATAGATTGTTGCGTGAATTCAAAAAGATATTTATTTCATAAAAATTGTTAAAAATTGTTAAGAGAGAAAATTGAAAATATTTATTATTTTTAACAAAATGGAATTCACTTTTGCACAAGGTTAAAGATAGCTAGGTCATACGATAAACCCTTACAATTCATACAACACTTGAGGATGAAAAATCATACATCAACGTTGTAGATTGTTGCATAAATTATATATATATATATATATATATATATATATATATATATATATATATATATATACTCTTTGAAAAGATACATTTTTATGGGGCAATAACAAAAAAACTTGGATCCAATTATGGAAGGCCCGTAATCAGAAAGCCTTTTTTTGAATCTTTGTTTTGTTTGTTTTTTATCTTTAGTTTTTTTTTCTTATTAAAATTTGCTGTTGGCCCAACAGCCAAGCCCACATGCCTTACCCTAAGACTAAAACCAACACACACAAAAAATAAAAATTAAAAAACTGAAATAAAAAGGAAGTATTAAAAAGAAACAATAGAACCAGATTAGGTTTATACCTTCTGGTCTATTCCTTACTCTCAAAACAGATGGGGATTGGGACTGAGCGTCACAGTGGGCGGCGATGGAGGCGAAGAGCGGCTCGTCTTTGGTTCGGGCAACCGTGACGGCGACAAACCAGCGTGACGACGGATCAGTGTGAAGGTCCGTTCGTGACTCGCGGCGGTGAGGGTGGACGTGGAGGAGGCGAGCTGCGGCGTGATGATTCGTGCGGTAGACAGGGCTGACTGAGCAGGGGTCACGGGGTTCAGCTTGAGGACGATGGTGATTCGTGCGTGACTCGCGGCGGTGGCCTTGTGGTTCGTGAGTGGCGGAAGCTGGTGATGACGAACAGATTTGCGTGGCGGACGACGGAGGGGGTGGATGATCCGAGGTCGTGGTGGCGAGTGTGGTGCTAGGCAAAAGACGAACGGCGTCGTGCGGAGACAGCGGCCGTGTAGGGACGCGTCTGGTGAGATGGAGGAGCTCCGTGACGGCGGTTGTTAGGCGAGTTGGAATGGTGGTGGTTCGTTGCAAAGCACAGATCTGAGGCTCTTGTATATTTTTGTGCGGAGTTTTCAATCAGAAATTTCCTCTCTTCTTTCCCTCTTCTGTTATTGCCTTGTGGGGCCCCCTTTCTGTTGTTGGTCGTTTGGTATTTATAGGGAAACAAGGAAGTGAATGTCCACTCTGTTTGACATTGGAACCAGATGATTTGCTGTGTGTAGAGACTCACTTTTCTCTAGTCTCCTTTCAAGTTCCATTTATGTGTCCATTTTTCTGATCTAGGCACAAACCCTCTTCCCAAGCTCTGAAAAATTAGCAAAAATGAATTCTGATCATTTTAGCTTTGTGGGAAGGGGTGTCTGAATTTTTCTTGTTATATTCAAAAGTGGCTTGGGTACATGTTGGTTAAAGATGGAAACTGGAGGAGAAAGACAGTAGAGGACACTGAACGTAGATGTTGCAGGAAAGAGAGAGGGACTCAGTTTCTTTTTTTTTTCTTTTTTCCTTCTTTTTGCCTTTTTTTGTTTTAAATTTGACTTTTCTTAAAAATAACAAAGAAATCAGACATTTTTTCAACTGTTGGATTTATTATCAAAAGGTTAAATGTTGAGCCAAAATGAAGTGGGCTAGACGATGGATCAAAAATAATCTTGTAACAAAATGGGCCAATAACAACCAAATTATTTTTCTTTGCATTTATTTATTTATTTATTAATTACTATGAAAGGGATAAAAAATATACCCGAATAAAATTAGGTGCTCACATGTATCCCATTTGGATGTGCAAGAATCATTAAAAGGAAGTCATTTTCTTATGGAGCTCCATCGTTCTGAAGTTAATAATGTGGGCATAGGAGATATCACCCCTTTAAATTGAAGGGTCATGTTAAGTATTCAGGAAAGATTTAACTTTTTCAAATATTAAATCCATTAATTTTAAATCCAATATTTGAATAACAATTGAATTAACTTTCGAGTCTCAATCAATGTTTGAGTGCAGGTAGATGTCAGTATATGATTACCAACCAGACCTGGCTGGGACCGCGTTCATTCATGTTATGACATGGATTCCAGTGTAGCCACGCGTATTTTTCTTACAAGATCCTTCATGGTTAAGTTGTAACCTGTGCCGATCTGCAACCAAAATCGCGAGATCCGATCAGTGTAAGTTTCTAAAATAATTGAAGACAAGTTTGTTGAAGAATTAATTTCTCAAAATAATTCAATAGATAGTGGAGAAAGAGGATAAAATATACTCGATCCTATCCAAAATATAAGTAACAAAATCCTAAAACACACGTAACAAGAAAATATATTGGAATGAATTGATTATAATTAAAACTCATATAAATTTCCAAAATAATCATTCTAATTTTAATTAATATTATGATGACCTATAATTAATGACAATAATTAATAAGAGCAATATTGAAAAGTAGTATTTAATATGTGTGAAAATTAATACATATTTCATATATTTTAGACAAAAAAAGACTCATTTATTTCTTATACCGTGGACCAAAGGAAATAATATGTAAAAGGTACAAATTTTTTTATATTGATCAGGATTTGACTCCCCTAAAATATAAAAATATATATAAAATAAGAAATTAAGAATACATCCACTCTTAATTTGATAAACAAACAAACACACACACACACACATATATATATATATATATATATATATATATATATATATATATATATACTTACTTTATGAGTTTGTATAATTTCTCTTTAGTTCAATACTAGATTCAAGATAAATAGTCTTTGTTTACCTGGGCAACGATGGTTATGTCAATAATAGAATTCCCAAAAGATAGAACACTGCTATTGACAAGAAGAAGGTGAAGGTTTTGAATGTGGTCGAGTATTTTGACCAAAACACCCTTGTGCTTGTGGCAATGGATCCGAAGGAGCACCTCCTTGCCTGATACTCTTGCACCCACGTGGGGGAGTGTTTCACTACCACTTGTAGCGTCGAAGCTCTCATCACATGACGACGAATCATCGTCACTGTTTTTCTGTGGTTTGTCGACAATCATAAGTGCCGCTCTTTTGTTGCTCTCTTCTTCCAGCAATCTCAAACGCTCTTTGAGATCTTTCGTGTACTTGATGGCTTCCCCGATCACTGAAGCCTTGTCCATCTATATATATATATATATATATATGGTTTGTACAAAGTATTCACTAACAACGTATATATATGATTTGATTAACGGACAATTAATTAATTAGTTTAAGAAGGGACAGTGTTTATATATATGTACCTTCTTTAAGCCGGGAATAAGAGCTGCAAGAGCAATTAAGCTCTGGCTCAGCTTCTCTCTTCGTTTTCTCTCGGCAATGATGTGATCCTTAGCGTGAGTGGTGGACCTCTTAGTACCTTGGCCTTGGGGGCTTTGTATTTCCAAGTTTTGGTTTTCTGACGACCCTTTTCGTGTTTGCATCGTGAAATTGGTATTTTCCAGTAGTTGTGGCTGTGACACTGAAACAAACTCGTTCTGTTTTTGGTTTAAGGTATCATCAAACCCGTAAAAGTGTTCCGTGATGTTGGATGAATTCCAAGTATTCGTTTTTAGTTGCTTGGTGGGTCTCTCCAAACTCGTTTCAGAAGAGTAGCTCTTCGAACACAAAGGATTCAGGGCACTTGCTAGGAACTCTACATCATCAACATCAGACAGGCCAAGATGGCATTGTGGAAACAAGTTGTAATCTTCCATTCCCTGCAACAGTTCCAAAAAAAATAAAATAAAGAAATATAGTAAATCATTTTAATTTGTATATAGAAATTGAGTTCAACTGTGCATTAAAGATAGGAATAGTGGTAGACAAAATTCCGACCAAATCAGTTAACCAGCTAGCAGCTGATGCGTCTAGTGATGTATCTGATTCCTCCATTAGTAGTAGTGATCAATGGACATAGATATAGAATGAACAGCTTTTCCAATTGTGCACAGAATTATACTTCCCTTCTGCCCTCTTTATAACGGTGATCCTCTACTTCTAATTCCTTTCCCCTGTCCAAGCCTGCGGATTTCGTAGCCTTACAAAAGAGATTTGTAAAAATTAAAAAAAAAACGTGGGAAAAATATATATTTGGCCCACTGAATCAATAGGAGGGGCACTGCACCATCTCTGTGATTTTTTTTTTTAAAAAAAATGTTTTTTAAGGACGGTTTGTTTCAATAAATTTTTAGTGTTTTTTTTTTTTTGCAACATTAAAGTGTTAATAACTATTAATTTTTTTTAAGAAAATAACATTCAAATTCTATTGTTATGGTATTTTATTTTTTGCATATAATACGATGAATTATAAAGTATTTAATTAATTGTTACTTAGTAAGAGTGGTGAAATTTGATATCAGCAAATATTCTTCATATTTTTTTTTTTGGTAAATATTCTTCATCTATTTTTTCCTTTTCATATCTCCCACTCCTTTTATTGGTTCAGGCTACCCCGCCAATTCCACATAGTAGTTTTTTAGACATTACCTGAAAAAACAATAATAACCCAAATGGATTGGACTCTTGAGAAGCGAGAGATCTCTAACTCGAGTCCTCACAAAAAATAAATTCTTTCTGAGGATATAGGTCATACCACTACAAAAAAAAAACCCATTTAGTGACAGAAGATTTCGGTCGCTAAACATGATAATTCTGTTATATATTGTGTAGTAGCGGACATTAAAGGGAAAACCCTGGTTGCTAAATGTTTAGCGACCGAATTTGTATTTCGGTCATGGAAATTTTGCGACAGATATTTGATCACAAAATTATATATTTCGTCGTCGTATAGTTGGTTGCATGCTCGGATAACCAATTTTGGTGACTGATATTCGGTCGTTATTTCGGTCACAAATTTTGAATTTTTCTTTTTTATAAAAATTTTCCTGTAACTTAATCCTACCGACCAAATTTTGTTTTTCAACTATTACTCCATTGATTTTTAATTTCTGATATAAACAAAATACACCAATATTTTTGTTGAATAAATAGAAAACGTAAATATGATGTACTAACGATCCAAAACACAACAGTCAATATGATCAAGAAAACACATACATTAATTAACGCAAGTTTAATAATTGTTTATAAAAAAAGTTTAATAATGTACTAATTAACGATCAAAGCATAAAAACACACCGCAGTCAATAAGCACTGATCAAAATATCAAAACTCATCAATCTTCCAAAGGGATGAACATGTAGAAGCGAGAACCCCCAAGGTACTTAAACTTTGCCAATACACCAGTGGACAACAAATACAACTCCCTGATACCATTTGTGTCTGTTGCAAAATATGGGCGATCCTCGTGGATTACTATATTCCCATTGAACAGATTTCCGCATTTGTCTTCAATAGTCACAACACGCGGTATTCCTCTTCCCCAATGATGGTAGAATGATCGCGGGATTGAAATCAAATCCTGCAAATACACAAGAACAATTTAGTAATGATTAGTTTATGCCTTAACCATCATTACGTGAATTCGATCGTTATTCTTAAGTTGATGAGATACTGTACTTGGTTTAAATGGATGGGTGTCTCAAAACATTTAGTCAAATCCATTTTCTGATAAAACGATAAGGAAAACAAGTCATATGTCTAAAATTCATCAAGTGATAATAAGAAAAGATGGAAAGATCCATGTAGCACACTAGCATGTTAAAATAGAACAAAGAAATGCAACTTCACATGCAACTTTACAGATTAGCAAACATAGTAGTTTTCAGGAAAGCAGATGCTTTTACGTCGTTTTGAAGGATGGTCATAGAGAGGACTTTTCCTACTGGAAATGCCTGGATAACCTAGTAAGGATGATCATCAACAACTATTTCTGGAAAGCTCCATTTCCTAGTGAAACAAATGAGTAGAAAACCAGAGTTGCTTTCATAATATTGTGTACAGAGCTGTTTTCTAATGTGAATAATGTTTGAATAATGACGGCACGTCATGTGTCTGGCAAATTGTGCCCCACCCTTCATTTTATCTAACCCTATAATTAATCCTTCATTATCTAAGACCTTGGCCTTAAGGCAGAATTAAAGAAAAACCTCAAACTTCAAGAATCCTTCAAGCACATCAAAAATATTGAATGAGCATGTGTGACCTGAGAAGGTACGCATGCTCATTAATATTGAATCTCAAATAGGAAACTAAGGTTTTCGTAGCTTAATAATTAACTATAGCAGAAAATAAAATCATTGACTTATAAGGATTGCAGCATACTTCAACAAATATATATTGAAGCATATTTCAATACAAACTTAGATAAAATATAGTAGCAAACATCCTATTGAGCTCCGCTCTCCACTATCAAGTAACACATAATTGTCAAACACATGCATAACTTCTAAATGAGTAACACACAACAAGCATCCCGCCTTTTTGACAGGATCACATCCTATTGAGCTCTGCTCTCCACTAATGACAATCAAGGCATATAATTGACGTACATCCATCCTATTGAGCTTTGTTCTCCACTAACAAACAATATAACGCCATTCGTTATATTAGTAACCTAAATTAATTTCGAGAAAGATCATTTAAAACATTTAATTAAAGCATATATCTCATAAAGAAAAATTAAAAAAAAATATTTAAAGTCTGAAAATACCTCATATTAAATAATATAGTAATAAAGTATCCATGTAATGAATACAAATATAAATCCATACGTTCGAATAATAAATAAAAACCAAAAGCCTCAAAACCGAGCGTCTAATTACAATCCGAGAAAAATAATACGTAAACCAAAGAACGTCGTCAGCACCCTCAACCATACTACATTACTGACCAACTAGGTGATAACAAAAATGACTCCTCAGATCTCTAGGTCCTCAACAACGATGTCCTCGGACTCTGAAAACAACACTTATAATGAGATATAAAATCCCAGTGATCAACAATACAGTTTTATAAAATATTTTCGAAAATAGTATTGTTCTCAGCCGGCGCGGTAACCGGAAAAACTGTCCATGACACCAGCTAATTTTCTAAAAATATATATATATAAAAGAAAACACTTTTAATAACAACAATAATCTCATCAACTCAATAACATATAACGTAACAACAACTTATCTCAACGTATCACATTCCACATACCAAGTAAATTCTGTTTTAATCCAAATGGCCCGAAAGCCCCCTAATTAAATTGGTCTCTTGCCGGCATGTCATAAATTCACACATCACACGACAATGGCGTCCCATTGCCAACCCCTACTCATGAGGAGTGTTTCGATGTCACCCTCCTGTCGGGGACATTTCCATTTCGATACCTCCCATGTGCACATGGCAGTATTTCTCCATTTTCGACACCCCAACGTATGGCGGTGTTACTTTCGATACCCCTTTCTAGGCGGTATTGCTCTTTTTCGACATCCCAATTATATGGGGATGTTACTTTCGATACCCCATTATGGTGGTATTACTTTTTGATACCCCTATCATAGGTGGTATTGCGGCAAACATCATACAACATATTATAACTCAAATATGTCATGTCTCATGCATGTAAGAAACTATTTCCCTCAATTTTAAACATATAAACTTCCACCAATAACAAACAATCATGAATATCACAACATATCATACATGAATAAGCACGTTACAACATCAATTAATCAATTAATTCCCCTATTAAACAAAACCCCAATTTTAGAATTTATGTTACTAACGATATGCATCAAGTCAATTAAAGACTCCCAAAACCACATGGTAATCCCTTATCAACAAAAGCAATCATATATCCCATGGAAAGGGTTCATGAAAAGTATTGTTACTCATCTCTTGAAGACCTCCAAATAGTTCTAAGCGTTTCCTACCGCGAATCCTAACGTTTGCCAAGAGTTATCATCATCTTCCTCTTCCTAGACTCCCTCTTCCACAACTATCTCTTCTTAATCCTTGAATTTCTTCTCTTCTTAGCCATTTATGAGTTTCTAGGAGTAATTAGGGTTCAAAAAGGCACCCTAATAGTGTTAAGATTCTATTTATAGAGCCCCCAATAGCCCAAAACGTGTAAAAACGCGCTAAGCCCGCTTACTCTGCATATGGTGCTGTATTTCGCACATATCTTGAGTTATAGACATTAAAAAATTATAAATTTTATATCATTGGAAAGATAAAAGAATTTTCTACAACTGTTATGAAGACCACAAAATTTGAAACCAACTTTTAGATAGTCAAAACATGGATAGAATTTAAAAAAACGGTTTTGGTGCTGGAACATGAATAGTGTGTACGAATTTGGTCATAACTTGAGCTACAAGAATCCAATTTTGACGAATTTGGTGTCTATGGAAAGCTAAGAGACAGGGCTATATTTCTTATGCAAATATCGAATTCAAACAAGTTCTCTTTGGTTACGAAATATTCGTCTGAAGTTAAGTATCTAGTCATATTATGTGAAATTAGGCTTAAAACATTCAAACTATCTATTTATAATGGGTAACACATCATGGGCCTTGATATGCTTATGTTTCCTATCATTATTGCCGCAATAATTTAATCAAGGGTAGGTTCTTATCCTTATTTTTATTTTTATTTTTTTAAAAATCAATTTTACATTATTGTGGAACCCACTGGATTTTTATTATAAAGAAAACAATTATAATAAACTCTTATACTACCCTTTTTTTATTAAAATAATTATATTTGAATTTTTAGGATGTTATAAACAACATATAAAGTTTACAACCACATGCATCAATTTTAATCTACCAGCACACAACCAGTATCCTATTGAGCTCAGCTCTCCACTAACAAACAACATATTCAATTGCAACCACGTGCATCATTTCTAATCTACCAGCACACAACCAAAATCCTATTGAGCTCAGCTCTTCACTAATAATCAACAAATCAATTCAAAGTCTTCAAGCACCACTAGCAACAAATAAAAAGATAGAGTATTTGACCTACCTCAACTCCAAGCAAATAGTGAAAACGGGTGACGACTAGAGCGGTTGTCAATCGACAAAGAAAACTGTAAGAAAAAATAATAACATCATCAAAGGCTCTTGTGATGAAAGTATAAACTTGGAAATCATTAACCTACTTGCACACTTGCCACTCATGAAAGTATAAACAAAAAATTTTCATTACATATCAGATATCTACTCGTGGCTATACATGCTAATGTAATGGGAAGTAATATCTACTAGCTAAGCTTAGGAAAATGTAAGAGCTAAGCTATTATTGAAAAATACTAATTTCATTCATCATCTTTCTTCTCTATTATTCATTCATCAGATATCTACATATATATAGCACCCTGAGCAAAACAGAAAACAAGCCTAATTAAGAAGTTCATATATGCAACTGAATCTAATAACAAATGCAAAACAGAATTGGTGACTAGTGTAGTGACTCATCATAACAGAAAACCTGCAAAACCTGCAAACAGAGGCACATAAACCGAATCAAACCTACAAAGAGAGAGAGACGGAGGGAGAGAGAGACGTGAGTGAGAGAGAGAAGGAGAGGGAGAGAGAGACGCGAGTGAGAGAGAGAAGGAGAGGGAGAGAGAGATGTGTGCTTACCGTGTGAAGGAGGTAGTGGCCAGAGAAGAGCTGGAGGAGGTGGTGGCCGGAGCTCGCGAGTGAGGAAGGAGAGAAACGGTGAGAGAGATTCGGGCGAGTGAGGAAGAAAGGGGGTTGCACTGGTTTTAGGGATTTCATTTTTAGCCACCGAATTATTCGGTCGCTAAATCGGTCGCTAAATGGGTTGATTTGAAATTTGAATTCATAAATTTAGCGACCGATTTAAAATCCAGTCGCTAACACGCTCTATTTTAATTTTTTTTGCACGTCATTTAGCAACCGATTTAATATCGGTCGCAAAGATAGATAAAATTTAACCGTTGCATTTAACTCGGTCGCCATCGCTAAAAAGTCAGCAATTTTTGGCTTTTACTTTCCTTTATTTTGCGACCGAAATAGAGACCGATAACTCTGCTACGCTCTATTTCGGTCGCTATTTCGATTGCAGTATCAACTCTAATAAATGTTTGATTTAGATCCTACAATCGGTCGCCATTTCGGTCGCAAACAGCAACCAACAAATTCGATCACTATTTTCGGTCGCTAAATGACCTTTTTTTGTAGTGTACCCATATAGCTTGTGGTCCTGGAATGGTAGCCCGCTCGGCACATTTTTTATCAACCACGGAAAAAAAAACAATAATATGATTGATCCATTATCCATACAACTTTATATATTTACGGGGAATCATCTTCATTATGTGAAGGGTGATTTAGCAAATTATACGTACTTTTTGGATTGGACAAAAACTAACATCTTCTCTATTTAAAATAACCTTAATTTAGTACCCCAAAAAACATAACCTTAATTTAAGGGCATTTTACTAAAATTGCAATATAAATCTTTAATTCAAAATTGAATATTTAATGAAGAAAAAGGATCAGTGAAGTGATTTTTTAATGAAGAAAGAGATGCTCCATTTAATCAAGAAATTAAATATAAAATTACTGAATTTTTTTTATTTAAAATAAAACTAACATATTTATTATTTTAATAAATTAAAAGGTTAATTTTTATATTTGAATTATTACAAAATCGTACGTTCGTTCATCACTTGCATATTATAAGATTTTTTTGGGGGGTGAATTTGCATATTATAAGATTAGTTGTTCAAAACAAATTCTAAAAAATAATAATATGGGCACACACTAGTGAAAAATATACATTAGACGGTAAATGTTTACGTCAGTTAACCAAAAGCTAGACATTAAAAAGGAGGCGGTGACAGTTTTGTAAATATCAGGCTTCATTAATTCAATTTTAACGTCAGTTGTTTTAATGACTGACGTTAAAAGTGAAGTGACTCACTTTTAACGTCAGTTCAATAAAGAACTGACGTTAAAAGTGAACATTTTAACGTCAGTTCGATAAAGAACCCGCGTTATAAGTAAGTCTCTTCACTTTTAACGTCAGTCCCTACATCAACAGACGTTAAAAGTTATTTTAATAATTTTTTTATCTAGTATACGATTCCTTCCGCATTGCCTTCCTCAAAGTTTCAGTTTCACATGAATTGCTTTGATGTTTTGTGTTTCTGTTTTGAAAACTAAAATATATGTGCGAAGTATAAGTTGAATCAATAACCCAAACCGGATCTCATTCATGAAGTGTAATACTGATCGATCGATCTGAGAAGATTGAAAGGGTTTAAAATCCTATAAAAAGTTACATTGAAAGGGTTTAAAATCCTAAACATTAAAGCTACATCCCATCAGAGAGTTTTATGAAATATGCCAAAGGGAAAACTATCTATACTCCGAAGACCTCAGAAAACTGGGGGGCGTGAGAGAGCTCGAGAGAGAGGCAAAAACAGGTGCACCAGATCCGTTTCAAGCAAAGGCACTGGTTCCAGAGACTTCAAAGACGGTCACTTGCTGCCAAAGTCGAGGTTTTGGAACCGTGACCCCGAGCACTGATTAGCCCTCCAAGATGATTCTCCGGAAGGTGATAAGGTGAGCAACTCACACAATGTAATTTACTCGAGACTTATCACCCATGCAATGTAATTTACTCAAACTCGGAAGTTGTTTGACCATTAAGACAAATACCTTTGAGTCTAGGAATAGGAAGAAAGAGTGATGAAGTTAATCTCCACTACAGAGCCATATTGTGAAGCGAGAAAATTAAAAGGATGGAAGGAAGCTATTTATAGGAGCGGGGGATGAAGTTACTAAGCTATTCGATTTTGTTTAAAACTTACCTATAAACTTAATGCTCATTAAGAGGATTGAGTTACAAGGTGCATGGGTAAGTAGCACAAGATGCAATCAAAGGAATGAATGTTTTTGCAGATATCTATACACTTTTAACGCCGCTTTTTAAAAAACGACGTTAAAAGTGTTTTTAATAAAAAATATTAATTGTTAACGTCAGGTTTTTATACAACTCGACGTTAAAAGTTTGATTTTTACTTGATTAAATAAATAGGCGACGTAAATAATCCTATATATTATACACGTGCGAGAATGAATATTGGAAATAATGTAATTAATATACGGGAACTTGGCGGTCATCAAATAAGTTGACGTTAAAAATGAGGTGGTGGGTAAACTATTTGCGTCGCTTTCTATAAATAATCGACGTAAATAATTATGAAACTCATTTCATTGGTTGTCATGTCCCTGTTGTCCCTCTTAACGCAGATCACTCCATATAGTACTGCAGTTTATTTCTAAACCTTTTTTTTATACAAGTTTATTTTTAATTTTTATTAATTAGCTTGAATTAGTAAACAAATTATTGTGCAAATTAAAATAAATAAACACTTAACATAAAACAAGTTATATGTATAATCAAATCGTATGACATTGAAGCGATTCATAAGTTAAATTACATGATTAAAAGATAAAAAATTTCTGCAACATAGCCCTAAAATATAAAAAGTTTCTGCATCAACATCATTTTCTTCTCACTCCTGTCATCAGAAACTCCAATGGATGCATCACCTCCCTCACTTGAATTCCAAGATGCAAAGTAAATCCTCAGTCACTAGCAATGAAAGCAAAGTGAAATGGATCTTTGCATCTTTCTTCTTCAATGGAGTTCCTTGATGCATCATCTTGAATCCACAATCACTTGCTTCCAAAGCAAAGTGAAAGGGATGACTGGGATGAAATAAAGTGAGAGAATCACATTACGTGATTTACCCAACCTTAATATCCATGCAATGTAATTTACTCAAACTCAGAAGTTGTTTGACCATTAAGACAAAGACCTTTGAGTCTAGGAATAGGAAGAAAGAGTGATGAAGTTAATCTCCACGGCAGAGCCATATTGTGAAGCGTAAAAATTAATTAAAAGGAGATGGAAGCTAGGAAGCTATTTATAGGAGCAATGGATGAAGTTACTAAGTTATTCTGATTTTCTTGAAAACTTATCTATAAACTTAATGCTCATTAAGAGGATTAGGTACAAAGGTGAATGGGTAAGTAGCACAAAGAGTCAAGGGAATGAATGTTTCTGCAGAAACTAATAAACCTTTAACGTCCGTTTGTGTAATACAACCGACGTAAGAAGTTGTGAGTGTTTTTAACGTCGGTTTCTTAATACAACTTACGTTAAATATATGACATTTAACATCGATTATTACTAACAATCGACGTAATAAGTGTGAGAGTTTTTAACGTCGGTTTATTAAGACAACTCGACGTTAAATATATGATCTTCAACGTCGTGTTTTACCAAAACTGACGTAAAATGTTGTTTTATTTTAATTATAACGTTTACCCCGTGCGCCTTCTCCACTTCTCTACGTCTTTTCTCTTTTCATCACGCTCAACCCTCACTCTCGCTCTCACTCTGCCCCTAATCGCGCGCTCATCTCCACCGCAACCACCGCGAGGGCTTCTTCGCCACCACCGTGAGGTACACTCTTAACCCCTAACTCGGCTTTCTGCTCCTTCTTTGCAATAACTTGACATCTCTCTTTCCCCCGCCTTCCCGCGCACTAACTCTCCTTGTCCCTCTGCTCTCAGTAACCACATCGAACATTGGCCACCACTCGAGCTTCCCCCCCACCACCACGCGAGCGCCTATTTCTGGTGAGTCTTTAATTAGGGCACATTTTTTTATTCACGGTTTTGAGTGCATGCATGTTGCTCTGCTGGTTTGAAACTGTAGTCTCAGTAGTTGAAACTTGAAACCGTGAGTTTGAGTTGTTTGGAATGTCTCTATTTTTGGTTTTGAGTGTATGTTGAAACTGTAGTCTCAGTAGTTGTAACTTTAAACCGTGAGTTTGAGTTGTTTGGAATGTCTCTATTTTTGGTTTTGAGTGCATGTTGCTCTGCTGGTTGATCTGTCACGGCCGTGATGCTCATCACGACTAGGCCGTGATCAGTTCTGCCTATGAGGGTCTGGTTCAGTTGGCACGTTACGGCCGTGACCAGTGCTTGGCAATGTTCAAAAACTATAGTTTTCAATCTCTCGTATTGTCCTTATATTGGATATATAGATGTTTTGTACATCTACAGGACCTATCTAGTTATTTTTATTTATACTTCTGTATTTATTTTGAGTTATAACCTATGTTAATACATTTTTTTTTTGAACAGGCATACATATGGATCAGTCGGATAGCCCACATGCACGGGAGGACACTGTTGGGGTTTCGCAGGACCCGATCACGCCTACGCCTGCTGATTCTAGTGTAAGTTTACATGCATGTTATATACTATCTTTAGTCCTTCTTGTTAATGTAAGTTTATAATGTTACAACCCTCTATTTTATCATTTTTTTTGTCCATACAGACATCACAGGCTCATAGGAAATGGGGTAGAGGAGCCACCTCGTTGGAGAAACTAGAGAAGGACGGGCAGAGCGGACAGAAGCTTGAGGTGTCCTTCGATGCTAATCTAAATGCCCAGGGACCCCGTGCTAAAGAATTTCATAAGTGGGTGTTTCTACAAGCGAAGCGAAGACGTAAGCATCAACTACAACCATCGGAATGACGTTCCACGTAACGTTAAGGATCAGATTTGGGAGGCTATCATGGTATTTTACCTTTACATTCGTTTGATTTACATTATTAGATAATTATCCGAGTTATAATCCATCCAGTTGTTATATATGTATCTAATGTGTAGGTAGCTTGGACTGTGCCAAATGACGAGGATCATCGTCATAAATGTATGAAAATGGCATCAAAGCGTTGGAATGGGTTCAAGCATGATCTTACCAGGTACTATCTATCTGGGAAGAAGCGGCTTGATAAAATGTTCTCGGATTATCCCTGGATTGATCAGGATACTTGGGATATATTTGCCAGGAGTCGACAGGATGAAGAATTTCAGGTTGGTTGATTAAGTTAATTTTGTAAGAATTTCAGGTTGCCACTTGAGAGGAATGCATTATTGTAAGAGTGAGAGGAGCAAATCTAGATCATTAAACCATACAAGAATGGTCAGGATTAGAAGTTAGTTGATGGTCACGTGATCACTTAAAAAAGTCACATGATTTATATATATAAATATAAGTCATTTTTGTAATATTATCAGTCACATAATTCCTCTCTTGCTCGAAGGCAATGGATGTGTGGAAGAGGGTGCATCTATGGGATGTTATTGATAGCTTCATGGAGATGGCAGAAAGTTTTCCATAATTGTTCTTCATGGTGTTGGGTAAAGTCTCAGCCAATGTAGCTTGTGTTTGGGATATGAATTTATGGTCTATTTGGAGAAGCAGCAATTGCAAGATGAGTGTGGACGATAGCATTGAAACAGTAGTGCAGCGTGGGTGCTCAGTTTTGCAAGAGTGGAGCCATGCACATGAAAATACTTGAGTCTCCTCACTCTACTGTCCTATCTGCGCAACAGCATCATATAAATACTTAAAAAAAAGCCCAATTACCGACGGCCAAAAACGATCGGAAAAGCTAAAAATCCATCGGAAAAGCACGTTTCTAACGGACTTTCCGACGGACCAAGTTCCGTCGGTACTAGGCTCGTAGGAAACGGTTACCGACGGACGAGCCAGGTCCATCGGAAATTACCGACGGCTTTTTCCGTCGGTAACATTACCGAAGGAAAAAGCCGTCGGAAACGTTTCCGATGGAAAAAGCCGTCGGTAATTAAGGGGATTAGTGGTGTCGAAAGATGTTGTCGGCACGATCTTCTTCACTGGTGTCGAAAGATGTCACCGTCGCCTACCACAAGATCTCCCAAACCCTTGTCTCCCTCGGCTTCTGATCATCATTCCTCTACTCTGTCGGCGACGTCCTTTCCCTTCTCAACTTGTCTCAGCGTTTTGTGGTTCTCGAACTTGCTCCAGCTGGTGGTGGGATGATGTCGTCGTGGTAGATGTGCCAGATCTGAAAGAACCTGGATGGGAAACGCCCTGACAGTCGGTGACTGAGAGGATCTAGCCCTCGTGGCGGTGGCTCGAATAGAGAGGGAGACGGCGCCACGCGATGGTTTCTCTAACAGAGGGGGTGGAGGCATGTGTTGGTGGTGGCTCAAAGAGAGGGGGAGCCGCGTAGAGAGGCAGCACAGACGCCGGTGGTGGTCGTGTTGGCGGTGGGTGGTGGCGGGGCGATGGGAGGGGCACCATCAAAGAAGAGAGAAGAGAGTTTAAGAGGGAGAAGGTAAAATGGAAATGAGAGAGGAGGGGACGGCCATTTCCCTTTTAATTGAAATTGCCGTCAGTAATTCAAAAAAAGATTACCAACGGAAAATTTCATCGGTAACTGAGATCTGATTTTCCGACGGAAAATCCGTCAGTAACAGTAATCGGAATTTTCGACGGAAATTCCGTCGGAACAGACACGCGCCAAAAAAATAGCATTTCCCGCCATCGATACCGACGCAATTACCGACGGAAAAGTCGTCGGTAACCTTACCGACGCCTTTTCCATCGGTAATTCTTGTGACTTTTGCTTTCCAAGCTTTCCGACGGAAGATTCCGTCGGTAAGTCGTTAGTTTCCGACAGAAATCACGGTCATCGGTAACAATCCGTCAGAAATCCTGCCTTTTCTTGTAGTGAAAATCGTCTAAGCCACCTTTAGGTTTTGTGAAATATAACATTGATACATCTTTTGATAAAGGAAGTAATAAGGTGGGCATAGGCTTGTGTTTAAGGGATGAGAATGGTGCGTTTCTTGGGGCTAAAACCCTTTGGTTTGAGCCAATTACTGTTGTTCATCTGGGGGAAGCTACGGGTCTTTACTTTGCCATCAATTGAATGAAGGACTTACATCTCAACAAAATTATTTTCGAGCTGGACTCCAAGATGGTTGTGGATGGTATGCATGCGTCTGGAGTTGATTTATCTTAGTTTGGTTCAACTATCTCCTCTTGCAAGGATTTGATTTCTTCTTTTTTGTTATAACTCTCATGTTGAGTTTTCTAGGAGGCAAGCCAATATGACTGCTCATAATTTAGCTAGGGTGACTATTTCCTATGCTGGTCCTCATTTCTTTTATGATATCCCTACATGTATTGGTTCCTTTATTTTTAATGAAATGCAATAGCTTTCTTTTGTCAAAAAAAAATATAAGTAATTTTTTACTTACATCTACTCTTAGTTCATCTTATTTTCATCTAAAAATAATTTTAATTTTCATTTAATAATAGTTTATATCGTTGGAAGAAAATGATATCGTCGACTAAGAAAAAATATATTTTACATTGATATAAACAAATCATTCAATGTTAATTTTTTTAAATCTTTAATGTGACAAAATCTATTATTGCATTAACAGTTTCTAATATGGGAGTAACTCAAGTGAAAAGAATGTGTTATTATGAAAGATGACATAAGTAAATCTGAACATTTGAATCATACACGAATGATCAATATTAGAACATAAAGTCATGTGATTTTTTTATATGATTACATGACCATCATCGGATTTGCTCATCCGACTCTTACAATAATGTGTTCCTCTCACCTAAGGCATCTCCAGTTTATAGAATGACCAATCTCATTCTTAATTTTTTATATTTAATTTTAAATTTTAGAATTAATCTTGCATACCTTTTTCTTTAGAATTAAATATTTTGTCTTTTAATTTAAACTCTTTAGATTCTAATTGAATTAATTTTAACTTTATATACTTTTTAAACACTTCTTTGTTTTTTCTCTCTCTCAATTTAAAAATATTCATGCCATAATTTCCATTTAACTATCTTAAAAGTCACATATACTTTTTAAACACGTCATAAAAAATCTTTGATTCTTACTTTAACTATCTTAAAAGTCACATATGGCATAATTTATAATTTGATGACAGTATAATTTTTTTTTATTTTTTTGATAAACGACAATATAAAAAAACTTTACACCATCAATATATAACAATTAAACTCAATAATGAATCACATAACAACTATAAACAACCGTTGCCATTTTTTGTTGACATTTTTACATTAAAAAAGTCTTATTATAAAAAAGAAGGTAAAATTAATAATCCAAAAAATATTTTTTATTAAATGTTTACTTTTTAAAATAATAAAATTATTAAGATTAGGTATATAATTGCTGGGCCAAAAACACTATTTGAAACACGCGAGATATTGAATACCTGCCGCATGCTTTATGTTTATAATTTATCGGATCACTTTATTATTTGTGATGTGATACCAGCTTTAATTTATGGGAATATATTTTGTTTATATACTTTTATATTATTATATAGTCACGTAAAAAAGAAAGATAGACATAAATATTATAAAAGAATTATAAAAATCTTATTTATACTACTTAAATCTCTTTATATTTATTTTTTTAGCCAAAAAAATCTTTCTCTTTTTCATTACATGAAACAAATATACATAAAAGAATTCAATCCCGCACGTTGTCACGAATTATTCTTCAACAGGTCACGCTGAATTTCGAAGTACAATAATGAGCAGTAACGACAAGCGAGAGTCAAAACTTTTGAGCATTATGACAAGAAAGAAGGGCTGGTCTGATGGTCAGGATAAGAGAGATAAGATAGGATAATCTATCACATCCTATCTGAAACTATTGCTTGGTAAGCCAGCAGGATAGGATAAATCAATCATGTCTCCTATCCTATCATGTCTATCTAGTTAAAATTCTATCCTGAGGGGGAAGCTGGGTTAGAATTCGACAGGATAGGATAAGGTGATTTAAAGTATAAAAAAAAAAATTATATATAAATTAATTAAAGTATAATAAATTATAATATGGTTACCGAAAAAGGTATAATAAAACATAAAATTATAAAAAAATTAATTTAAGTTAAACAATATTTTAAAAAATTTAAATATTATATGTAATTTTATCACATGGACAATTTTGTCTTTTTATATAATCTTAAAAAATGAAAATTATAAAAAAAACTAAAATCTAATAAAATATGAAAACATTCAGAACAAGAACGAAAATTTTAAAATTTATGCTAAAATTACAATGCTATCCAGTTGGTTATCTGGTGGACACCAAACGTCGGATAGGATAACAGCTTATCCTGCTCATATGCTATCATATTCCTATCCTGCTCCCTTATCCTATCTGCTCCTGTCATATCCTGACCACCAAACGAGCCCTAAGTGTTTTCAAATGCAAATGCTAGCTTAAGAACAAAACATAATACAAACATAGCCATGATTTAATTAATTCAAACAGCTAAGAAATTCGATCGCGTGCAATCCCAAATACAGTAATTGCAATATGCTGTGCCAAAAAAAACACACAATATGACAAAAGGAAACATATAAAATATGTTTTGCCTTTCTAATTTACAATATATTTCTCCACAGAAAAGTGGACCTTTTAAAAAAAATCAAATATAGGATTTCATTGATATCAATGAAAGAAAAATAGTCTCACAAAGATAATAGAAGAGAGGGCATCTACATAGCTCTACTCTTTTGAGGAGGAAAATAACATCGAAAAGTAAAAAGTAAAAAGAAAAAAGAAAACACAATAATTCCATCAGTTACCAACAAGAAAACTTAGGGATAAAGGAAAAGATCAGCTTAGTTTTTTCCTTAGAAAAATCTTTCTTAGTAAAAAAAATCATTAATAATATTTATATGCTTATTTGGTTCAACTTTTATTAAAAGTTTGGCTAAAAAGTAATTTTAGTGGCCCAACTTTTTGGATTGGTGAAAATGGTCCCTCCATTTTTTTTACACTGATATAAACAAATCCATTCAATGTTAATTTCTTTTAATCTTTAATGTGACAAAATCTATTATTGCATTAACAGTTTTTAATATGGGAGCAACTTAAGTGAAAATAGTGTGTTATTACAAGAGATGAGATGAGTAAACCTGAGCATTTGGATCATACATGAATAATCAAGATTAGAACATAAAATCGTGTGACTTTTTTAAGTGATTACATGACCACCATCGGATTTGCTCATCCGACTCTTACAATAATGCGTTCCTCTCACTTAACGCGCCCCCAGTTTTTAGAATGACCAATCTCATTCTTAATTTTTTATATCTAAATTTAAATTTTAGAATTAATCTTGCATATCTTTTTTTTTAGAATTAAATATTTTGTCTTTTAATTTAAACTCTTTATATTCTAATTGAACTAGATTTTTCATGACCCGTGTGATGCATGAAAGAATTATGTGCAAAGAGAAATATTTGACTTTTTTCTGAAACAATTTTGATTCTTTAATATGAAAAATAATAAATTAAAATAATAAAGAATGAGTATTCGTGTAGTAGAATAAGAGCAAATACATAGACGAAAAAATGAATTAGTTTAATGGTATTTGTGTAAAATTTGAATGCTTTTATTGATACACCAAAATGATGTCTTTAGTAAAAAAAAATCAATTTATGATATGTCGTTGTTTGAAAACCTTTGTCACTACGATTGCAGAAAAGCATTGTAGAATATTGTTTAGTTAAAATTTAAAATTAAATCATCAATGACAAAATAGTTTGAAATTTATGGCTAACACTATCTTCAAACTTCTAGTCACAAAAGCGATTAACCAAATTTCTCTACTGTGACGAATATAAACAATAATAACGAATTACAATATAATAGTTTTTGCAAATGAACAATAATCTCAGCTATTGCCAATGTTGCTCTTCAGCTATCAGTGCATCTTCCAGTTCCATTACTTGTTGGAAAATAGTATCAATTATCAATATCTTTCCTCAAATCAGAATTCATGTTTTAGTCAATTACGTGTTTTGTTTAAAATATTATCACAAACACAATAATATTCTTAGAACTCGTAAGCTTGAAGTAAATAAAATCTTGTAGGTTCAATTTGTTTTGCTGACATAGCTTCCTTGCAAGCTTTTATCATGTAAATTAATGTGATTTGCTAACTAAATTGCTAAGTTGTTCCTATACATTAATTCTCCATATAGTAGCAAGATACAAAACTAAACCAAAATGGACAGATTTCCTATAATGAATGATAATGACATTTTTCTACTAAAACTTTAACAACATCATTTTATTGTTGTCATATTTAATAGTTCCATGGTACCATTCCCCTCTTAGAAATATTTAGACTGTTGTATATCTGAAAATCAAAAAACTTTGAAAATTAACCTTATGTGTTAGTTGCAAGTTTTCTTTTTTTAATTAGACAAATAAAAAAGAAATAGTGCTATTATAAACTTTAAAAATTTAAAAACTTAAATGATGTAAATAACTATAAAAACAACACATACAAATAGCATGGTTTACTTGTTGTGAAAAGCAAATTGTTTTTGCCCAATAATAAAATATTGTTCCGGTTGTTCAGAATCCAGCAAGAGTAGAGCAATAATAACCATACCTGACTTAATCTATTAGCATATCCGCATTTCGATAGTATCCTTCCAACAAAGAGAGCAACCTCAAAAGAAAATTCCCTAATGTTAGAACCACGTCCTCAAACCGCATCCTTGATTCCTGTTCAGGCATCCTCATAAACAATTGAAATAGACAACTATAAACACGAGAAGGGGGGGTTGAATTGTGTTTATCAGAATTTAAGCAAAGTTGAAATCTTTTTGCAAACAGAAGGTAAATTTGGACGAGTGGAAGAATACAGGATGGACGGGTGACTTTTGCAAACACACCACTTGATAGACTTAAGAAAACTAAAGCAATTAAAGAGTTTAAGGAAAGAGAGATTGACACAGTTATTTATCCTGGTTCACTCTTCAAAGCAAAGAGCTACGTCCAGTCCTTGGCAGCACCAAGATTTATCCACTATAACTGATTAGGTTACAGACTCAAGTATTATTTGCACACCTAGCCTCTTCAGGCTCAAAGACAAGTATTCTTTGCACACCTAGCCTCTTCAGGCTCACTCAGGTTTGTTTGAGAGATTTGGTTTGTAATGAATACAACCTCGACAAACAGAACTTTCACTAACACTCAGAGTAGTTTAAATGTAAAGCTTAGGAAAGTCTGCGTAATAACTTCAAATGATCGAAGAATACAGAATGAAAGAATGAAGAAGTTAATGCGCAGAGTAATGGCTTTTTAATACAATATGTATTCTCTTCTTCTTCATCTTCAATGACTTCTGTATTTATGGTTTTCAAGCATTTAGGATCCGTTAGAGACATCCCCTCAGATGTTGGCTTCAAGAAGAACTTCATTAAATGCAATAGAGTCGTTCTGAGCAGCCATTAATGCAATAGAGTCGTTGGTTGTGCTCTAACATGAAGGATCATGGCTTTATGCATCGTGATACAGCCATATCAAAGTTATGCAGAGAGTTTTTTGTACTTTGCTGAGTACACTTCCCTTTTCGTGTAAGGACCAGAGGTACTAGGGAATAAAGCATGTTGGAAGCATTCTTTAACTGGTCTTTGGTTCTGATTATCCAAGGTTACTTGAGAGAGTAACTTCTGACTTTTCTTGATAAGCGTGAAACTGAGTAGGAGAGAAGGCTTCGAGTCTCTTTCTAGTTCTTGAAATACGATTCTGGTAATCCTTATAGAATTCGCGTTTATAAGATAAGTGCTTCCATCTTGAAAATATCCGCGTCTATCTAGCCATTTGAGTTTTCATTCGGGCTAGTAGACGAGCTCCATATTAATGACTCAGCAAGTCCAAAGACTAGTGTGGACGAGGGCCTCTTGCACTTTAGTGGACGAGAGCCTCTGTTACTCTAGTGGACGAGAGCCTCTGTTACTCTAGTGGACGAGAGCCTCTTGCCACATCATTTGACCATTCTAAATGGACGAGCTCCAAATGCCACGTCATTGGACGGACCATTCTGATACCTCAATGGACGAGCTCCATCTGCCACATCATTGGACTAGCAATTCTGATACCTTAATGGATGAGCTCCAAATGTCACGTCATTGGACGAGCCATTCTAATACTTTAATGGATGAGCTATTCTGATACTTTAATGGACGGGCTCCAAATGCCACGTCATTGGACGAGCCATTCTGATACTTTAATGGACGAGCTATTCTGATACTTTAATGGACGGGATCCAATTGCTTGTGTTGGACGTGCGTTTCAATTACTACAGTGCTGAACATTTGTTTCAATCACTTGTGTGTTGGACGTGAGCTTCTATCACTTATTTAATCTGCACACTCGATAGACAGGTTAACAACCAATATGAAGGTTAATTAAATCATTAACCAATGTTTAGTTCTCATCAAAACTTAGGGAAATGCACATCAGACATTTTAGAGACTTAACAATCTCCCCCTTTTTTGATGATGACAAACATTAAGATGATTTAATGAACCTCAGAAAATATCAACAAAGAAAATAGCATATATAGACAGGTTGAGATTTTCTTAAGTGAACAGGGCATATCATATTCATTCTCCCATTCTATTTCTCCTATTCTCCCATTCTCCCTATTCATTTCTCCCTTTCTCCCCATTTTGTCCACATCAAAAAGGGTTATCAAGTTTTATTTATGAGATATGTTAAAGGCAAGATAACATGTTAAGAAAATCACAGTAATGCAGCAAGCATAGTAGACATACTCTACTTAAACTATTGTATCATTACTCCCCCCGAACTAATGCTTAGTTAAAAGAACATGTATATAAGAGTAATGACAGATTTAGCATAGACTCGTTAACATTCATACATGTCATTCAACAATGCAATGCATGTTTAGATTATCTCTAATAAATAAAAACCTTTCTTCTCCGAGGGGTTTAGTGAAAATGTCAGCCCATTGATTTTCAGTTTTAACAAACTTAATATCAAAGATGCCTTTCTGAACATAATCCCTAATGAAACAATGTTTGATATCAATATGCTTAGCCTTAGAATGCTGAATTGGATTTTTAGTTAAGCATATAGAACTGGAATTATCACACCATACAGATATGTTATGTTCATAAATATAGTAATCCTTAAGTTGATGTTTTACCCATAAGAGTTGAGAGCAGCAACTAGCAGCAGAGATGTATTCTGCTTCAGTAGTAGACAGGGCAATGGTTTCTGCCTCTTGCTTGACCATGAGACTAAACTTGCTCCAATGAAGTGACATCCTCCACTGGTGCTTTTTCTTTCTATTCTGTCTCCAGCAAAATCAGCATCACAATATCCCACTAATCTGTATTCTTTTAATCTTAAATACAGCAAACCAAGATTAGTAGTTCCAAGAAAATATCTAAATATTCTTTTAACAGCCTTAAGATGATATTCTCTAGGATCAGATTGGAATCTAGCACTCATACAGACACTAAATTGAATGTCAGGTCTGCTTGAAGTTAAGTACAGTAGAGAGCCAATCATACCTCTGTAGACAGTTTGATCTACCTTTTTACCTTCATCATCTTTGCTTAGTTTTGCATTGGGTTGCATAGGGGTTTTCATGAGCTTTGAATTTTCCATTGTGTATTTCTTGAGTATCTCCTTGGTATATTTTTGTTGATGAATGTAAATTCCATCACTTGTTTGCTTGATTTGTAATCCAAGGAAGAACTTCAATTCTCCCATCATGCTCATATCAAATTCAGCTTGCATTAGACTTGAAAATTCCTCGCACAGCTTTTCATTAGTTGCTCCAAAAATAATATCATCAACGTATATTTGAACTATAATAAAGTTCTCTTTAGAGCATTTTTTGAACAGAGTAGTGTCTACTTGTCCTCTAGTAAAACCATTATGCATGAGAAAAGAACTGAGTCTATCATACTATGCCATAGGTGCTTGTTTCAAACCATATAATGCTTTTTTAAGTTTGAAAACGTGATCTAGTTTATCAGTATCCTCAAAACCAGGGGGTTGCTTAACATACACTTCTTCTTCAATTATACCATTTAGAAAAGCACTTTTTACA
Source organism: Sophora flavescens (assembly GCA_030762895.1). NCBI lineage: Eukaryota > Viridiplantae > Streptophyta > Magnoliopsida > Fabales > Fabaceae > Sophora > Sophora flavescens. The sequence continues at coordinate 21,414,927 of CM061064.1, read as the reverse complement.
TCCATTTGAAACAGGGTAATTTGGTGTTGTGTAGTATATTACATTTAAATGCGTATGCTTCTATTCTAGCTACAGGTGCAAAGGTTTCAGTATAATCAATACCTTCTTGTTGGTTATAGCCTTTAGCTACTAACCTTGCCTTATTTCTAACAACTTTACCATCTTCATCCAATTTGTTTCTGAAGACCCATCTTGTTCCAATAACTGACTTGTTTTTAGGCTTAGAGACAAGAGTCCGGACATCATTTCTTGTGAACTGGTTAAGTTCTTCTTGCATAGCAAGAATCCGGCTTTCATCCTCAAGAGCTTCTTCAATGCGTTTAGGTTCCAAATCTGAAATAAAGGCCACATTGCTTGATTCCCTTAAGGTGGATCTAGTTCTTACTCCTTCAGAAGGATTTCCAATAATAAGATCCTTAGGATGATGAGTGTTGAACTTCCAATCCCTTTTGAGATCATCATGAAGATCTTGACTTGTCTGCTGACTCGTCTGTTCCACTTGTCTTTCAGCCTCAGGCACATGTTCTGTTTTGGTTAGATCGGGTTGTTGACTTTCTGGCTTGTTTATATCAAGACCTGCAAGATCATCTTCTAGATCTGATAGTTTTTTATCAGTCTTTAATCCATCATTGAATTTAACATGAACATATTCTTCAATAATACAAGTTCTTGAATTGTATACTCTAAAAGCCTTAGACTTTTCAGAATATCCTACGAAAATACCTTTATCTACCTTAGAATCAAACTTTCCAAGATTATCTCTGGTATTCAGAATAAAGCATTCACATCCAAAAGCATGAAAATAAGATATGTTGGGGCTTTTTCCTTTCCACAATTCATAAGGAGTCCTTTTTAGAAAGGGCCTAATAAGTATTCTGTTTTGTACATAACAAGCAGTGTTTACAGCTTCAGCCCAGAAGTACTTAGGGAGATTATTTTCATTGAGCATAGATCTAGCCATCTCTTGCAGAGATCTGTTCTTTCTCTCAACCACTCCATTTTCCTGTGGAGTTCTTGGTGCAGATAAATTGTGAGAGATTCCATTCTCCTCACAGAACTGTCTAAGATGCTCATTTTCAAATTCTCCCCCATGATCACTTCTAAGGGTAGAAATACAGAAACCCTGCTCATTTTGTACTCCTTTACAGAATACTGAGAAAGCCTTAAAAGACTCATCCTTGTGTGTTAGGAAGAGTACCCATGTGTATCTAGAATAGTCATCAACTATGACAAATCCATATTTTCTTCCAGCCAGACTGGCAATACTAACTGGTCCAAACAGATCCATGTGTAACAACTGAAGAGGTCTAGAGGTTGATACTTGATTTTTAGATTTGAAACTTGATTTTATCTGTTTACCTCTCTGACATGCATCACACAAGACATCTTTCTTAAAGCTAATATCAGGCAATACTCTCACGAGAATATTCCTTTTTAATTCAGAAATTAGTTTCATATTAGCATGTCCTAGCTTCTTATGCCATAACCATCTCTCATCCTCTTTAGACATCAGACAGTTTACACTTTGATCTGAGAGATCAGACAGTTCAATCTTATAAAGATTTTGTTGCCTTTTAGCTGAAAAGAGGGTTTTACCATAACAGTCTTTAACTATGCATACATCCTTGGTAAAGGAAACATCAAAACCACTATCACATAATTGACTTATGCTAAGCAAATTGTGTCTTAATCCTTTAACCATAAGAACATTAGATATAGAGGAAAGAGTGGGTTTACCACCAATAGTACCAATTCCTATAACTTTCCCTTTCTGATTCCCTCCGAAAGCAATGTGTCCTCCTTTCTTAAGTTGGAGGTCTAGGAAACAGACCTTTCTCCTATCATATGACGCGAGTAGCCACTGTCCAGGTACCAGCAGTGGTGTTTTCTTTATCCTGTTGAGGACATCTGCAACAAAAATTATTTGATCTTTAGGTACCCATATTTTTCTGGGTCCTTTTTTGTTAGTTCTAGGAGTCTGTGAAGACTTCATTCTCTTCTTATGGATACACTTAGACATAACATGCCCAGTTTTTCCACAGAAGTTACAAATAGGTGTAGCTTTGGTTACAGTTGACTTAACAGATACTGTAGAAGCTTTAGTTGATACTTTATGATGTGTCCGGTGGACATATCCAATACCTTCTTTGTTAAGAGAGTGCTTCTGACTACCAAGTAGCTTAGTCAGATTGTCTTTACCATTAACAAATTTGGCAAGATCAGAAGTGAGCTCTTCCACTTTCTGTTGAAGTTTTCAACTTCTTTAGATGGTGATGTTTCACTTGAGATCTTAGCTTCATTAGACTTTTCAGTCTTCAGCTCACTGTTTTCTTTAGCCAGCTTCTCGCACTCTTGAGATTTCTGTTTATGCTCACTGGTGAGCTTTACATACTCTCTCTTGAGGGATTTGAAGGCTTTAGATAAGCAGTTGGATTCCACCATCAACTCCTCATAGGCATCAAGTAATTCCTCATAGTCAGGATGTACCTCATCGTTAGAGTCTGAGTCAGTGTTGGCCATCAAACAGGGATTGGCTTCTTCCTCTGTTTCTTCTTCAGAAGATGCTGACTCCAGATCCTCCCAAGTAGCCATCATTCCTTTCTTCTTCTTCTTGAAGAATTTCTTAAAAGGGGCCTTCTTGAGTTGAGGACATTCAGCTTTGAAGTGACTGGGCTTCTTGCACTCATAGCAAACAATTGGAATTTTGTCTGTTGAGGTGGATTCTTTGAAGTTCTTGTCCTTGTTGAACCTTCTGAATGGCCTATCCCTCTTGAACTTCTTTTTCTATAGGAGAAGCTTTATCTTCCTGGTCAGGAGAGACAATTCTTCATTACTCTCAGAATCCTCGAGTTCTGATAGGTCAACATCACTGGATGACTCATCTGCCTTCAGAGCCTTGGAAACTTTTGCTGACTTTTGATCAGCTTTCAGAGCAATTGACTTGCCCTTATTTGGTGCAACTTCATCTCCAAGTTCTTGCTCATGAACAGTGAATGTTCCAAGAAGTTCATCCATAGTCAAGGTAGTGAGATCCTTGGCTTGAGAGATAGCAGTGACCAAAGGTCTCCACTGTTTAGGTAGACTTTTCAGAATCTTTCCAACCTTCTCAGCATTGGTATAGAAATTTGCCAAGAGATTTTAAACTGTTGATTATAGTTTGAAATCTTCCTATCATTTGAGCAACAGATTCTCCTTCCTCCATGACGAACAGTTCATACTTTCTGACAAGTATGGAAATCTTTGACTCTTTGGCTATTCCTTCATGTGTGACAGCTAAAGTGTCCCATATTTCTTTGGCAGAGTCACAAGCACATACCTTCTCAAACTCCTCCGGACTGAGAGCACAAATGATGTTATATCTAGCTTTGTGGTTCAGCTCCCATTTTGTCTTTTCTCGCAATTAGTCCACTTTGAGCTTTTGGTTTGTCAGTGTTATCATCATTCTTGGGAATGAATGGACCATCTGTAATGACATCCCAAATATCAGAGTTTGTAGATAGAATGAACCATTGAAATCTATCTTTCCAATAGTTATAGTTTTCTCCATTGAAGTAAGGAGGTCTGGTTAGGAAAGCTCCTTCGGTCTGATGACTTCCACTTGAACTAGATCCAGCAGTCATGTCTATTCTTCAGGACATTTTACCTCTAAACTATTAGATGCTCAACCCAGAGGCTGAGCTCTGATACCAACTGAAATAGACAATTATAAACACGAGAAGGGGGGTTGAATTGTGTTTATCAAAATTTAAGCAAAGTTGAAATCTTTTCGCAAACAGAAGCTAAATTTGGACGAGTGGAAGAATACAGGATGGGCAGGTGACTTTTGCAAACACACCACTTGATAGACGTAAGAAAATTGAAGCAATTAAAGAGTTTAAGGAAAGAGAGATTGACACAATTATTTATCCTGGTTCACTCTTCAAAGTAAAGAGCTACGTCCAGTCCTTGACAGCACCAAGATTTATCCACTATAACTGATTAGGTTACAGACTCAAGTATTATTTGCACACCTAGCCTCTTCAGGCTCAAAGACAAGTATTCTTTGCACACATAGCCTCTTCAGGCTCAAAGACAAGTATTCTTTGCACACCTAGCCTCTTCAGGCTCACTCAGGTTTGTTTGAGAGATTTGGTTTGTAATGAATACAACTTCGACAGACAGAACTTTCACTAACACTCAGAGTAGTTTAAATGTAAAGCTTAGAAAACTCTGCGTAATAACTTCAAATGATTGAAGAATACAGAATGAAAGAATGAAGAAGTTAATGCGCAGAGTAATGGCTTTTTAATACAATATGTATTCTCTTCTTCTTCATCTTCAATGACTTCTGTATTTATGGTTTTCAAGCATTTAGGATCCGTTAGAGACATCCCCTCAGATGTTGGCTTCAAGAAGAACTTCATTAAATGCAATAGAGTACTTCTGGGCAGCCATTAATGCAATAGAGTCGTTGGTTGTGCTCTAACATGAAGGATCATGGCTTTATGCATCGTGATACAGCCATATCAAAGTTATGCAGAGAGCTTTTTGTACTTTGCTGAGTACACTTCCCTTTTCGTGTAAGGACCAGAGGTACTAGGGAATAAAGCATGTTGGAAGAATTCTTTAACTGGTCTTTGGTTCTGATTATCCAAGGTTGCTTGAGAGAGTAACTTCTGACTTTTCTTGATAAGCGTGAAACTGAGTAGGAGAGAAGGCTTCGAGTCTCTTTCTGGTTCTTGAAATATGATTCTGATAATCCTTATAGAATTCACGTTTATAAGATAAGTGCTTCCATCTTGAAAATATCCGCGTCTATCTAGCCATTTGAGTTTTCATTCGGGCTAGTAGACGAGCTCCATATTAAGGACTCAGCAAGTCCAAAGACTAGTGTGGACGAGGGCCTCTTGCACTTTAGTGGACGAGAGCCTCTGTTACTCTAGTGGACGAGAGCCTCTGTTACTCTAGTGGACGAGAGCCTCTTGCCACGTCATTTGACCATTCTAAATGGACGAGCTCCAAATGCCACGTCATTGGACGGACCATTCTGATACCTCAATGGATGAGCTCCATCTGCCACATCATTGGACGAGCCATTCTGATTCCTTAATGGACGAGCTCCATCTGCCACGTCATTGGACTAGAAATTCTGGTACCTTAATGGACGAGCTCCAAATGCCACGTCATTGGACGAGCCATCACCAGTGGAAATAATGTAATATACGGGAACGTTTTACATCAGTTGACCATATGTTTGATGTTAAAAATGAGGCGGTGGCAGTTTTGTAAATATTAAATCACTATTTGCGTCAGTTGTTTAATGAACTGACGTTAAAAGTGATTATTAACACTTTTAAGGTCAGTTGTTTAAACAACTGACGTTAAAAGTGTGATTTTTACTTCAGTTAAATAAATAACTGACGTAAATAATCAACTCATTCCTATATTTCTTTCGTTGTCATCTCCCTGTTGTCACTCTTAACGCAGATCATCACTCCATATATAGTGCAGTTTATTTCTAATCTTTTTTTTAAAAAAGTTTATTTTTAATCTTAATTAATTAGCTTGAATTAGTAAACAAATTCTTGTGCAAATTAAAATAAATAAACACTTAACATAAAACAAGTTATATGTATAATCAAATCGTATCTCATTGAAGCGATTCATGAGTTACAATTACATGATTAAACGATAAAAAATTTCCGCAAGATAGCACTAAAATATAAAAAAGTTTCTGCTTCAACATCATTTTCTTCTCAGTCCTGTCCTCAGAAACTCCAATGGATGCATCTCCTCCCTTACTTCAAGTCCTTGATGCTCCATGTGAATCCACAGTCAATTTGGAGCCAAAGCAGAGTGAATGGTGCACTCGATCTGTTTCAACAATATTCTTGGAACAGTCACTTGGTTCCAAAGCTGAGGTTTTGGAACTGTAGCTGTTGATTCTCCGGAAGGATGATAATGTGTGCAATTCACATAATGCGATTTACACACCCTTATCACCCATGTAATGTGATTTACACAACCTCATAAGGTGTTTGACCATTAAGACAGAGACCTTTAAGTCTATGTATAGGAAGAAAGAGTGATGAAGTTAATCTCCATGGCAGAGCCATATTGTGAAGCAGAAAAATTATAGGAAGGAAGGAAGCTATTTATAGGAGTAGCGGATGAAGTTACTAGGCGTCGTAAGTTGCTAAAAAATTAAATTGATCATTAAGAGCATTAGGTTCCAAGGCGCATTGGGAGTTGGCAGTCATATATTATAAACGTGCAGAAAAGAAAACGCCCCAAGGAATAGGAAGAAATAGACCTTTAAGTCTAGGTATAAACTTAGTGCTCATAAAGAGGATGATAGGTTACAATGTGCATGGGTAAGTAGCACAGCAGTAATGGGTAATTAAGTAGCAGAGTAGTCAAAGGAATGAATGCTTTTGCAGAAACTTATACACTTTTAACGTCAGTTGTTGAATAAAATTGACGTTAAAAGTGTTTTTAAAATAAAAAATATTTATTTTTAACGTCAGTTGTTTATACAACTGACGTTAAAAGTGTGATTTTTACTTCAGTTAAATTAACAGCTGACGTAAATAATCCTATATCCCTATCTTAAATGCCATGTTGTCACTCTTAACACAAGTCAATGGGTAAGTAGCAGAGTAGTCAAAGGAATGAATGTTTTTGCAGAAACTTGTACACTTTTAACGTCAGTTGTTGAATAAAACTGAAGTTAAAAGTGTTTTTAAAATAAAAAATATTTATTTTTAACGTCTGTTGTTTATACAATTGACGTTAAAAGTGTGATTTTTACTTCAGTTAAATAAATAGCTGACGTAAATAATCCTATATCCCTATCTGAAATTCTCTGTTGTCACTCTTAACACAGGTCAATCCATATCTATAGTGCAGTTTATTTCTAAACTTTTTTGTTTAAACAAGTTTATTTTTAATCTTAATTAATTAGCTTGAATTAGTAAACAAATTCTTGTGCAAATTAAGATAAATAAACACTTAACATAAAACAAGTTATATATGTATCTCATTGAAGCGTTCATAAGTTACAATTAATTACATGATTAAAAGATAAAAAATTTCTGCAACATAGCCCTAAAATATAAAAAAGTTTCTGCATCAACATCATTTTCTTCTCAGTCCTGTCCTCGGAAATTCAAATGGATGCATCTCCTCCCTCACTTGAATTCCATGATGCATCGTGATTAATCAAAGTGAAAGGGATCTTTGCATCACCTCCTTCACTGGAATTCCTTGATGCATCATCTCGAATCCACAGTCACTTGCAGCCAAAGCAGAGTGAAAGGGATGACTGGGATGAAATAAAGTGAGGGAACCACATTACGTGATTTACTCAACTTTACCATCCATGTAATGTGATTTACACAACCTCAAAAGATTTTTGACCATTAAGACAGAGACCTTTAAGTCTAGGTATAGGAAGAAATAACAAAGGTCTCAGAGCCATTTTGTGAAGGAATAGAAATATAGAGGAAAAGAAGAGGCAGATACAGATCGATACGTGAAGAATGGTACTTTATATAGAGAATGATTTTTACACAACACTTTTAACGTCAGTTGTATTCAACAACTGACGTTAAAAGTTTTCTTTAAAAAAATATTAATATTTAACATCAGTTTTTTTAATACAACTGACGTTAAACAATTACTTTTAACGTCAGTTGTTTAATACAACTGACGTTAAATGTTGTTTTATTTTTGGTTTTTGATTATAACGTTTACACCCGCGCGCCTTCTGCACTTCGCTCTGTAGGTACGTCTCTTTTCTCTTTTCATCACGCTCAACCCTAGATCACTCTCAACCCTCACTCTCACTCTCACCCAGCACAGAACCCTAATCGCGAGCTCATCTCCACCGCAACCACCGCGAGGGCTTCTTCACCACCACCGTGAGGTACACTAGTAACCCTAACTCTGTCTTTCCATTCATTCTTTGCAATAACTTGACATCTCTCTTTCCCCTTCCCGCGCACTAACTCTCCTTGTCCCTCTGCTCTCAGTATCCACTCGAGCTCTCCTCCCCACCACCACGCGAGCACCTATTTCTGGTGAGTATTTAGGGCACATTTTTGTATTTATTGTTTTGAGTGTATGTTGAAACTGTAGTCTCAGTAGTTGAAACTTGAAACCGTGAGTTTGAGTTGTTTGGAATGTACGTCTCTATTTTTGGTTTTGAGTGCATGTTGCTCTGCTGGTTGATCTGTCACGGCCGTGATGCTCATCACGGCTAGGCCGTGATCAGTTCTGCCTGTGATGGCATGGTCTGGTTCAGTTGGCACGTTACGACCGTGATGGACATCACTGCCAGGCCGTGACCAGTGCTTGGCAATCTTCAAAAACTATAGTTTTCAATCTCCCGTATTGTCCTTATATTGGGTATATGTTTTGTATATCTACAGGACCTATCTAGTTATGGATCGTAGTTGGATGGTTTGTAAGCGTACTAGTACTGAGTATTTGAAGGGGGTGGGAGAATTTATAGAATTTGCTCAAAGGAATGTTCCTAATAGTAATGGAATGTTCTGTTGTCCTTGTGTCAAGTGTTTGAATACGAGGAAATGTACGGTGAAGGATATACGTACTCATTTGATTTGTGAAGGGATTTGCTTGAGTTATACAAGATGGATATGGCATGGTGATGTGTTGTTGAGTAGTACGGCGAGTGTCTCCCAAAGTGAGGACGTTGACGTAGATATGGAGGATGATCGAGTAGAGGACATGATCCGTGATATTGGACAAGAATCTTTTCATCGAGCTCATGTGTATGATAGGTTGTGCGGTGATGCGGATAAGCCTTTATATCCAGGGTGTACTACTCATACACGGTTGTCGGCGGTGCTAAAATTGGTTTGTGTGAAGGCGAGAAATGGTTGGACCGATAAAAGCTTCACGGAATTGCTTGAAGTGTTGAAAGACTTGCTTCCGGAGGACAACACATTGCCCGACCGTAACTATGAGGCCAAGAAGGTATTGTGTCCTATGGGTATGGAGTATAAGAAGATACACGCATGCCCCAATGATTGCATATTGTACACCGGTGTTCATGAAGACAATCACGATTGCCCCAAATGTGGGTTATCACGATACAAAGTGAAGGGTGGTGATGATGATGATGATCTTGATGATGTGAGAAAAAAGGGTCCTCCTGCGAAGGTGTTGTGGTATCTTCCAATAATTCCAGGGTTCAAGCGATTGTTTTCCAATGCGAAAGATGCGAAGAATCTTAGATGGCATAATGATGAGAGGAAACGTGATGGAAAGGTTCGTCATCCTGCTGATTCTATTCAATGGAAGAATATCGCTACTATGTTTCCGGATTTCGTCGATGAGCCAAGAAACCTAAGGATTGGACTTGCTACGGATGGAATGAATCCTTATGGTAACATGAGTAGTATTCATAGTTCATGGCCTGTTCTGTTGGTAATTTACAACATGCCCCCTTGGTTGTGCATGAAGCACAAATACATGATGTTGTCTATGATGATTTCGGGCCCAAAGCAACCGGGAAATGACTTAGATGTTTATCTAGGTCCCTTGATTGAAGACTTGAAAATGCTGTGGGTGGAAGGTGTTGATGTAGTTGATGGGTATTCTCATGAGACTTTCAAGCTTCGTGCCATGTTAATTTGCACCATCAACGACTTTCCAGCATACGGTAACTTGTCCGGGTACAGTGTCAAGGGGCATAAAGCATGCCCTATATGTGAAGAAGGCACATGCTACACTCAGTTGCATCATGGAAAGAAGACGGTTTACCTTGGGCATCGGAGATTTCTTAGACGTGATCACCCATATCGTAAGATGAAAAAAGCTTTTAATGGATGTCAAGAGACAGAAGAAGTGTCGGCGGCCTTAATTGGAGAGCAGGTTTATCAGAGGGTAAAGGACATCGATGTTATATTCGGCAAGTCCAAAAAGAAAGGTAAAGCTGCTGAGAAAAACATATGGAAGAAGAGGTCGATATTCTTTGATCTTCCATACTAGCGCAAGCTTGATGTCAGACACTGCATTGATGTGATGCATGTGGAGAAAAATGTGTGTGATAGTGTGATCGGGACACTTCTCAACATTCAGGGCAAGACAAAGGATGGTGTGAATTCTCGTCTCGACCTCGTTGCTATGGGTATACGAGAGCAGTTAGCTCCAGTTGTTGAGGATGGTAAGCGGACTTATTTGATGCCAGCATGTCATACTTTGTCAAAAAAAAAGAGACAAAGTTTCTGCGGGTGTCTTCAGGGCATCAAAGTTCCACATGGTTACTCTTCAAATATGAAGAGGCTTGTCTCTAGTGATCTTAAATTGGTTGGCTTGAAGTCTCATGATTGTCACATCTTGATGCAACAACTTCTGTCCGTTGCTATTCGTAGTATTGCTCCAAAAAATGTGAGACATGCCATTACTCGGTTGTGCTCATTCTTCAATTCTATATGTAGCAAAGTCGTTGACCCCCGTATGTTGGATGACTTGGAAGTTGAGGCTGCTACAATCTTGTGCCAATTGGAGATGTATTTTCCTCCTTCCTTTTTCGACATAATGGTTCACTTAATTGTCATTTGGTGAGGGAGATTAGATTATGTGGGCCGGTTTTTCTGAGATGGATGTACCCAGTTGAGCACTACATGAAGATCTTGAAAGGGTACGTGAAGAATCCTCATCGTCCGGAAGCATCTATTGTTCAAAAGTATGTTGCAGAAGAAGCTATTGAGTTTTGTTCGGACTACCTTCATAACACGGATCCTATAGGGGTTCCTAAGCCCCGGCATGATGAGATTAGATGTCAAGGTAAGGGTACACATGGCTTAAGAATTAATAGGAAGGATCGGGAGGAAGTGCTTCAAGCACTTTTGTATGTATTGAACAACATCGAATGTGTTCAGCCTTTCTTATTTGAACATAAAAGAAAAGTCAATCAAGAAAACCCTCGAATGAGCGAAAGGTGGTTGTTGAACAAGCATAACAAGACTTTCTTACCATGGTTCAAGGAAGAAATGCTTAAGGATGGTAGTACTGCTTCTGATGACGTAAGATGGCTAGCACGTGGGCCTAGCTTCAACGTCATATGTTGGAGCGGATACGACATAAATAACTTTTCCTTTTATACAAAGGAACAAGATAACAAGAGTACCATGCAAAATAGTGGGGTTATGATCGTGGCGAAGCAATGCACTTCTCTAATGAAAAGGACACAAAACCCGTTACAAGACCGAGACCTTACTTTGGATATATTGAAGATATTTGGGTGCTCGATTACACTAAGCTTACGGTGCTTAGGTATTTAAATGTAAGTGGGTTGATAGTAACGGTGGTGTACAAACCGACGAATTGGGGTTCACATTGGTAGACCTCAACAAGTTAGGTCATATAAATGAGCCTTTCATAATGGCTTCCCAAGCAAAACAAGTGTTCTACATCACTGATCCTTCTAACAAAAGGTTGTCCGTGGTTCTCCAAGGAAAAAGCATGTATAATGGTAGTGATGAAAATGAAGATTCAAATCTTGATATTCCTGAGACTCCTTCTTTTTCAACAAACATGCCTACTATAATCGAGGAGACACAGAAGGACGATGTACATGCCACTCGTGATGATCATCACGAAGGGATATTGATATATGTAGTTTAAACTTAGTATACATTTATTTTTATTTATATTTCTGTATTTATTTTGAGTTATAACCTATGTTAATAAAAATATATTGTTTCTGAACAGGCATACATATGGATCATTGTTCCATTTTTCCTTTGCAATTCTGTAATGTGTGTGATATTCGTATTCTTGGGATATTTACTTGAATGCGAGGATAGTCGAGGGGAGTGATATTTTAAAACTGAATTTTAAAAAAAAATACTATTAACGTCAGTTGTATCATACAACTGACGTTAATAGTATTTTATAAAATATACAGTACACTATTAACGTCAGTTGTTTATTACAACTGACGTTAAAATTAAGACCTTTAACGTCAGTTCTTTATAACAATTGACGTTAGTTTTAACAAAATTAACGTCAGTTTTGTTAAAGAACTGACGTTAACTTTGACAAAATTAACGTCAGTTGTGTTAAAGAACCGACGTTAATAGTGTTATATTTAACGTCAGTTCTCAACTGACATTAAAATTTTAACTTTTAACGTCAGCTGTATTTACGTCAGTCAGTATTCTGACGTAAAAAATCAATTTTAACTGACGTAAAAAGCGCTTATTGCACTAGTGCATTCCGATACTTTAATGGATGAGCTATTCTGATACTTTAATGGACGGGATCCAAATGCCACGTCATTGGACGAGCCATTCTGATACTTTAATGGACGAGCTATTCTGATACTTTAATGGACGGGCTCCAATTTCTTGTGTTGGACGTGCGTTTCAATTACTACAGTGTTGGACGTTTGTTTCAATCACTTGTGTGTTGGATGTGAGCTTCTATCACTTATTTAATCTGCACACTCGATAGACAGGTTAGCAACCAATATGAAGGTTAATTAAATCATTAACCAATGTTTAGTTCTCATCAAAACTTAGGGAAATGCACATCGGACATTTTAGAGACTTAACAATCTCCCCCTTTTTGATGATGACAAACATTGAGATGATTTAATGAACCTCATAAAATATCAACAAAGAAAATAGCATATATAGACAGGTTGAAATTTTCTTAAGTGAACAGGTCATAGCATATTCATTCTCCCATTCTATTTCTCATATTCTCCCAATCTCTCTATTCATTTCTCCCTTTCTCCCCTTTTTGTCAACATCAAAAAGGGTTATCAAGTTTTATTTATGAGATATGTTAAAGGCAAGATAACATGTTAAGAAAATCATAGTAATGCAGCAAGCATAGTAGACATACTCCACTTAAACTATTGTATCATTACTCCCCTTGAACTAATGCTTAGTTAAAAGAACATGTATATAGGAGTAATGACAGATTTATCATAGACTCGTTAACATTCATACATGTCATTCAACAATGCAATGCATGTTTAGATTATCTCTAATAAATAAAAACCTTTCTTCTGCGAGGGGTTCAGTGAAAATATCAGCCCATTGATTTTCTGTTTTAACAAACTGAATATCAGAGATGCCTTTCTGAACATAATCCCTAATGAAACGATGTTTGATTTCAATATGCTTAGCCTTAGAATGCTGAATGATGGCAAGAGACCAGTTTAGTTATGAGGCCTTCGAGCCACTTGGATTAATTTAGAATTTACTTGGTATGTGGAATGTGATGCACTGAGACAAGTTGGCCTTATGCTATATGCATTTGATTTGATGAAATTTTTGTTGTTATTAAAAGTATTTTTTTTATATATTATTTTGGGAAATTAGCGGATACCATGGACAGTTTTTCCGGTTACCATGACCTACGAGAACAACACTATTTTCGAAATATTTTATAAATGTATTGTTGTGCACTGGGATTTTATATCTCATTATAAGTGTTGTTTTCAGATCCCAAGGACATCGCTGTTGAGAATCCAGAGATCTGAAGAGTTATCTTTGATTAGCTAGTTGGTTAGTAATGTAGTATGGTTTGGAGTATTATGCGGACGACGTTCTTTAGTTTACAAGCTATATTTCTCATATTGTAATTAGACGCCCGATTTTGACGCTTTTAGTTTTTATTCAAATGATTGGATTTAATGATATTTTTCAATACTTTGTAAATACTATTATTTTATTTAGTACGAGGTATTTTCATACTTAGTTATTTGAGAAAAATTTTATGACTTGTGTTTTATTAATTAAATGTTTTGAATGATTTTTATTGAAATTAATTTGGGTTACTAATGTAACGAAGGGCGTTACATTTTTGGTATCAGAGCAGTTCGATTCTAAATCGTACTGTGGCATTGGGGCTTTTCTAAAACAAAACTTGGGCGCATAGGATGCTTGTTAGAGTTATAAATGTTGTATGCTATTCTTTGGGATATTGGACCTGATCAACCCAGTATTTCATTGGTAGTGAGCATATTTATGGCGACTAATAGGCGAGGGACGAACATTGCACTTGCACCAATTTTGGATCGTATAGCCAGAGCTATGCAAGCGCAGGCGGAGACTCTCTGTCAACTGAATGGGAATGAAGGCATTCACTAATAGAGTGGTGGCAACCTAGGACCCTAAGCACGTGGGACTTTTCGAATTCAAGAAGAATAATCTGCCATCATTCCGAGGCAGTTTAGATACGAAGGAGACAGAATTTCTTAAACTCGTACAGGAGAAATGTTACTCTATTGTTTGATTCAGGAGAAACACATTCTTTGATATATCTTTCATGTGTGGAATTTGGAGTTACCTATCTTTTGTTTGTCCTTTGATTCATGTGTTTCTACTTCTATGGGGGGATAATCTTATTTCTTCAGCTCTTGTTTAAATTGTTTCAGGTGCATCGGGACGTGCCTTATGTCATTGATCTTATTTGTTATCTACGTCTGGGTTAGATGCTATTCTTGGTAAAGAGTGATTGTCGTTTAGACTTGTTGTCATAAAGTACTCTAATAGAACTATTTTTATTTTTGTTGCCTCTTCACAACCAATGTCTATTGATCCATCGGTGCCAACCCTTATTGTATTTGTTGTTTCATCTAATAAGTGCATAGTTGAGGGAACTCAATGATCGATACATACTCTAGTTTTCTGGTAAGATGGAGATTCATAGTGACGCGACAGTAATACTTATAGCATGTGAGTAAAACACTTTCTTAAAACCTCAATGGAATGAATTATTGAAGTATGTGATTTCTTGATTTGTTTTGATGCTTTTTTAAATGTGGAAATTGATGTTTTCACTTGTAAATTTGTCTATTATGAAGAATCGGGGTTTTGAGATTCTTGATTATTGATTTGGGATTATTAAAATATTTTAATGTTATTTGATGAATTTTTTAATTTTATAAAGAATCTTTTAATTTGTAGTTTTGTTTCTTTTGTTACGGTGTATATGTGGCTCCTCAGTTTTATTTTCGTACAAAATGTGTAGTCCTATCTTATTTGCATTTACGCTATCGTCATATGAATTGATTTGTTATATTCCATATTTAATTGTTTCCCTGTGAAGTGCTGCTTCATTTTGTCAAATCATTTATGTTTTCCACTTTACCAACTTCAAATCATACTTAATTGGAATCACAATTTGCTCATGTTTCCTGACACACTGTTTCCTGGTGCAATGATTTTTTTTTTATTTTATCGGATCCTAATTAATTTTTTGTTTAATTATAGTATGGGTCAAATTCCACTTTAATTATTATTAAGAAATATGTTTGATTTTGTAATATGTCTTGAGTTCTTTTAGTGAAAAAAAATTGACGGGAATATGAGGCTATGTGTGGACAAAAATGCAATTTAACAAAGTGACCATTATGGATATGTATCTTTTCCTAGGAGAGATGAACTTAGAAAATAGATTAAGCGAGTGTAGTTTTTTAGACCAGAAATTACAATCTCTTTTGGATCAAGAGAATTATGTGTTATTTGTTAATAGTCTAGTGTTGTTTAATAATGTGATCATTGTTCCTAAGGAGGGGAGACTTGAAAAAAAAAATTTGTTAGAAGAGACACATAAAGTAACGTTAACCATACATCTCGGAATAATAAAAATGGATGTTGTATATATATGCTCAAATTTTATTATTATGTTGTAATCTGGTTATACAATTGTTTTTTTTTAGAATCACTTTCCTTGGAATTTCATATTGCCTCTCAAGTGATCAGATATTAATCGCGATTAATATACCCCTAGGATTTGTTTTCCCTATATACCAATGGCATGCCTAATCCTAACAAACTTATATTTTTTCAAAAAGTGAAAAATGTTATTTCTTATTTGCCTGTGCCTACTCAAAGATAAAGATGGAACTGATTTCTTAGTACTACTACGATATATATTTTAATAGTTGTTTCTGCACAATGTCTGCACAATTTAATTGCAAGTTTATTAAATCTTATTCTCCATTTTGTTATCACATTTCTTTTAAGTTAGATATTCTTATCAACAGTGGGTGAAACTATTTCTTTTTCTTGTGAAATTATCATCTTGGACTAAGATAAGAATTAGTATGTGGATAATGTTACTGCTTCTCCTTTCTTTATTTTTCTTATTTATAAAATTCATACATTATGTAAATAATATAAGAAATTTGGTGTAGAGTTTGTAAGAGATTTATTATATCTACGTATGGATGGTATAAAACATTACTTCTTTTTCTTTTGTGGATTGTTTGCCATAAATTTAATTTGTGAGAATGCTTATAATGATGAAATGCAAGTAAAGGTATTCTAATTATAAGCGGATGGACGAAAACAAATTCTTAAGTGCATGGTTTTATTATATAGATGTTCTAGCTGACTTCATTTAATTTTTTTTGGGGATTAATAGAGGTTATTTTTTGTGGGACTTACCACCCAGCTTCATTTTAGGAGACTTTAATCGGAATAGGTTGAGTTTTTCTAATTATAGATTCATATGAATTTTTGTGACATGGGTTTGGTTTTGTCCACCATGTTTTTATTTCTTTTGATTCTTTTAAATATTTTTTTGGTGTGTTGCAAGGGATTGCGGTACCTAGGTGGGAGTGGCTCATTTACAATGATACTTTTGCATGTCGAATATTTTTTTTGTTTTTATTTGAAAAATAAAATAAAATATATAATATATTTTTTTATAGTTAAGGTGCCATGAAATGTATACTTATTATCTGGTGAAATAGTTAATGACTATATATATATATATATATATATATATATATATATATATATTGATGATGTGATTAGGAAAGATAGGGTCCCCTTTATGTTAGTGCGGAGTAGGTGAGAAAATATTAAGATCAGATTTAATCAAAGAGATCGCAATTAGGATTAATAATTGAGGGAAAGATGCGCATTGCGCATAATAGATAAAAAGTTTTATATCGACAAGAAAAGAAAGCATTTAGAATTTTAGGAAGAGGAACATGTAATCTTGAGAGGCACTCTTAAGGTTTGGATGGGGAGGTCAATGTCATTCAGAAAACTAACTCTTTGTTTTATGGGACCTTTCCTAATTCTCAAAAGAGTCGTGCCCATTGCTTACCAATTGGCTCTTCTGCCACAATCGGCAAATCTTCATGATGTTTTCCATGTGTCGCAACTTAGAAAATATGTACCTGATGAGTCTTATGTGATAGCTCCTGAGTCTTTACAATTGAAGGATAATTTGATCTATAAGCCTAGGCCTAGTCAAATCTTGGACAAGGGCACAAAGACTCTAAGAAACAAGACAATTCCATTGGTGAAAGTGTTATGGGAAATGATTAACTCCGAAGGAAACTACTTGAAAGATGGAAGAGGACATCGTATGCCAATACCCAAATCTTGTTGTTTAAGGTAAGGTAACCTTTATGTTTGGTTTTCAGCATATGTTGCAATATGTGTGTGAGTATGTGATGAATTTCGAGGACGAAATTCTCTAAGGAGGGGAGAAATGTAACATCCTAAAAATTCAAATATAATTATTTTAATAAAAAAAAAGGGTAGTATAAGAGTTTATTATAATTGTTTTCTTTATGATAAAAATCCAGTGGGTTCCACAATAATGTAAAATTGATTTTAAAAAAATAAAATAAAAATAAGAACCTACCCTGGACTAAATTATTGCAGCAATAATGATGGGAAACATAAGCGTATCAAGGCTCATGCTGTGTTACCCATTATAAATAGATAGTTTGAGTGTTTTAAGCTCAATTTCACATAATATGACTAGATACCTAACTTCAGATGGATATTTCGTAACCAAATATAACTTGTTTGAATTCGAGATCTGCATAAGAAATATATCCATGTCTCTTAGCTTTCCATAGACACCAAATTCGTCCAAATTGGATTCTTGTAGCTCAAGTTATGACCAAATTCGTACACACTATTCATGTTCCATCATAAGAACCATTTTTCTAACTTCTATCCCCGTTTTGACCATTTAACGTCCGTTTCAGATTTCATGGTCTTCATGAAAGTTGTATATATTTCTTTTATCTTTCTAACGATATAGAATTCATAATTTTTGGATATCTGAAATTCAAGATATGTGCGAAATACAAAGTTGTATGCTTGGAAAGTGGGCCTGACGCATTTTTACACGTTTTGGGCCATTGGGGGCTCTATAAATAGAATCTTAACACTCTTAGGGTGTGTTTCTAAACCCTAATTACACCTATAAACTCAAACGGCTAAGAAGAGAAGAAGTTCAAGAACTGGGAAGAAAGAGTTATGGAAGAGGTAGTCTAGGAAGAGGAAGATGATGAGAACTCTTGGCAAACGCTAGGATTCGCCATAGGAAACGCTTGGAGCAACTTGGAGGTCTTCAAGAGGTGAGTAACAATACTTTTTATGAACCCTTTCCATGGTATATTGATGAGTGTGATTTCACCTCATTTTCCATGTACATTTCTGCATGCATTTGCATATAGCTAGGTCAATTTAGTGTTGATTTTGTTTAGTTTTTACTTTGGAACGGATAAGGTGGTATTGTGTGTTGTTTTGCAGATATTCATGATTAAATGCCCAAGAATTAGCCAGTAATGAAGCTTGGAGGACTTATAGCCTGAAAAGAGAAGAAATTGAGCCAAGCAGAGAGTATCACGGCCTGGCCGTGATGGCCCTCACGGCCGTGAGGGAGCGATGAGTGAAGAAAGAATTGAGCCAAAAGTCAGAAGCTGTCACGGCCTAGCCGTGATGGCTATCACGGCCGTGACCTGCTAGTTGGAAAAGTCAGAAACGATCACGGCCTGGCCGTGATGGATATCACGGCCGTGATGAATCATTAAATGAAGAGGCTACAAGTCAGAAACCATCACGGCCTAGCCGTGATGGCTGTCACGGTCGTGACGGGCGACGGACCTATAAATAAACCTGCACTGAACAGAATTAGGGATCTGCACTTGGAGGCAGGCTGAGGCTGGCGGCTGGAGAGGGTTTCTACCCAAATAGGGGGGCGTTTTCTCTACTCTTGGATGGGGAGAAGATGGAGGAAGCTTGTCTATGAGTGTTCTCCATCCCTTTTCTCATTCTGTTTTGTATTTCCTTTTATCATGAGTAGTTAATCCCCCATTGTTGGGGTTAGATGTAGCTTTTCTGAACTTGTTGTATTTGAATTGGTGTTTTAATGCAAGTCTCTATTTTCTTATGAGTATGTGATTCTGTGCTTAGTGCTTTCCTTGGATTAGCTACCCATAGGAATGATATGTTGCTTTAATAGATGACTGGAAGGTTGGTGTTAAGGAATGCTCATGAATCACATGCCAAGTAGTTCAAGAATCTAGGAATAGGTGTTGAATACTTGCAATCTTATAAGTCTTGACTTAATGCAAAATCGCAGGTTAATCCACCTAAGGAATTAGGGTTTAATTTGGGGTTTTAGGCTCAATGCACCTAAGGAATTAGGCTTGAGTATTTTAGAAAAGACTTGATTGTCATAATTGAAGTAGGACTTGTGTTGATAACCATTTCGTTGCAATTAAGGGAGGATTAGTGTAGTCTAACCCTAACAATCTTAGCTATATCTCTGTTTGCCTTCCAAGTGTTCGATATAATTCCAAAAGGACAAAAATATTTTATTTCTTTATTTTCTGTTTAATCCCTCACACTTTAGTTAAGTCTAAATAGTTGTTAAGTTTGTGAATTGGTAATTGACAACCAATCCCTGTGGATACGATAACCGGTCTCACCACCGTATTACTTGATTGCGACGAGGTGCACTTGCCTTTATTTATATATTTCTAAAAAACACGCATCATATATATGATTGTTTTTGATGATAAGGGATTACCATATGGTTTTGGGAGTCTTTAATTGACTTGATGCATATTGTTAGTAACCTAAATTATAAAATTGGGGTTTTGTTTAAAAGGGGAATTAATTGATTAATTGATGTTGTAACATGCTTATTCATGTATGATGTGTTGTGATATTCATGATTGGTTGTTGTTGGTGGAAGTTTATATGTTTAAAATTGAGGAAAACAGTTTGTTACATGCACGAGACATGACATATTTGAGCTATAATATATTGTATGATGTTCGCCGCAATACCACCTATGATAGGGGTATCGAAAAGTAATACCGCCATAATGGGGTATCGAAAGTAACATCCCCATATAATTGGGATGTCGAAAAAGAGCAATATCGCCTAAAAAGGGGTATCGAAAGTAACACCGCCACATGGCGGGGTGTCAAAAAGGGAGAAATATCGCCATGTGCACATGGGAGGTATCGAAATAGAAATGTCCCAGACAGGAGGGTGACATCAAAACATTCCTCATGAGTAGGGGTGGGCAATGAGACGCCATTGTCATGTGATGTGTGAGATTTATGGCATGATGGCAAGAGACCAGTTTAGTTATGAGGCCTTCGAGCCACTTGGATTAATTTAGAATTTACTTGGTATGTGGAATGCGATGCATTGAGACGAGTTGACCTTATGCTGTATGCATTTGACTTGATGAAATTTTTGCTGTTATTAAAAGTATTTTTTATATATATTATTTTGGGAAATTAGCGGATATCATGGAGAGTTTTTCCGGTTACCGCACCGGCTGAGAACAACACTATTTTCGAAAAAATTTATAAATGTATTGTTGTGTACTGAGATTTTATATCTTATTTTAAGTGTTGTTATCAAAGCCCGATGACATCGTTGTCGAGGATCCAGAGATCTGAAGAGTTATCTTTGATTAGCTAGTTGGTTAATAATGTAGTATGGTTTGGAGTATTAAGCGGACGACGTTCTTTGGTTTACATACTATTTTTCTCAGATTGTAATTAGACGCTCGGTTTTGAGGCTTTTAGTTTTTATTCAAATGATTGGATTTAATGATATTTTTCAATACTTTGTAAATACTATTATTTTATTTAGTACGAGGTATTTTCATACTTAGTTATTTGAGAAAAATTTTATGACTTGTGTTTTTTAATTAAATGTTTTGAACGATTTTTATTGAAATTAATTTGGGTTACTAATGTAACGAAGGGCATTACAAGTGTGATTCTTTTGGATTTGCTTGATACCTTGCACACATGCATACACTAAACATCATATCTGGCCTACTAGCAGTAAGATAAAGTAGTGAGCCTATCATACCTCTGAATTTAGAAACATCAACAGGTTTACCTTGCTCATCCTTGTCCAGATAACAGGAGGTACTCATTGGAGTAGCCATCTCCTTAGCTTTTTCCATGCCAAAATTCTTGATTAACTCATTGTAGTACTTGGTTTGGCTAACAAAGATTCCATTTTCAGTTTGCTTTATTTGTAGTCCAAGGAAAAAGTTACGCTCACCCGTCATTGACATTTCAAACTCACTCTGCATAAGACTTGCAAACTTATTGCACAACTGCTCATTAGTATCACCAAAAATTATATCATCCACATATATTTGTACAAGTAAAATGTTGTGTGCCTTTTTCTTAGTGAACAAAGTTGTGTCAACTTTACCTTTTTTAAATCTTTTTTCAATGAGAAAATTACTTAACTTTTCATACCAAGCTCTAGGAGCTTGCTTTAAGCCATATAGTGCTTTAGACAGTTTATAAACATGGTTAGGCAATTAATTATTCTCAAAAACTAGGTGGTTGACCAACATACACTTCCTCTTGTATAAATCCATTTAAGAAAGCACTTTTAACATCCATTTGATACAATTTAAATCCTATTATGCAAGCATAAGCAAGTAACATTCTTATACCTTCTAATCTTGCTACTAGTGCATATGTTTCATCATAATCTATGCCTTCTTCTTGGTTATACCCTTTGGCTACCAATTTAGTCTTGTTTCTTACAATTATACCATTTTCATCTAGTTTATTCCTAAAAACCCATTTTGTACCTATTACTTGACAGTTCTTGGGTTTAGGCACTAGTTTCCAGACTTGGTTTCTTTCAAACTGATTTAACTCATCTTGAATAGCCATCATCCAATGTTCATCAATTATAGCATCATCTATGTTCAAAGTTAATTGTTGCATAGCAAGCAAAACAAATCATTTAAGGCTTCATTAATTTTCTTAGATTCAATTTGTGAAACAAAAGCCATATGATTATTCCAAGATAGATCAAATAACTTTGATAGAACAATGTAGACATATTATACAATGATATATAAGTCAACATAGAAAGATTCACAATCATTCATTAATAATGATAATCAAAAAATATATTCAATCAGTATTCTTTCTTTATTGTTACCCATTTTGTGTTCGGTGAAGGCTCTATGTCATGATTCCAATTTTTGCTCTTGACCTTCCACCACACCTACAAAACAGAATTTCATGTTTTTGCTATAGATACCCAAATCTATTTGGGTCCTTTTGAGTTAGTTGCAGCAATAGTTCCTTTAGGAACCCATATATACTTAGACTCATTATAAGCAGATTTTCTGTAATGACTTGTAGAAGTTGTGTGATCTTTTCTAGCACCAAAATTGCATTTAACAAATAGTGTGTTTGATTTCATAGGTGCAGCAAAAAAATTCTTGAAAGATTTCTCATGTATCTTAGGTTTATAGCCTATTCCAGCCTTATCATAAACACATTTTTGCTGTCCTAACAATGCATCCAAATTACCTCTACCATTTGTGAATCTTGCAAGGTCATTTTTCAGCTTTTCAACCTCTTTAATCAATGTACAACTAGATGCATTCAAGATTTCTTTATCACTAGTAATTCTAGATAGATCACCATTCAAATGATTTATATGTTTCTCCAACTTAGGACATTTATCACATATAGGTGCATCTAAAAAAGTAGCTAGTTTTTCTTTTAAAGCACAATTTTCTGTTTTTAATTGATCTACCTCTTTGTTTAAAATAGAAGTTTTCTCCTCTTAGCATGTGATGGTTTTCTTAGACTTATTTAGCAATCTAGCAAGTCTAATGGATCCTTTATGAAAGTCTAATGGTTTATGAAAGTTTTCTCCTCTCATGACTTTGTTAATTTGATCCTCATTTGATATTACATTTCCAAGACCAGCCAATTGATTTACGATGTGTCTGAATCTCTTTTGTATTTTAGTCATAGGTTCTCCTCGATTCATTCTGAACAGCTCATACTCATGTGTGAGGGTGTTCATTCTCGCTCTTTTGACATCTGAGGTTCCTTCATGTGTTACTTGCAATGTATCCCACATCTCCTTAGCTGATTTGCAATTTGAAACCCTGAAAAAATCATCACGGCTTAAAGCAAATGTTTTAATATTCTTAGCACGTGCATTATATTGAATTATTTTCTTATCATCCTCATTCCATTCAGTTTTACGCTTATTTCTTACAGCACCATTAGCATCTACAGTAGAGGGGACAAATGGTCCATTTTCTACTGCATCCCATATGTCAACACCTGCTGCCTCAAGAAAGATGACCATTCTTTCCTTACAATAGATATACTCAGATCCATTGAAGGCAGGCGGGCGTGTAAGGGAAGCCCCTTCATTTAAACATTCATTGTAAGTCATGCTCTTATAGCTGTTAAGCCAAACTTAAGAGTTTAGCTCTGATGCTAATTATTGTTTTGGCTTCAACGACTCAAGAGGGGGGGGGGGTGAATTGAGTTTTCAAAAAATATTTCTATCTTAAAACTTTTTCACAAAGCTTGATAAATCAGAGTTGCGGATTGGTGCCCTCAGGATCTTTTACAAAATCGATGAAGGGTTTTTAAAAAATCTTGAATAGAAGGTGATGAGGATAAGAAAGATTAATTTAGAAAGATTCAGAATAGGTTCGGGTTTAATAACAAAGTACAGTTTATACATATCAAGAACAAAAATTATATTAAATTTTAAACATCAAAGTTGCAGGTTCTTGAATATAAACAGAAAGTAAAGGAGTTTGAATTTAGGGATACCACACAACCAGATTTATCCTGGTTCAGTCACCTCCTCTGTGACCTACATCCAGTCCCCACTCCACCTGTGGGATTTCACACACTAACACACAAGCTTTACCAGGTAGCTTGAAAACCTTCACACCACAGAGCACTCCTTTACCTCGAGATACCACACTTTTGTGAAGAGCCTCAATGTTCAACCTTAGGGATACATCACCCTAATCACCTAGAGAGACTCCCTCTCTCTTTACAATCAAAAGTAAAAACAAAAGTTGATTCCTAACTCTCAGTAGTCAGATAAACAAATTGAAGCACTTTGAGTATTGAAACACTCTTTTCTCAGTAAGCTCAATAAAGATGATGAATGATTTTCACAATTGATTTCTCAAAACGATTTCGTAAAACTGTGATATGTTATGATATTCGTATATGTTGTTAAGTGTTCCTTTGATCCCTCTTTATATAGAAAACAAGTTATAGTCGTTGGGATCAATCAAAACAGATATGTATCTGATTAACAGAATCTGTTTTCTTGATTCTCGTTCTTGAAATAAGATTCTGATTGTTCTTGAAGAATTCGCGTCCATAAAATAACCGAGTCCATTTGGAAAAATAGCCGCGTCCATTTAAAGAAAATAGCCGCGTCTATCTTAAAAAAATAACCGCATCCATCTTTAAAAAATTGCCAAGTCCATTTGAAGAAAATAGTCGCGTCCATTTGCCACGTCAGCAGACAGGAGTACTAACACAAAGTAATTGGACGTGCTCCAACTAGTAGACGAGCTCCATATGCCATGTCAGTGGACGGAGCTTCTCATTAAGATCTTACCAAGTCCAAAGACTTGTGTGGACGAGCACTTTTATCACTTCAGTGGACGTGCGCTTGTGTCACTTTAGTGGACGTGCGCTTGTATCACTTTAGTGGATGTCAGCTTTTACCACTTTCTTGGACGCCAGCTTTTACCACTTTCTTGGACGTCAGCTTTTATCACTTTCTTAGACACCAGCTTTTATCACTTTAGTGGACGTCGGCTTTTATCACTTTCTTGGATGCCAGTTTTTACTATTCCCAGTGTTGGACGAGCGCTTATATTATTCCAGTGATGGACGAGCGCTTTGAAATCTTATTTCAAAAATCATTTTCATTTACGAAAACTTATTCTTTTTAATGCAGGTTATGAAAAATGATTTTCTTTCATGCATCTTTTCAAATTGAGTTTATTTGTGAATAAGAGATTTCATCTCTTATAAATCATCTAAGACTTAACACTAATTTCTTCGTTAAGCTCTTGTCTTGATAATTCATTGTTCTTCGTCCTTGCTCTTTAATTCCTTCAAGTTCTTCCTTGAATATTCTCCTTTAATTGCTCACCGAACTTGTTGAATATTGCTTGATAACTGTCTTTACAATTTGACACTAAAAACACTTGCATACACATTAAGTTGTATTTGTCATATATCAAAATCTCTAAGTCATTGAGTTTAACAGTTTCTTTACTCCTTTTATATATAAAGATTAATTTTAACTTTATATACTTTTTAAACACTTGTTTGTTTGTTTTTTCTCAATTTAAAAATATTCATGCCATAATTTACCTTTAACTATCTTAAAAGTCACATATACTTTTTAAACACATCATTAAAAATCTTTGATTCTTACTTTAACTATCTTAAAAGTCACGTATGACATAATTTATAATTTGTTGACAGTGTAAATGTTTTTTTATTTTTTTGGTAAACGACAATGTAAAAAAACTTTACACCATCAACATATAACAATTAAACTCAATAATGAATCATGTAACAACTATAAACAACCGTTGCCATTTTTTGTTGACATTTTTACGTTAAAAAAGTCTTATTATAAAAAAAGAAGGTAAAATTAATAAATCCAAAAAAAAAAATTTTATTTATTAAATTTTTACTTTTGTAAATAATAAAATTATTAAGATTAGGTATATAATTTCTGGGCCAAAAACACTATTTGAAACACGCGAGATATTGAATACCTGCCGCACGCTTTATGTTTATAATTTATCGGATCACTTTATTATTTGTGATGTGATACCAGCTTTAATTTATGGGAAAATATTGTTTTTTATATACTTTTTTATTATTATATAGTCACGTAAAAAAGAAAGATAGACATAAATATTATAAAAGAATTATAAAAATCTTATTTATACTTCTAAAATCTCTTTATATTTTTTTTAGCCAAAAAAATCTTTCTCTTTTTCATTACATGAAACAAATATACATAAAAGAATTCAATCCCACACCGTTGTCACGAATTATTCTTCAACAGGTCACGCTGAATTTCGAAGTACAATAATGAGCAGTAACGACAAGCGAGAGTCAGAACTTTTGAGCATTATGACAAGAAATAAGTGTTTTCAAATGCAAATGCTAGCTTATGGACAAAACATAATACAAACATAGCCAAGATTTAATTAATTCAAACAGCTAAGAAATTCGATCGCGTGCAATCCCAAATACAGTAATTGCAATATGCTGTGCCAAAAAAAACACACAATATGACAAAAGGAAACATACAAAATATGTTTTGCCTTTCTAATTTACAATATATTTCTCCACAGAAAAGTGGACCTTTTTTAAAAAAATCAACGATAAGATTTCATTGATATCAATGAAAGAAAAATAGTCTCACAAAGATAATAGAAGAGAGGGCATCTACATAGCTCTACTCTTTTGAGGAGGAAAATAACATCAAAAAGTTAAAAAAAAAAAAAAAAAGAATACAATAACTCCATCAGTTACCAACAAGAAAACTGAGGGATAAAGGAAAAGATCAGCTTAATGTTTTTCCTTAGAAAAACCTTTTTTAATAAAAAGAAATCATTAATAATATTTATATACTTATTTAGTTCAACTTTTATTAAAAGTTTGGCTAAAATACAATTTAGTCGCTCAACTTTTTTGATTGATGAAAATGATCCCTTCATTATTTTTTAGCGATGTCAGTCCTCCTATAATTTCAACATTATAAAATCCATCCTTCCTTCAATTTATCATCCAAAAACTAACGGTTGTCCCATATATGGCAAAAGTAGTCAACGCCACATGGTACCGTTTAATAATAAAATTAATAAAATATTTTTTAAAAGTATGAAATAACATTTTATAATTAAAAAAAATTATATTCCGTCGCTTTACAGTTTACACATACTCACTTCTCCCCCTTCTCTGCTGCTCGATATTTGCCTCTCTTAGAACCCTAATCTGCGCACTTCTCCTTCATCTTAAAGCCAAGTTTATTATACCACGGTCAACTTTGGTACCAGCGAGCTCTATCTCCAAATTTGAGCACAAACTAACAATACTTGCACAAATGAATGGATCT
Organism: Sophora flavescens; assembly: GCA_030762895.1. Taxonomy (NCBI): domain Eukaryota; kingdom Viridiplantae; phylum Streptophyta; class Magnoliopsida; order Fabales; family Fabaceae; genus Sophora; species Sophora flavescens. The sequence goes on along the minus strand of CM061064.1, from coordinate 21,387,700 downwards.
GGTGTATTACCTTCACTTAGAAAATCCTCTTAGAGTCTCTATTTCAAAAAGTAGGAATCAATAAGAGCCCCAGCAACCACATCACCTTTTTTCAATTCAAAGATCGTCCAAGAAATCGAATTTGGTTCAGGAATTTCACCAAACATGTTATGTGCATTGAGTTCACTCTTGATAAAGAGAGAACGAAGGGTTCTTCCATTTCCAAATTCATTTGAGATAAATAAAATCTTTTTTATTCCAAAGCATGAGCAAGATATTTTCAAGAACTTGCACTTGAATTCTTGAGCCGTCAATTTAGATCCATGTGGAAGTGTAATAATTTTTAGCAGCATGCCAAATATGCCAAACATGTGTCTCGGTCTGGATTTGCAATCAATGGTGGGCGAAGCAGACGAAATCACACTACCACCCATGGTTGCGAAGAATCACGTGAAGCTGGAGAAGGAGAAAGGCGCAGATTAGGGTTCAGGCAGCGGGAAAGAGGAAGTGACTAAGGTGGCGTTTGGAAGAGCTTATTTAAGCTCCTTTTGACTTATCTGATGACATAAGCTCTTATGCAGTGTGTTTGACAGAGCTTATAAAAATAACTTATGACATCCCATTAGGAGTTTTTGACTTATTTTCATAAGTCACTGGGAGAAGCTTATAGAATTATCATAAGAGCTTATGCACTAAACACCTTTTCCGTATTTTTCACTATTCGAATCCTCTCATGCCCCTTTCTTTCTTTTTTTTTCTTTAAGCGCTTATGGCATAAGCTCTCATGTGATAAGATCTTAAGTGATAAGCTCTTAATTAAGTTGTTTACCCAAACGCACCATAAGTGAAAGTCACATGACATTTATTTTAAAAAGCTTAAATAATTTTTTAAAATTTTAAGATGTTATTACATGCTTTTAAAAAATATTTTATTAATTTAGTAGTGCCACGTGGCATCGACCATTATGCCATGTATGAGACTTCTGTTAGAAATGATCAATTTTGTAACGTTGAGATGATAGGAGGATTGAAATCGCTCAATTAAAAATGGATGGATCATTTTCTTCAACTCGGAAAAATTGAGGGATTAGAAATATATTTTGACCTAAAAATTTATCCAGGATTTTAACTATTAGGTTAAAGTAATATTTTGGTCCCTATACGTTATATAAATTTTTGATTTGGTCCCTATACATAAAAAATTATTAAAATGGTCCCTATACATAAAGAAAGTCTCCATTTGATCCCTGCCGTACAAAATTTTAGGGACTGATTTGATAATTTTTTACTCTTATAGGAACCAAACAGATAACGTATAGGAATCAAATAGAGACTTTCTATATGTATATGAATCATTTTAATAATTTTTTATATATAAGGACCAAAATATTATTTTAACCTAACTCTCAAGAATAGCTGAACTTTTCGTCCTTCTCTTAAAATGTTTGTGTCAGTATATTTCTCCATAATAACTATATTTTTAAGACTAAACAAATGCGGCATAAATTAAATAAGTATTCTCCATTGATCATAGATGTTATAATCTCCGTAAAGTAAGATTTTTTTCCCCAGGCTATTTGACCCCAATTCCTTTTTGCAAATTATCAAAATAATATAAGTTGAAAGGATTTTATTTACTTGGTATAAGTCGTATATGACATATAATCGTATATATAGGGTACGATTTCATTTTTTGACTTTTATTATAAAATAACATAAATCATATTTGATATGTAGAACTTTCTCGAAACTTAAAAAACAAAAGTCATACAAACAAGTACGACTTCTATTATTTTATAATAAAAGCTCATAAAAGAAGTCGACTGCTAATCAGATAAAATTTTTCAATTTATATCATTTTGATAATTTATAAAAGAAATTGCACTTACCAAATAAAAAAGACATGTTTTTTCACTGCATCAAGACCTCACTTTTCTTGTGGCATCTTTTTATATTCCGTAAGGCATAGCACATGACTGATCCGATAAAACTAAAGTAACATTAATTATAAGTCCACATTTAAAAAAATTCAACACCAAACTCCTCGAATCTATCCGAACTAAAACAGGTATAGATCTACAAGATCTAGAAAATCAATCAAAACAACCAAATATCCTCATAAATTTGCATTAAGCCATTAAGTAATTTGCATAATCCGTCTCCGGCTAACGAAATATCTGACAAAATTCCCTTTAACCTCATTCTGTTTATGTGTCTTCCGTTGAAAAAAGGTCAAGAATATAAAGGAACAGTACTGTGAGAAACAGTGTTGTAATAATTAAGTGATAGCCATGTCCAAGGCATTGAATCATTAACTGAGATACGTACTTTGGTGAGGTTGCCTGAGTCTCAGTGCTTTCAGTTTTCCGTTGAAATTTTCAAGAATTTTCCTAGTTAATCGAAACCTGATCTCGAAGGAGGCATATCCAAGGATGAACAAACCAGACCATGCATCACAATGATCATGCACATCCATATATAATAATGTTGGGGTTAAGATCGGTGCCACGAAACCTCCATAAAGGTAATGCTCCATGAAAGCAAACATACGAGAACATCAAATATGCAAATCAACCAATAACAAGAATAAATCGAAATTAAAGAAGACATAAAACGATAAAAGAAAATATGAACACCGGTATTGTAGTAGTTCGGTCATTGATGACCTACGTCCACGAGAGAGAGCACAGCAAGTCTCCATCTCCACCTTTACTATCTTGATCAACACAGAGATTACAAGGCTTTACAATAGAAAATCCCCTCAACCCTAGCCTCTTCTTATACACTCAACCCTACGATTTTGACAATGTTAGTATAGAACTTATAGTTATGCCTATGGTTTATATTCCATTAATATTTTCTTTTAAGACGTTGATCAAATTATAAATCAAAATACACAATAAAATAATAAATATACTTTGGAGCCAAAATAAAATAAAACTTCATTCATATTGAAAATTAACTTAAAGTCTTACAATTAACGTATCAAGTTACACACTCGTTAAACATGTCCACCTAAAAATAGCATACTAGGATATAGTATGTACATAAAGTCATATAGCAATATCAAAAATTATAAAGAAATCATAGCATGTTCACTTAATTGCCAAGTCTACGCCGTCACGATCAGATTAGCTTCCTAATATCCACCTGCAAGTAAAGAAAGAGCAGATGAATAATAGCATAACTCATCATAGGAAATATTAACAAATTTGGTGAAAATTAGTTAATACTAAGTAGACATTAGATTCATTGTCTTCATTAATATCTGAATTTGGAGAACTCATGGTGAGGGGCACTAAAAGCATTTGGAACCTGTTAAAAACAAAAAAATACAGATAGTTATTTTCATACCTCATTCGCAAGAAAATATCTATCCTTCAAACAAATAATTAATCTGCATCTTTATCTCTGTTTTAAACACGATAAGACCTTATAATAGGCATAATAAAACTTCACTAGCATGTAGCATGTAAATCAATCTAGGACTTGTTGCCTTATGCATACCGTATCCTATCATCCTAATAATAGGACTCGAATTTGGCAATAACTATTATGAAACTACCTAAAATAACAATAAAATATTTAAATGTATTTCATGATAAAATTAAAACAAAATCTTAAAAACAAACATATAATGTTAGTTTATTCTACCTTTGTCCTGCATCGTGTTTATTTCATCATCATAGCATAAATTTACATGATAATTTATCCAGAAAATCAAGATATCAGGCTACATTGCATTAATAATTTATCATGAGCTAACCATACAGATTGCAACAATAATTATAATATACCTTATGATTAGCAAAATTGATTCGCACATCAATATTCAAAAAGCATCTTCTAGTATAGTTTGTAACGCCCTTCGTTATATTAGTAACCCAAAATAAATTATATAAAAATCCTTTAATACATTTATTTAAAATATGTTAATCATAAAAAATATTTCTCAATTATATAAGTCTGGAAAATGTCTCATATTAAATAAAGTAGTAATAATGTATCTAGTAATAAATAAAATATTAAATCCATACCTCTGATTACAACCAAATTAAAAGAAAAGCCTCAAAATCGGGCATCTAACTACAATCCGAGAAGAAAAAATAAAAATAAAAATAATAGACGATGTCTGCATGGCGCTCATAAGCCATTCTACAATACTAACCAGCTAAGCTAAAAAGAAAGTAGTTCTTCAAGCCTCGGTGTCCGCAACAATGATGTCATCGGGCTCTGAAAACAACACTTTTTAATGAGATATAAAATCTCAGTGAACAACAATGCAGTTATAAAATGTTTGGAAAATAGTGATGTTCTCAGCCGGCACGGTAACCGAAAAAACTGTCTATGGTACCCGCTGATTTTCCAAAATAATGTTCATAAAAAATACATTTAATTACAACAATCTTATAACGACAACATAATCAAATATCATATATTAATTAAACAAAGTAACCACACATCACACAATAACACAATCATCCAGTGGCTCGGAAACCCCACTTCGTGTTGGTTTCTTGCCCAACTCGGTGACTCGAGAACCTCATTAAATTGGTTCCTTGCTCCTAGTCTGCGGTGACTCGGGAACCTCGTTCTAGAATTGATTCCTTGTCACCCTCTTTATGGTGACCCCAGAACCTCGTTCTAGAATTGATTCCTTACCCCGACGGTGACTCGGGAATCCCATTTTAGAATTGACTCCTTGCCCCTATGGTGACCCGAGAACCTCGTAATTAAATGGGTTCCTTGCCTCCCATTAACGGTGACCCGAGAGCCTCGTTCATAAAATGGATTCCTTGTCCCATATCTTAATTCCGACATCCCATTAAATGACGATGTCAAAAGTCAATGCACCTATCTTAGGAGGCATAACGACAAACTTCACTCACATACATATATCATTTATACGTCGAATAAAACATGACGAACATATTTTAAATTATAACAATCAAATATACTTATTCTCTTTTTTAAACCATAAGAAAAATGGGATTTAATACATGCTATGACTAAGCTATTAAAGTTCAATTAAATAAAATTATATGCTCCCAAAAGGTAAAGCCATAAGTCAGTGGAACACCAATGTATATTGAGTTGAACTTGGCATACAGGACTTCATAAAAGTAGTTAAAAATAAAGAGAGAAAAAAAATCTACTCCTGTGAGGTTCTGGATGCACAAGATGTAAACTTTAGTAATTTTTACCATCTGACTTGAACACAAGAATTATATACAAAGGACGTTAAATTATCAATAAACAACTTTTTTTATTTATGTGAACATACTTGCTAAATCAGTTCATCAATCAATTAAAAAAACCGTCCGCAAACAATCATTCATATCATGGAGAGGGTTCGTAAAAAAAGTATTGTTACTCACCTCTCGAAGACCTCCAATGTGCTCTAAAAATTATTTATGATAAGAATTAGCGCTTCCCTAAAAATTCTTCTTCCGTTTGGTGGCGTTCTTGGATCTGTGTTGTTGCGATTGCACTGACAAGAAAGAAAAGAACGCACACCGTGCGGCACAGTGACTATCGTAATATATATAGTGCATTCGCACGTTAACCTAGCACACAGTAACCTATATATATTCTTTTTGGTTTTATGATTTTTTTTTTCTTTTCTCTTTCTTTTTTTTTTGGAAAAAAATCTGAAAGTGGAAAAAGGCCCCTGCACTGCACACACGCCACTTTCTTATATATATATATATATATATATATATATGTATGTATGTATGTATGTATGTATGTATGTATGTATGTATGTATGTATGTATATTACATTTTTTTAAAATAATTAAGTAATTTCAATAAATCCTTATACTATCAATTCTTTACAGTAAATCTCTTATTTACATTTTATTTGCACTATACATTTTAATAACTTAATATTATTATTATTATTATTTTTTATTTTCAAATTAATTATGTTATAATTTTAGGATGTTATATTTTCTCCCCTCCTTAAAGAATTTCGTCCCCGAAATTCATCTCATACACACACCTATTGTAACATATGTCATATTCAAAACTAAAAGGTTATCATACCTTAGATAATAAAATCTGGATATTGACGTACATTGTCCTCCTCCATCAAGACACATCTCAAGCCATTTTTTAGATGCGCCGCAGTAAACCACAAAACTCACTAAGGGATCCGATATAGTTAAGACTGGTGATGACACCAATCTCCTCTTAAGCTCTTGGAAACCGTCCTCACACTCCCGGTCCCACACTAAAGGTTTCCCTTTCCTAGTCAACTGGGTCAAGGGTAAGGCTGATCTAGAGGATCCCCCCCCCCCCCCCCCCTCCCCTCCCCCCAATGAACTTCCTATAGTAACCTGTTAAGTATAAGAAACTTCCCACTTCGATTACTGTATTAGGTTGTTCCCATTCCGACACCGTATCAACTTTAGAGGAATCAACCGCTACACCATCCTTAGAAATGGTGTGTCCTAAAAACTTCACCTCGTCTAGTCAAAACTCACATTTCTCAGGTCTGGCATAAAGACGTTCATCCCTCAAGATCTGCAACACCAACCTTAAGCGTCCCCCGTGCTCTCCTGGTGTCCTAGTGTATATTAAAATATCATCTATGAAAACCACCTCAAACCTATCCAAAAAGGGCCTAAAGATCCGATTCATGTAGTCCATGAAAACGGCTGAGGCGTTGGTCATGCCAAAAGGCATCACTGAGTACTCATAGTGCCCATACCTTGTTCTGAAAGTTGTCCTAGGGATGTCCTCACTCCTAACTCTAATATGATGGTATCTTACCCTAATATGATGGTATCCCGATCTTAGATCTATTTTGAAAACACCGACCCTCCCCTCCCCTCAATTGGTCTAAGAGGTCATCTATCCTAGGCAAGGGATTTTTTATTTTTTTTGATGGTTACCTTATTCAACTGCCTATAATCAACACACAACCTCATACTCCCATCTTTCTCTTTCACTAAAAGCACTGGCGCTCTATTTGTTTCTTGAACTCGCTCATCTCTAAAGGCGTCCTCCTATAGGGTGCTATGGATACAGGTCCACTCCCGGGCATTAGATCTATGGTAAACTCAATATCTCTTTCTGGAGGTAAACTAGAGACCTCATTAGGAAACACATCTGGAAACTCGCACACAACAGGTAATGCCGCTATATCACTTTCATCCTCTATCTTAGCATAAAAGAGGAGAATGTATCCCCGAGCTCCCTCAACTGAGCACTTATGACAAGTTGCAGCAGATATAAAGCAATTTGATTTAAGGGAATCGACAGACATAGTTTGTGGAGCAAAAGATATGGTTCTACTAGAGCAATCAATAACAGCATTATTATGAGATAACCAATCAATGTCAAAGTAATATCTAGACCCGACATAGGCAAACATGTCAAATCAACACTATAAGTCAGGTCTTGAAACAACAAAAGACATTTCAGGCAAGCAGAAGAAGTAACCAATCTATCCTTAGCAGGAGTAGAAACACACAAATCATAGGACAATTTAGAAACAGTCAACTCTAAGCATCTAGCATATTTAAAAGATATGAATGTACGTGTTGCTCCCGAATCGAACAATATGATAACATCATGACCTTTAATAAAGCCCTTACCTTGGGTCAAACCGTTGGAGTCCTTTACCTCCTCTCCTTGGATGGTAAAGAACCTTCTGTGGTTCTGTGTTCCGGTCCGAGATTGGCCCCCGACTTGCACATCCTAGCAAAATGTTCGCATCTTTCCACAATTGTTGCAGGAGACTTGTGCCGCGGCACGTACGACCTTGGTGATGCCATCCACAATTGTAGCATGTTGCTTCCTTATCACTCTGAGCCCCTTGAATCTGCTTACCCTTAGTGATAGTAGGCACAGGTCGTAGGCTCTTTTGAAAGTTTCCTCCCTTGCTCTGGAACCTCTTGTCCTCGCTAAAGCTATTGTCTTTCGACTTCTCAGCCAAAACAACTTGTATATTTCGCTCTGCCACTCTGCACTTGTTTACCAAGATGGGGTAATCTCGAATCTCTAGGAGCCCAACAAGGCTCCGCAACTCTGACCTCAAGCCCTGTTCGAACTTGATTGCCTTCCAGTCACCATCAGGATTGTCCCTCACATATGAAGAGAACCTTGACAGGCTCTCAAACTTGGCAACATAATCTGTCACGGTCATGCTCCCCTGACGAAGCTGAAGAAACTCTGCCTCCTTCTGTATACGAACACTATACGAAAAGTATTTTTCCAGGAAAACGTCCTTGAACCTGCCCCATGTGATATGGGCCCCAGAAGCAAGCAATCCACCCCTAGCGCAGTTCCACCAAGGTCTCGCGTCGACTCCGATATGTAGGTGGCAAAATCCACCTTTTGATCATCACCACACCTCATGACTCAAAATCTTCTCTAGCTTCATTAACCACTCCTCTGCCTCAATCGGATCGGTAGTCCCTCGAAACGTCGGCGGATTATTATTTCGGAACTCTAACAAACCCCTGTACTGCGGATCTGGAGCGTTGACTGACCCAACAATAGGCTCGTTCCCGTTATCCCTCATCTGACGGAGAGTCTCGGGTCGCTCTGCAGAACTTTGGTCATCTGAACCAAAGTCACCGCAAGTGCATCCTTCGTCCGTCGCCTGTTAGTGGCCATAATCTGCACGCCACCAATCAAACACTAGGTTGATCAGGTCCAACATTTAAAAGAATAGCATGCATAAATTATAACTCTAACAAGCATCCTATGCGCCCAAGTTTTGTTTTTAGAAAAAGCCCCATTACCACAGCCCGATTTTAGAATCGAACTGCTCTAATACCATAAATGTAACGCCCTTCGTTACATTAGTAACCCAAAATAAATTATATAAAAATCCTTTAATACATTTATTTAAAATATGTTAATCATAAAAAATATTGCTCAATTATATAAGCCTGAAAAATGTCTCATATTTAAATAAAGTGGTAATAATGTATCAAGTAATAAATATAATATTAAATCCATACCTCTGAATATAACCAAATTAAAAGAAAAGCCTCAAAATCGGGCGTCTAACTACAATCCAAGAAGAAAAAATAAAAATAAAAATAATAGACGATGTCTGCATGACGCTTGTAAGCCATGCTACAATACTAACCAGCTAAGCTAAAAAGAAAGTAGTTCTTCAAACCTCGGTATCCGCAACAATGATGTCCTCGGGCTCTGAAAACAACACTTTTTAATGAGATATAAAATCTCAGTGAACAACAATGCAGTTATAAAATGTTTCGAAAATAGTGATGTTCTCAGCCGTCACGGTAACCGGAAAAGTTGTCCATGGCACCCGCTGATTTTCCAAAATAATGTTCATAAAAAATACATTTAATTACAACAATCTTATAACGACAACATAATCAAATATCATATATTAATTAAACAAAGTAACCACACATCACACAATAACACAATCATCCAGTGGCTCGGAAACCCCACTTCTTGTTGGTTTCTTGCCCAACTCGGTGACTCGAGAACCTTATTAAATTGGTTCCTTGCTCCTAGTCTGCGGTGACTCGGGAACTTCGTTCTAGAATTGATTCCTTGTCACCCTCTGTATGGTGACCCATGGTGACTCGGGAACCTCGTTCTAGAATTGATTCCTTGCCACCCTCTTTATGGTGACCCCAGAACCTCGTTCTAGAATTGATTCCTTGCCCCGATGGTGACTCGGGAATCCCATTTTAGAATTGACTCCTTGCCCCTATGGTTACCCGAGAACCTCGTAATTAAATGGGTTCCTTGCCTCCCATTAACGGTGACCCGAGAGCCTCGTTCATAAAATGGATTCCTTGTCCCATATCTTAATTCTGACATCCCATTAAATGACGATGTCAAAATTCAATGCACCTATCTTAGGAGGCATAACGACAAACTTCACTCACATACATATATCATTTATACCTCGAATAAAACATGACGAACATATTTTAAATTATAACAATCAAATATACTTATTCTCTTTTTTAAACCATAAGGAAAATGGGATTCAATACATGCTATGACTAAGCTATTAAAGTTCAATTAAATAAAATTATATGCTCCAAAAAGGTAAAGCCATGAGCCAGTAGAACACCAATGCATATTGAGTTGAACTTGGCATACAGGACTTCATGAAAGTAGTTAAAAATAAAGAGAGAAAAAAAATCTACTCCTGTGAGATTCTGGACGCACAGTACGAAACTTTAGTAATTTTTACCATCTGACTTGAACACAAGAATTATATACACAGAACGTTAAATTATCAATAAACAACTTTTTTGATTTATGGGAACATACTTGCTAAATCAGTTCATCAATCAATTAAAAAAAACCGTCAACGCAAACAATCATTCATACCATGAAGAGGGTTCGTAAAAAAAGTATTGTTACTCACCTCTTGAAGACCTCCAATGTGCTCTAAAAATTATTTATGATAAGAATTAGCGCTTCCCTAAAAATTCTTCTTTCGTTTGGTGACGTTCTTGGATCTGTGTTGTTACGATTGCACTGACAAGAAAGAAAAGAACGTACACCGTGCGGCACAGTGAATATTGTAATATATATAGTGCATTCGCACATTAACCTAGCACACAGTAACCTATATATATTCTTTTTGGTTTTATGATTTTTTTTTCTCTTTCTTTTTTTTTTGGCAAAAAATCTGAAAGTGGAAAAAGGCCCTGCATTGCACACACGCCACTTTCTTTTATATATATATATATATATATATATATATATATATATATATATATATATATTACATTCTGTTAAAATAATTAAGTAATTTCAATAAATCTTTATACTATCAATTCTTTACACTAAATCTCTTATTTACATTTTATTTACACTATATTTTTTAATATCTTAATATTATTATTATTATTATTTTTTCTTTTCAAATTAATTATGTTAGAATTTTAGGATCTTAGATAGCTGATTCTTTATCTCAACCTGCATAGCACTTGCAATAGGGACGCATACTTGTGCAGCAAGGGCGACTCTTTCCTTTAACCCTGCACATTCCAGAAGGTATCTTTTCAACCTTAGGCATGACAAAGCTACAAGGTTGAGAAAATAACTAAAGGCCAAAACCCCTGCACATTGAACTAATGTAATACTATCAATAGACCAGCCCAAGAACCGAATAACAGTAGCTCTAGAGCATAGTAAAAATCCAAAAACCTGTTAAAAACCAGATTAATAAATAAGCAGCAAACCCCACAAAACGTTTAATCAGCAAGTAACTGCAGCATCACACCAAAAGCCTCAGCCTAGAAGAACCAAGGTTTTTAAAATCGGACCGATCATTGAATCGGTGAAGGCACCGGTTTAAGGATCAATGGTCCAACCGAGGTTGAACCGTGGTTGAACCGGTTATATATATATATATAATATAATTATATATATATATATTATATATATATATATATATATATTATATATATATATAATATTATATTATATTATATAATATATACAATAAAAAAAATTTAACCAATTGTATAATTCATCTAAGAATATAAAATATTAAAATCCATTCAACACTATATGACCTCACGGTATACTTTCGTAACCCACTCAACATAGTATGTGTATTGCCTTGGTTGGATAACTAGATTCTGTTCTCACCCTCACAATATTGTGCTATCCTTGCATTATTATCCACCATGAATTTCATGATGCTCGTACCGCCGCTCTAAAACTTAAAAGAAGGAAAAACTTGTTGTACAGGCTCGCACCACATGCAAAACTTGATGCCAAGCAAAGTCCCTTCAAATTCCATGGAATCTCTTGAGGATTTAGACTCACTGCTACAACTCCACAAAACTCTTCAACCAACAAGATTTGCATGTGGCAGAGATGACTGAAGGAAACTCTCCAGTTTGCAGGTTTTGGTTACAGTCTTCAAGTTCTCTCTGTCACCCATTCAATCAAAGATGAAGTAGGCGAGAGGTGGAGAAGAGAGTAGGAATCAGAGGAGAGCAAAATGGATAAAATGTAGAGGCAAGATTAGTGGCACACTAACTGAAGCAGAAACAAGATGAGCAGGGGACCATGTCTTCTTGTTTTGCTGCTTGATGGTAGGTATCCATAGAAATTGAGCACTTGCAATTATAAGGTATAAGAGCCCACACCGACAAGAGTAGATCAGGAGGGTGAAAGGAGTGGCTATAAAATCAAAGTGTGTGAAATGATGAATCATTACCATGGTTAATTTTGTGAATCGGTCCAAACCGTCAAACCACCGGTTTTGTCCGGTTTTGTTGGTTTAGTACCGGTTCAGTCGGTTTGAATCCGGTTTCTTGGAATTACGGTTTTAGGGTAGTTCCAGACCGGACACTTATCCGGTTCCCGGTTAAACCGGTTGAACCGGCCGGTCCGGTCCGGTTTTGAAAACCTTGAGAAGAACCACACAAAGCCGAACCCAAGAAAACAAATGGAACAGTATAGTAAAAATAAGAGACCCAGGTAAATGGAAAACAAACAGACAAGTGCTCTACATAAATGGCAATGGTTTTTTTATCCTCCAAGACCAAAACCCATTCATTCATTCAATAGCAAAAACCCATTCATTCCTCCAATAACCAGCAGCTTACTCACAAAACAATCAAACAATGGAACACTATACCATTCCCTTCCATTCCCCTCCATTTCATCACATTCCATCAATTCAAACATGGCCTAAGGCATTCTAACTTATGCAGCTAGGGAATCATTCTTGGAGGAAATATCAAAATACACAATTAGAATGTATTTATCCTATACATCCTGAATACCCTTCGCAGATAGAAACACAATGGGTTTCATGACCACACAGACATATCATCAAACATCTGGAAAGCAATATAACATGACCTGATGTATGAACAAATTGTTAGAAATTTTTGGGTCACACTTGTAATGTTTAAATGTGTTAGGGCCATTATTTTTAATTAGTCAAATTAAAGTGATCTAATTCAAGTAAGGTTTATGTCTAAGGACATAATTGTTATGAAAATTATTGTGTAGATAACATAAGGTCTTATTTCTATTTTTATGATGGGCAAAATTAGAGATAAGAAATGTGTGGATAGTCATGACTCTTCATGAAAGAGTTTGAATTCGAAGGGGCATCCCTCTTCATGAAAGGGCATGGACTCATTATAAAAGGTTATGGTCCCCAAGTCATATGCAACCAATTTTCTTTTCTAACACCCATCGTTAGAAAGGAGAGGCTCTTTATGGTTTAAGAAGAATTGTGCATGTTGACTTGGAAGACCAAGAACCAGAAGTTTCTCCATCATATTTTCCATGAATTCGGGTACGCTTCCGCTATTGTCTTTCATTTTCTATTCTTGATGATTGAACATTACTTGTCTTGTTTGGATGACGGTTTTCATCTTTAAGTATATCTCCCATAAAGTTTTTTTCCAACAAGTGGTATCAGAGCCACAAGTTTATGTTGAATCATTGAGAAAATTTTGTTTTATGAATGATTGAGTGTTCTTAATTTGATGATTTAAATTGTGAAAATGTCAAATTTAAGAACAAATATGGATATAATTTTATTGAAGATGGATATTATTGAATATTGAATTCATGTATTATCCATATTAAAATTTTACGAATTCATGGATTGTTTTTTGATTTATGATATCAAATCATAAATGTTGGTTGAAAATATTATGTTAATGTATGGATTTGGTTTTCTGAGTTTGAGTTTCGGTCTGACACTGTTGGGTTTGAGTTTACAAATAAATTAGTCATTATCCATAATGGTATTTTATTCGGTGGTGTAATGATGGCTTGCGGTTAATTTTGAAACATCGGGCACCAGTTCGATCCCCACTTTGGAAATTTTTATTTGATTATGAAACGTTTCATTTAGACTTTAAATATTAAGATTCGCAAATTACAACATTACCGTTTTTTGTGGCTCGGTGGTCTGAGCGGTGCTTCCTTTCAAGATGGTTCCGTGTTTGATCTCCACTATTGCATTCAGAGTTATATTTTTGTTGATTTCCAAAAAATCGGAAAATATAACAAAAGCGACGGACGTGGGATTTGAACCTGAGACCATGCGGTTGTGCTTTGTGTCAAGGAGCCTTGACCACTAGGCTGGCACTATAACATCATGCTTTAGTATCCAAACGTTTTATTTAAATACTGGTTGACCGATGCCTATTTTTTTGCAATAAGGAGGGAAATATTTTTTCTCAGTGAAACAATGATGCACACAGTTTGGACACAGTCTTCTTCTGGAAATAAATAAAATTTATTTTGGATTAAGTGTTCAATCAAAATTCAAATAATTGGTTATATTTTGGATTACAAAATTGTTTGACATTTTAAGTGACCCAATTAAAGAAAGAAGTCGCCAAAGTGACCTCTCTTGTGTAGATTGCTCATGAGAAATGTTGAATGTTAGTGTGTATGAGTATCCATGCGAGTATTAATCGGCCCAAAGGAAGGTTAATATTTGGCCGGATTACATGCACACCTGTGATGGTAAACATGTGATGATTATAAGGTTGTAGATGTGAATGATAAATCAGTCCAAAGAAGGGTTTATTATTTGACATACATTATTGTCAATGTTTGATCATTACAACAAGAGTACCACTAGCAGTTAATATTACTGTTCAAAGACTTGATATTAATGTTGCACTAGGTATCTTGAGATGGGGTATGCCCTTATTTGAATTTATTGATGATTGAATTTTGGTTATGATGTGAGTATATTTATGTTATTTATTTGTTCTCTCTTCAGCTACGATTGCTACTATATCTGCTAACCTAAATTCGGTTCCTGATCTTAATGGTACAAACTTTAAGGATTGGAAAGAGAACATTTTAATTGTTCTGGGCTGCATGGATATTGACCTTGCACTAAGGATGGAGCAACCCTCTTCTCTTACGGACTCCAGTACCTCTGAAGAGAGGAAAACTTATGAGAAGTGGGAACGCTCCAATCGTATGAGTCTCATGATCATTAAGCACGGCATTCCGGAGGCATTTAGGGGTGCTATATCTGAAAAGATAACAAGTGCCAAAGAATTCCTTGCCGAAATTGAGAAACGCTTTGCCAAAAGTGATAAGGCAGAAACAAGCACACTCCTTCAAAGCTTGATTTCTATGAAGTACAAGGGCAAAAAGAAGAAACATAAGGATACTAAGAATGAAGCTGCTAAGGGTCCAACACAAAAGAAGGAAAATAAGGGTGACAACGGTTGCTTCTTTTGTGGCATGACTGGACATGTCAAGAAGGAATGTACCAAGTATCATGCCTGGCGTGAAAAGAAAGGTATGTTCCTTACTTTGGTCTGTTCTGAGGGTTGCTCGAGTTACCAAGGCCAACCGATCTTTGAAAGACGCATTTATGTGGGAGATGGCAAGTCGGTAGAAGTAGAGGCAATAGGGCATTTTAGGTTGTTATTAAGTACTGGTTATTATTTGGATTTAATGGATACTTTTGTTGTACCGTCCTTTAGACGAAATTTAGTTTGTTTCTTGTTTGAACAAATTTGGTTATCATTGTTCATTTGGAAACAATCAATTCAGTTTATCTATTAATTAAAATGTTGTTGGAACTGGTACTCTTATGGTGTATGACAATCTATATTTGCTTGACACTATTGCTTCCTATAATGAAAACTTGAATGTGGAATCACGTGGTACTAAGCGCAAAGTTGACAATGCAAATTCAGGAGCGTTGTGGCACAAGCGTCTAAGTCACATCTCTAGAAATAGAGTTGAACGACTTGTGTCAAATGGGATCCTTGATTCCATTGACTTTACAAACTTTAATGTCTGTGTTGAGTGCATTAAGGGCAAACAGACCAAACAAAAGAAATTGGGAGCATATAGAGCTACAGATGTCTTAGAATTGATACATACGGACATTTGTGGGCCATTTCCAACACCATCTTGGAATGGTCAACAATACTTTATATCATTCATAGACGATTATTCCAGATATGCGTACCTATTTCTTATACATGAAAAGTCTCAATCTTTGGACGTGTTCAAATCATTTAAGGCTGAAGTTGAAAATCAACTCGATAAAAGAATTAAGAGTGTCAAATCTGACCGTGGAGGTGAATATTACGGTAGGTATGACGGATCAGGTGAACAACGTCCGGGACCATTTGCCAAATACCTTCAGGAATGTGGGATCGTCTCACAGTACACCATGTCGGGGTCACCTAGCATGAATGGTATAGCTGAAAGACAAAACCGGACTCTTAAGGATATGGTAAGGAGTATGCTATGTCATTCTACTTTACCGGAGTCACTCTGGGGAGAGGCGTTGAAGACTACAGCTTACATTTTGAACAGAGTGCCAACTAAGGCAGCTGCCAAAACACCCTATGAGCTTTGGACAGGTAGAAAGCCTAGTATAAATCACCTTCATGTATGGGGATGTCCAGCTGAGGCAAGGCCTTGTAGGCCAAATGAAAGGAAATTGGATCCCCGAACAGTGAGCAGCTACTTTATTGGCTATTCTGAACGATCCAGGGGCTACAAGTTTTACGATCCCAAATTAAAGACAATTTTTGAGACGGGAACTGCCACGTTCTTTGAGGATATTGAGTTTGGAGGGAGAAATAAGGTTAGAGACTTTGTCTTTGAGGAAGAATTGGTTTCAATTCCAGAATAGATTCATAAAGTTGCTTTTGATGAAGCAAGTCCGGAACCTCTAAATGACATTACTGTTCAAACTCCCATTCAAGATGAGTTAGTTGTTCCAGAAGAACAAATTCAAGATCCTCAAGAACTAGTGCTTCAAGAGTAAGTGTCTTTGCAACGATCCACTAGAGAAAGAAGAAATGCTATTCCAGTTGACTACATAGTATTTCTTCAGGAACATGAGGAAAATGATGGTATGATGGAAAATGATCCAATCAATTTTCGTCAAGTCATGCAAGATTCCAACTTAGAAATTGGATTGAAGCAATAAATGAGGAGTATGAGTTCATACAAGACAATAAGGTTTGGGAACTTCTCCTATTACCAGAAGGTGTGAAATTCATTGGTTGAAAATGTATATTTAAGACCAAAGGGATTCCAAAGGTAATGTGGAGAGGTATAAGGCTCGTCTTGTAGCCAAGGACCATACTCAAAATAAAGGGATTAACTATAAAGAGACTTTCTCTTCGGTTTCATTGAAGGACTCTTTTAGGACAATCGGGACCCTTGTTGCACATTATGATTTGGAGCTTCATCAAATGGATGTCAAGATGATGTTTCTCAATGACAACATTGACGAAACAATCTATATGGTGCAGCCGTAAAACTTTGTGTTGGGAGACACAAAGAACACGGTTTGAAAATTGACATAATCCATCTGTGGGCTAAAATAACCGTCTCGTTAGTGATGCCACAAGTTCTATCAGGTAATTCTCTCATTCAGTTTTGAGATGAATGTTGTTAGTATTTGTGTGCAACACAAATTCAGTGGGAATAAGAATATTTTCCTGTTATTGTATGTTGATGACATACTACTTAGGACTAATGATATAGGCATGTTTGCACGAAACCAATAGATTTCTATTGATAATTTTGAGATGAAATATGGTGACGTCTCCTTTGTATTAGGGATCCAGATACACTGAGCCCAATCTTGGAGTACTCTAGGATTGTCACAAAAGAGCTATATCAATAAATTGCTCAAATGGTTTGGCATGCAAGACTGTCAATCAAGTGATGCCTCGATCGCTAAGGGAGACAAATTAGTCTCAATCAGTGCCCAAAAGAAATCTTAAGATTAAAGGGATGCAGGAGATTCCTATGCATCGCTTGTATGAAGCATAATGTATGCCCAAGTCCGTATTCATCCGGACATAGCGTACATTGTTAAGTGTTAGGCAGATACTTAAGCAATCTAGGAATAAATTGTTAGAAAGCAGCCAAACAGGTTATGATTTATTCAATAGAGAACAAAGAACTATATGCTCACATAAGGAAAATCAGATCGATTAGAGATCATTGAGTATTCCGATTCCGATTTTGTTGGATGCCAATACTGATTGGAAATCTACATCAGGTTATGTTTATCTATGGTTATAAGGCATTCAAATTATGTGATAAGGTTGCGGAATTTTGTCACTGGGTTATGGATTTTAGATTTATTGAAAGACCACTACAGTTATTTTGTGACCATAAGTTAGCAGTGACATTAAGTTCCTTATTGATGTGGAAAGAGTTCAGAGTGACAGATGTCTATAAAGCATGTTAGGACAAACTCCATAGTTGTGGATCCACTTACTAAGGTTTACCACCCAAGGTCTTTCACGAGCATATTGCTCGAATGGGTGTTGTATCACTAGACGATACATTTGTTCAGCGGGAGTTTGTATTTGGATGCTTTTCTAAGGAAGATATACTTTATGATTATTTTCTACAGAATACAGTTTTTGGTTTGGTTTTCACTCTGAGTATTGATCTCATTAAAGAGTAAAGTAAGACCAGTTGAAAATCGACATGTACAGATCACCTTCATGTGATTTTCATGCTGCACATTTCATGATTAATCTATGTCATTTGGTTGTGTTAATATTAGTGATCATTGATGGATTTAGTTATGATTGATATAACGAAAGCCGCTTTGGTTCTATATATTGATATAACTAATGGACGGGATAGGGATATGTCCAAGGTTTATAATGGCAAATTTGGAGCTCATAAAGTATAACACATTTATAAGCATACATATGTGACCAGTGGGAGATTGTTGGAAATTTTTGGGTCACACTTGTAATGTTTAAATGTGTTAGGGCCATTATTTTTAATTAGTCAAATTAAAGTGATCTAATTCAAGTAAGGTTTATGGCTAAGGACATAATTGTTATGAAAATTATTGTGTAGATACCATAAGGTCTTATTTCTATTTTTATGATGGGCAAAATTAGAGTTAAGAAATGTGTGGATAGTCATGACTCTTCATGAAAGAGTTTGAATTTGAAGGGACATCCCTCTTCATGAAAGGGCATGGACTCATTATAAAAGGTTATGGTCCCCAAGTCATATGCATCCAATTTTCTTTTCTGACACCCATCGTTAGAAAGGAGAGGCTCTTTATGGTTTAAGAAGAATTGTGCATGTTGACTTGGAAGACCAAGAACTAGAAGTTTCTCCATCATATTTTCCATGAATTAAGTAGCGCTTCCGCTATTGTCTTTCATTTTCTATTCTTGATGATTGAACATGACTTGTCTTGTTTGGATGATGGTTTTCATCTTTAAGTATATCTCCCATAAAGTTTTTTCCAACACAAATTAATAGCTTGGACAAACCAATTGCATCAAACTGGTCACAATCTTCACATTGCAAAATTCCCGAAAAAAGAAGATAAATCACATCACAAGAACACTACCAAATCCATATTCATGGTTCCACAAAAAATTAGCTTACTCACTATTTCAATTCAGAGTAAAAAAAGAAAAAGAAGATTAAGGCACGCAGGAGTAATCTCAAGTGAGATTTTATCAAAATCCTCTGAAAAAGGTATAACATTACAAAATTCTCTACCTCTCTGTGCTCGCCAACTCTGCTTCAAACGTGGTTTCCTCCTCTGTGTAGCAATCCATCTTTCAATATGTTTCTGACACTGGGTTCCCCCTTCTCTTGACACTTCTAGGGATTTATAGGATTTAACCCCTTTTCATCCCTTAAATGAATTCAAGAAGAGGAAGAAGAGTATGTTACCGTAGCAGTCAAAGACGAAAGTGGGTGTCGAAGTTCAGGTACAGGGGGAACTGTTTTCTGAAGTAGGGGGCTTCGCAAAGAATGTGTAATTCGGCGCTACCATTCAATTTTTGGCACAAAATCCCGTGCTTATAGTAAATAAATTTAGATAAATTGTTCATTTTTTATGAAAAATATATTTAAATAATTTAATAAAACAATAAAATTAGTTTAAAAAAATAAAAAACATAAATTAAATGAAAAAATACAAAGAAAATAAATGTTAAGTTAATTTTTTTTTATTTTATAAAACCATATTTTTTAAGGTATATCTAATATATACCCACGACTTTTGAATTCATCACTAAAATTATAGTTAAATCAATACCATGTATATACCCATGGATTGAAATCCATCATTAAAACAAATAGTAACAAAATTGGTCATCTAAAGGTAGAGGATACCTATACCCACGGTCTAACATAAATATGTAGGTATATGATATCTATACCTATGGTTTTATTGTCCGTCACTAAAAACGTGTGTAGATATATGACAAATTTCTTGTAATGACCCATGTTTCTTACCATGTTCTCCAATAACTATACCCAAGGTTGATATTTCTATTCCTATACATCTTTCCAAATCTCTCACAATCTCTCTAGATTTCCTTCAAAATAGAAAAGCCTCACTCAATCCATCTCTTCTTTTTTCACACCACATTGTGTCACTGATGTGATGATGTTTATCTATGTGATGTATCATCCTATATATGATATCTATTTATAGACTTATGTGAGTCTTCCATATGAAGTAATCAACCCTTATGAAGCTTATCCAAGATAGTTGCTGACACCAACTAACTAACTGACCAACTTCTCAACAGATTGCACACAGTCGTTCCATAATCGATTATCCAATTGACTATATATATTCGATTATGTTATCTCTATCTCAGACGTCTTTTTTGATACATAACCATAATCAATTATCATAAACGATTACTATGTTTTTGCCAAACATATAATCGATTACGCCATTATCATAACCGATTATGTCTCTCCAACTTCAATGATTTTGAGACATCTCTCAAATAAAATCAGCAAAATAGAAAAATAAAGTTACATACGAAGGATACAGAAACTGCACATTATACACGCAATGTACCATCACTCGAAATGCCACGAGAAAATTAAACATTGTATCACGATAAATTTAGTTGCCATGGGGTTTTCATATCTGATAATTATATTTTTCATGCCTAATTTATAAATTAATTTTTTCATGATTAGGTAGAATGCATATATAACAAAGTTCTATATCAATTATAATTTACTACAGAATCAAATCAGGAAAGGCAAAAAGGGCAACCTAAACACTTATGAAATCAGCGTTTAGTAACAACCCCAGGCACTGGTCTGTTCGAGATTGTACTGGTCGAGGAGTAAAATCCGGCCACCGAGTTTGGATACTCGATTCAACCCAGATATTAATGATAAGATATTGATATTATCTTCAATAATCTTGACATTATCTCAAACAACTTTATCCGGTTGGAAGATATAATATGCCTTAAATTAAGGGATAAGATATTGATATTATCCTTAAATAATCCTAATATTATCTCAAATAACCTTATCCGGTTAAGAGATCAATTTAAGATATTATCTTAATTAATCCTGATATTATCTCACAAAACCTTATCCGGTTAAAAGAGATAATATCCCTTAAATTAAGGAGATCACATCTCAAAAAAGATTTAAGAGATAAAAGGAGATAAATCCAAATCTCTTAAAGATATGGGGATCCTATTATAAAAGGAGGAGAATACAAGAGAGACACTTCACTTTTCACTAACCCCGGTGACTCTCCCTTAAGCGTATTAGAGAAACTAGCTCGACCAAGAGACTATTGAAGAGTCCTTGCTCGCTGGTATTCATCAGATACAAGATTAAGGGATTGAGATCACCGTATGGCCAAGGGTTGAACCTAGAACTACGTCTGGATTTGATTCTCATTGGGATACGTAGGACCGGAATACAATATTCTGTCAAGCCATAATCTAAAACAACCCCCATTGTTCACTCTTGGTTTGACGTTCTACTAGCGAGATTCCTGCAAGTCGGATCTCGGCGGGGAACATTTGGCGCCCACCATAGGGCGAGGTAAACTTTCCCTACCGCATATTTATCGATATCTGGGAATGATTGATCAATGATCAGTACAAAAAATTTCGTGGCAACGAAGCCTCTTAAAATTCGGCATTCTCAATTTGAACAGAGGCAACTCATCTCTCCTGGCCTTACGAAGTCGACCTCTAACATACTGGGCAGAAGTGAGTCCACTCGACTCAAACCGAGTTTGGAAACTCAGTCAATATAGGTTGCACATACAATAAAAGAAAGTCTCATCCAAAAATAATGGAGACGAGGAAGGAATATATATGGTGCAGGAGGTGGTGAAAATATGGTAATGGTTTGCAAGGACACCATGGACGCCTTGATGCTCTCCACCTAGTCATAGGCTAAGAGATAAAGAACTCGGCCACCACAGCTCGGTCTCGGAGAGCTGAAGACTTAGAGAGCTCGGCCACCACAGCTCGGCCTCGGAGCTCGGCCACCACAGCTCAGCCTTGGAGCTCGGCCAGCACAGCTCGACCTCGGAGAGCTGAAGACTTAGAGAGCTCGGCCACCACAGCTCGGCCTCGGAGCTCAGTCACCACAGCTCTGCCTCGGAGAGCTGAAGAAGATGTCTCAGAGAGCTGAAGAAGATAATCATAGAGAGCTCGGCCACCACAGCTCAGCCTCGGAGCTCGGCCAACACAGCTCAGCCTCGGAGAGCTGAAGACTTAGAGAGCTTGGCCACCACAGCTCGGCCTCGGAACTCGGCCAGCACAGCTCGACCTCGGAGAGCTGAAGACTTAGAGAGCTCGGCCACCACAGCTCGTCCTTGGAGCTCGGCCACCACAGCTCGGCCTCGGAGAGCTGAAGAAGATAATCTTAGAGAGCTCGACCAGCACAGCTTGGCCACCACAGCTCGGCCAGCATAGCTCAGCCTCGGAGAGCTAAAGACTTAGAGAGCTCGGCCACCACAGCTCAGACTCGGAGCTCGGCCACCACAGCTCGGCCTCGAAGAGCTGAAGAAGATGTCTCAGAGAGCTGAAGAATATAATCTTAGAGAGCTCAGCCAGCATAGCTCGGCCACCACAGCTCGACTTCGGAGCTCGGCCATCACAGCTCGACCTCGAAGAGCTGAAGACTTAGAGAGCTCGGCCACCACAGCTCGGCCTCGGAGAGCTGAAGAAGATGTCTCAGAGAGCTGAAGAAGATATCTTAGAGAGCTCGGCCAGCACAGCTCAGTCTAGGAGAGCTCGACCATATGGGCTTGAGGGAATGCCTAAATCAGAGGCCGTGAAATGCTCGGGTGATATGGTTCTTTAAATCTAGGTTAAATCTAATATGATTTGATTTGCTCCACGCCTTTAATGTTGTGTTATGTAGCATCATATCATATTATTTACATATTTGAGCAAAGTGATGTTCAGATGATACCACTTCCAGAGTCACAAAATTTGTGACTACAAAGTGCTCAACCAAATGCCCACTACTGTCATTTGCTGAGAGTGTAGGCTACATCATTCTCCGTGTGAACCGCCCAACGCCATACTTGATGATCCACCTTCTCCAGTAAATACAATGTTGTCGGCATTGAAGACACACTCTGTTGTAATTATGGCCTTCCTCTGGAGCTGGTTCTGTGATTCGTATTTTGGGCGTCACACGCCCCGAGTTTCCACAACACTGACCTCTGTCTCGTTTATGTTTAGACGCCCTCAAACTCTCATCCAAGGTTGAGCTCCGGCTCCCTTGAAAATAACAGGTCGAAGCTTCGTGCTTCCCTTTCCACAAGGTCGAGCTTCGGCTTCCTCAAAACTCACAGGTCGAGCTTTGCTCCCTTAAAAACTCACAGTTTAGCTCCGACTCCCGAAAGGTCGAGCCAAAACTCTCTCTCAAAATTTTACTAAGAGGAAGACGAGTCGAAGCTCCTCAAATTAAAACCATAGAGGCCGAGTTAGACTCCCTCTATAAAAATCATAGAGATCGAGCTCAAGCTCAATTTAAATGGAAGAGTGTGGGGGAGAACATCTCCCTTGGAAAATAAAGTTCCATCAGCTCGAGCACTCAAACACCATACTAACTCACAAAAAACAAAAGTCCTAAAAAGGTGACCGGGCTAAAATCGACCGAGCTTTGTTGTCGAAACGCCGAACCTAAAACTGCAAAAGAGCCTAAAAAGGTGACCGAGGCTAAAATCGATCGAGCTAAAGTCAAAATGCTTGGATCGAAGTGGCCGACTAAGCTAAAATCGAAAGGCCGAACCTAAAAAGGTAAGCAAGAAAAACATGAAATAGTTAACTATGATAGGGCCGAGCTCAAAAAGCTCACGAAGCCAAATTAAAACACCAAGCACAAAAGGCGAGTAAGAACTTAGGAAAGTTAACCGAGTAAATCCAAATGCTGGGTTAAATACCATAAGTATGAAGTCTTTATCATTCATAAAGCAAAAGTACATAGGGCATAGCCAAGAGTACAAAATATCTTAAAAATTTGCTGAGTTACTCATGGGCATTCCCATAAGCAAAGACCCCATCAAGGTTGGAACCAATAGTGTCTTCAGCTTGCGAAAGAGCAACCGAGGATGGCTCGAGCACGACCACTTCAGTTCCTCTATTATCCTCCTCTCCCACAACCTGCTCTTCATTATTCTCCTCTTCCTCATCATCGAGCTCGAACAAAGGAACCATTATGCCATCTTTATTAAAATCCTTGTCCACACCGGCTCTTCTCAAGCTCAGAATTAGGAAGAAAGCACTGGATTTGTTTTATAGCACGCGAGAACCCAGAAACGTGTTCCCTTATAATCGGTGCTTTAGCTTCCTTCAACTCGAATCAAGCTTGCAATTAGCATTTTTCTTAGTAGCAAGAAACTGCTGAAGATTGTCAAGGGAAAGCTTTAAAGCCTTGGCAGCCCTCTGAAAGTCAATCCTTTCATTTTAGAGAGCTCGGATTGAGGAGAGGAGTTGGTCTTCTCAAGCTCGACATTTAAAGTTTTCAATTTCCCAATTAGCCGAGCTTTCTCTTCACACTTTGCCACGGCTTTTTCAAGCTCATCCCCAGTGCGCAAAGTTCGGGTAGCTTCCGCCTTCATGATTTTCATTATTAGAAAGCTCGTGGCTCGAAACACGGGTAATGGAGGAGACTCAGAGAGCATAAGCGGCTGCGGCTTTCATGCTCGTGTCAGGGCCCTATTCTAGTAAAAGTCGAGCATATGCTGGCTTAATAACTTGAGAATCCACTAAAGGGCCCGAGCTAAAATTGTCTAGCCAAGAACAAAGGGCAGAAGCCCAAAAAGCCGAGGTGAAGCATTACTCCCTTACACCAAAAAGCCAAGTTCGAGCTATGCTCCCTCGCACTACGCACTAAAAAAAGTCGAGGTCAAGCAATGCTTCCTCCCTTGCACTAAAAATCCTAGACCGAGCAAAACACCTTCGCACCAAGGTAATGTCCACAGCAGATCATGCATATCAGAGACCCAAGATTTGAAGGAAATCCTGGCAGTGTTCGACCCAATAAGCTGGAATCACAAGTAAGACTTGGCTCCGGACGAAAATCCGAGCAGTGCTCGGCCAAGTAAGTCGACAACCCAAGAAAGACTTGGTTCTACAAAAAAAAAGTTTTCGAGCAATGCTCCCGAATCATAATCCAAAGTCCTCGCACCAAAAAGCGTGTTAAGATATACGGGTTGACATTTAAGCTCTTTCGCTTATTTCAAGCTCGGAGCTTGGGGGGCTTATGGGGATAAAGGAAGGATATTCTCAGAAATCACAGAGAAAGGATATCTCTTAGCCTACAGCTTGATTGTTATTATGAAGAACTTGTATGAAAACTATTTTCTCATACAAATTGGAAAAGATATTATGAAAGTTTATTCTGAGATACACCTTCAAGATCGGTAAAAATAATGACATTCAAGGTCAAGTGTCAAGTGTCAAGTTAGTAGGTATTTCAAAATCCATTAAGAGCTACTCGAAGAAAATGTTAAGAGCTCTCAAAAGCTTTAAAGACCGAGCTACATTCGGAAAAAGATGAGTCAAGTTCAAACTCTCAAGATAAGAATCTTGAAAGCATAAAAAATTTCAGCTCAAATACAAGCCTGAGGTAAATTCCTAATGACGGAGTTTGAGCTTGACTTTCCAAAAGATCGGTTCGACCCTGAATCATTGATAAGTTGAATCTCAGCTACCAGCTTCTAAACTTGTCTTAACAAAGGTAAGATTGAAGTATCTTACTTCGGAACATACATCGGGCGAGATGTGAACCTCAACCAAGAAACTCAAGTCTTGCCTGAGATGTGAAACTCGACCACCGAGCTTGATTAGTCGAAGTAAGAGGATCTATGCAAATCCTGTACTTTATCGACACTAAGGACAAGCTCAGCTTCTTTCATAAAGCTTTTACGCTCTTCTGAGCTCAAAGCTTGGGGAGCTTATATACTGGTCGAAATGTTAAACTCGGCCACCGAGCCTACCAAACTAAAATATTGGACGAGAAATAAAGTTAGATCACCAAACCCAAACAATCAAAGGGAAATGATTACTAGACTCGCCCACTGAGCCCGCTGAACTTAAGAATTGACTAAAATGTAAAGTTCGGCAACTTGAAACGTGAAGCTCGGTCGCCCGAGGTGTTCACCGACTACTAGGTTGAGCTCCGGTTCCCTACTCGGTTGAGCTCCGGCTCCCGACCACTCGGTTGAGCTCCGGCTCCCGACTACTTGGTTGAGCTCCTGCTCCCGACTACTGGTTGGAGCTCCGGCTCCCCACTCGGTTGAGCTCCAGCTCCCGACTACTAGGTTGAGCTCCGGCTCCCTACTGGGTTGAGCTCCGGCTCCCCACTCGGTTGAGCTCTGGCTCCCGACCACTCGGTTGAGCTCCGGCTCCCGACCACTCGGTTGAGCTCCAGCTCCCGACCACTTGGTTGAGCTCCTGCTCCCGACTACTGGGTTGAGCTTCGGCTCCCCACTCGGTTGAGCTCCGGCTCCCGACTACACGGTTGAGCTTCGGCTTCTGACCACTCGGTTGAGCTCCGGCTCCCGACTACTCGGTTGAGCTCCTGCTCCCGACTACTGGTTGGAGCTCCTGCTCCCTACTTGGTTGAGCTCCGACTCCCTACTTGGTTGAGCTCCGGCTCCTCACTCGGTTGAGCTTCGGCTCCCGACTACTAGGTTGAGCTCCAGCTCCCTACTCGGTTGAGCTCCGGCTCCCGACTACTCGGTTGAGCTCCGGCTCCCGACCACTCGGTTGAGCTCCGGCTCTCGACTTATCATTTGAGCTCCGGCTACTCGCGGGACTTATATATGGGCCGAAGTGTAAAGCTCGGCCACTTACCTCGCAGACTTGAAAGACCAAAGAAGAAACCGTTTCCTAAGCTCGGCTAATGCCATGAAAACTTCTACGCTTTACTAGCTCAAAGCTTGGGGGGCTTGTGTACTGACCGAGGAGTAAAACTAGGCCACCGAGCTTTGATACCCGATCCAACCCAGATATTAAGGATAAGATATTAATATTATCTTCAATAATCCTGACATTATCTCAAACAACATTATCCGGTTAGAAGAGATAATATCCCTTAAATTAAGGGATAAGATATTGATATTATCCTTAAATAATCATAATATTATCTCAAATAACCTTATCCGGTTAAGAGATCAATTTAAGATATTATCTTAATCAATCCTGATATTATCTCACATAACCTTATCCGGTTAAAAGAGATAATATCCCTTAAATTAAGGAGATCACATCTCAAAGAAGGTTTAAGAGATAAAAGGAGATAAATCCAGATCTCTTAAAGATACGGGGATCCTATTATAAATGGAGGAGAACCCAAGAGAGACACTTCACTTTTCACTAACCCCGATAACTCTCCCTTAAGCGTATTAGAGAAACTAGCTCGACCAAGAGACTATTGAAGAGTCCTTACTCGCTGGTATTCATCAGATACAAGATTAAGGGATTGAGATCACCGTATGGCGAGGGTTGAACCTACAACTACGCCCCGCTTTGATTTCCATTGGGAAACGTGGGACCGGGAATACGATGATTCTGCAAGCCATAATCTAAAACAACCCCCATTGTTCACTCTTGGTTTGACGTTCTACGACGAGATTCCGATAAGTCGGATCTCAGTAGGAACAGAGATTTTTTTAAAAAAATAACTTTTATGAAGGATTTAAAAGATAGGTAAAATTAATTTATATTTGAATGTAATATTTATGAAGTACTTATTTTATGTTTGAACAACTTCATAAGATAAACTTCATAAATACAAAAATCTAGCCGAATAAAATACAATGTTTTCGTTTTTTTTTTTTTGGTAATAAAAATGTGACTGCAAAAAGTTTTTCTGGACTTCAGAAAATGTGATTTGATTCAAAAGTTTTTAAATGCAACAGTATCTCATCATAGAATCTTGTCAGAAGTTAACTCTCTCACGTTGGTCATCCAAACTTGCTTCGCTTCCAGTTCCAGCGGGCAAACGGCAGAGACTTGGGTCAAGTGGAACATGTTTAATGTTACAGGTTTCATTTGCAATGTTGACGGTAGCTGTTTTACAGACATAGGAAGGACTGGGTTTGGTGAAGTTTTACCTACCCTTGATGGTAGCTGGGTCTCAGATTTTGTGGGTTCAACAGGTGTATCCGAGATCTTGCATGTAGAGATATCGGCTCTGTACCATGGACTCCACTATGTTTGGAACCTGGGTATTCGTCAGGTTACTTTCTTCACAGATGCTTTGACTGTTATTCACTTGATCTCAAACCCAATTCCTCCCATACATAAATATGCATCTCTTCTTGTTGATATAAGGAACCTTCTTAAGAGACATTGGTTTGTTAAAGTGGAGCACACGTTGCGTGAAGGAAACCAATGTGTTGATTTCTTGGCCAAGTTGGGAGCCAACCAGAAAGACTTTTGGAAGATCTACCCTTCTCCCCAGGGCCTTGGCAGCATCCTCCTAGCTGACATGGCGGGGATAGAGTTTGCTAGACAGTTGTTTTTTTTGTTTGTTTTTGTTTTCTTCTTTTTCTTTGTTCTCTTCCTTTACCAAAAAAATTCAACAGCTTAATGGACCAAGTCTGTTCGACAACTTTAAATTAAAACAAGCCTGGCCTCATCGGATTCACACTAACGATATGGGCCGGTCCAATCTTTGAAACTTTGTTACACAGGCCGAATCAGTAGTTTTTTCGGGCCTAGTGCAAGTTATCTCTAGTTTCTCACTCCGAAGCATATTTCCATTCTGCGCGTCACATGGAGTGCCAGGTTCCATTCTAGGTTCTAATGATTAATACGTCCCTGTGATAATCCAGTGACACACATAAAAGGTAAACTACTACATAAATAAGAGCTATTGTTTACTCACGGTACCATTCAAAACCTGTGCCCTTTGAGAAGCATCAAAGTATTCGCAACTTGCACTCGACCAATAACTTGCTCACTAGGTTACCATATTGTTTTTAATGCTTGTCCTTGTTTTTTGTTCATAAATCAACACTTCTAACCTTACGAGCATTATTGATTTATTGATACACCATAAATGTGATGGTGAATGGTAGAGCGTGTTTAGATTAATTACAAAAAATGATTATTTCACTAATTAATCATGAGTTCATTTGTTATGGATTAAAAAAAATAATTTTGACATTCAATAATTTAAAGATTTTTTTTAAGAATTTTTTTAAAAAAAGCATAAACTAATTTAACAATATTATTTTTAAATGAGAATAATATTATTGGTTTCAAAATAATCTAACAATTTTTAAAATAAGCTTCAAACTTATCTAAAACTGTATTTTTCTCATAATTTTTTCAAACATATCATATTAAATCCAAAACAATATTTTTTTACTAAAATAAAAACGGTTTTTGTTATAAAAAAAAGGTTTCGTGGGCAATAATCTTTCACAAACTATCACTCAGATGTCTCTCATGATAAATTTTTTTTTTAGACAATCTGTCCTGATAATATAGAGCTACAAAAATCTAAAACGTATTGAGTTACTAAATTGATTTATAATTTAAAGTTTTAAAAAAACAGTTTTTTTTAAAACAAATAATTTTTGTAACTTTAGTCAAATGGTTTTTCTATGATGTACAACTTTGCATAAGTTAAGAAACCTAAAAGCAGTAAATATTTATTAGAAAGAAAGGGGCATGAGAGGATTCGAATGATGAAAAACACAGAGGGTGTTTAGTGCATAAGCTCTTATGATAATTCCATGTTTTCTCCTGTGAGCATGAAAATAAGTCAAAAACTCTTTATGGGATGACATAAGTTATTTTTATAAGCTCTGCCAAACACACTACATAAGAGCTTATGTCATCAGATAAGTCAAAAGGAGTTTAAATAAACTTTTTCAAACGTGACCTTAATGTCTCTTGCACATTATCTCTCCTATTTATTATTTTATTTTTTATGAGTACGATGTATACGTTGAAATAAAAACATTCATATACTGTATTGAAACAATAACTGTTCCAATTTTCCAATTGCATGTTATCCTTTTTTTTCTTTTTCTTTTTTTGACTGGATCCTTTTTTTCTTTTCTTTTTTTTTTCTGATAGGAGTATTTTCTTTTTTGATTAGTAGCGATATATTATCGTTTATTTATTAACGCTCATGTCTAGGTGTCTCCAATGCAATTGGAAAATAATGTATGGCATATTATCCTATTGAATTGAAGGTTCTAATAAGTATATATCGCTACCCATTAAAAATAAAAATAAAAAAATTGTATCTCATAATAATAAATAGGGGAGAGAGAATGTATATTCAGAGAGAAATTATATAGGAAAATGAATTCATATAATAAATAGGATAATAAATAGGGGAGAGAAAGAAAATCAATTTTTAAAAAAATACTACTATCAGATTCAATTATAAGTAAAAATAACTAATTTTATATTTATTAAGGAAGTTAGTTAATTTAATTTAATTGTCTTGATTTATGTAAAAAAAAGTTATAAATACTAAATTACCTTTTAATTGTCTCAGAAATGTACATCTTAAAAAAATAAAGAGATAATTGATTTGATTGGTTAATTTTCTTGATTTTTGGAATACTTACATTAAATAGAATTGAATTAATTGAATTTTATTTATATTTGAATCTAAAAAATATAAATATTTATTTGCTTATAATTGAATCCAGAAATAATATCATTAACTAAATAGATAAATTTAATTAAAAATATATATTTAATGAAGTTAAACCTTTTCAATCTTGAAAAAAAGACACGTAGTATTAATAGCATGAGGTAATAAAGCCCATAGAAAGGAAGACAACATTATCACCACTCCACATGTCAGAGAGTGAATGGTTCAATGGATATTCTCAATCTCATCAATCCTTACTAACTAAATATCCCAGTTGACTACTCTACCTCTATTTCTACCTCAACTAAATCTCATCACAAACTTGCTTGTGCCGCACGACCCACCACACACAGCCACAGCCACAGCCACAGCCACATAGATAGACAGAGAGAAAGAAAGAGGTTTCAGTTTCAGTTTCAGTTTGGATGAATTGAACATATAACGTGTTCCAAACTTCCAACCCAACATCACCTGTCCTGTGCCAAACAATGAACAACAACAACAACAACTCTGAATCTCCTTCTCTTTCCTCCCTCTGCTGAACAACCTTAGTAACACACAATGGAACTCTATCTAACGTTAACTCCCAACCCTTCAACCTCATCTTTTCCAACTCCACACGCCCACTGCTCCAACTTCAAGCTATGTGATTTTCACCCAACCAACAACAACAAGAAGAAGAGGTTACCCTTCTTGGACGCAGCACCTAGTCTTAGACTCTCACTGCGTTGCGTTAAGGCCTCCGCAGCAGAACGAACCGGTGACACCATCGACGATGGAGAGACTCGGGCCGGGTTCACTACACCTGCCATGGAGGTCACCACACTCAACCACACCACCTTCAACGATGCTGCTGACTTCCCCGTTTGGGAAAAGATTGGTGCTGTTGTTAGGCTCAGCTATGGCATCGGTGAGTCACATAGATACTCGCATCATAATCAACTTCTTTCTTTAACTGAAATGAAGAATTGCTTATTTGCATTGTTGGAGGCAGTCAAGGAAGTAGAAGTGTCTGCTTTAGGCAATTATAAAGAATTACCTATTGAAAAAGCAAGCTTTCCTTTAGAATCAAATCAATGTTTGTTTTTTCTCCTTGGAAACAAAAATGGAAAATTTGGAGTTCTATTTATTGTATGTTGCAGCTTGCTTTTCCAAGCATAGGGCTTTATGAATTTCCTTTTTTAGGGATTTATGGCGCCATGGCTGTTGCGGGGAGTTTTATATGCTCCATCACAGGAATTGACTCTCTGGGGGTTTTCATCTATCGTTAGATGCCATTCTTGAAGGTCTTGGATATGCAGCTCCTCCAATTATGGCCCTTCTGTTTATACTTGATGTAAGTTTGTTTATTCATACCACGAATGATGATAAGGTTGTGCTCTTTTATTTGTAATTGTGTGTGTCTCGACTTATTTGAATTCCTATGGTTTGGTACAAGTGGAAATGCATAGCATCTTTACCATCTTTTACTTGTGTGTTTCTCTAGTTACTATTGAATTGAGGTTTCATCAATATCAGCTTGCATCTTCTTTAAAACTTGAAATTAATGAACTTACATGGTTATTAATAGGATGAAGTGGTGAAGCTATCACCCCATGCCCGCGCCATCAGAGATGTAGAGGATGAAGAACTCTGGAGCTTTTTCTATGGGATGTCTCCTTGGCAGGTAAAACTTGTTTGCTTAGAAATACTGAATTATCTTCATTCTAGTGCAATGGTGAAGAATGATTTAATTGATTTTACTTTACAGTTTATATTGATGGTTGCTGCAAGTTCAGTGGGAGAGGAGCTTTTCTACAGGGCTGCAGTTCAGGTTTGTTTACGAGCTTCAGTACCTGGTTTTAATTGTCTCAGCTTAGAAATGATAAACGTTGGTTCATTTTAGATGACTTAGATGTCTTACCTTGTCTTACATGAAAGAATATGATAGCTGTTAAAAATATGCTGCACAGTTCGCCTAATGTAAGTGGTTTGTATTTTTGAAGATAGTAGTATATCTCTCTGGGCTTTCAGGAGTTTTTATTTGTAAATTCTAGCTATATTGAGAGATAAAATTTCATACTGTATGGCCAACCTACTTCTTACTATGAAAAATCTAATATTCGAAGTCATTGTTGTATTGCTTTGTTTTTCTTCTTAATCAGAATGGAAAAACATTGTTTTTCTGTTTCTCCCCCTCCCATTATCTGTATCTTGAAATTGATGAAAGAATTACACTTATGCTGCATTTGGTCCAAATTGTTCAGAAGACTGATAACATGAGTTTCAAGATGAAGACTCCATTCTGAAATCTAATAAAAGAAGAAAATCTCAGCCTTAATATTCTTCTTTTCTGCATGGAATACCATATGAATTCTGTTTTTTTTTTGGCACAAATCTACAGGGGGCATTGGCTGATATATTTTTACGGGGCAGTAATCTTATACCGGATGTTCAAGGAATGGCATCCTTGGTATGTATACCATTTTTTTTTATCACTTTGTATGTTGTAAGGTTGAGTCTTGGTGTAATGGTAAGGTTGCTACCTTGTGACATGCTGGTAATGGGTTCTAGTCGCAAAAACAACTTCCCCCCTGACAGGAATAAGGCTATGTACATCTAAACCTCTCCAAACCCCACATTGGTGGGAACCACAAGTATTCAAAGCTAAAGGTTTAATTCTAGTGACTAACTTTGATTTACATGCTCAAATGTAGACGGGAGTACTGCCCCCATTGGTTCCATTTGCTCAGGCATTTGCAGCTGTACTTACCGCTGTCCTGACTGGTTCTCTCTATTATGTGGCTGCCTCTCCAAAAGGTTACTTTTGTTATTGCCCTTTTTACTTTTTCTCTTTTCTGTAACTTATTTTTCTTACTTTGTTCTAAGCTTGACCTCGCCTGAGCTTTCTCTCTTTTCTCTTTATTTCTTTCAGATCCTACTTATGTTGTTGCTCCGGTTTTACAATCTCGCTCTGGTCGTCAAGATTTGAAAAAGCTGTTTGAAGGTTCAATTCTTTGTCCCTAATCCCTGTAGCTAAATATTAGAATCAATTCATATGTTTTTCCTGTTTGTAAACATTCTTAAGGAGTATGAAGCAAGTGCCTACCTTTGTATTGATTATTGTTTTCATGAACATATTTGTTCATCTTTTTCTAAACACAAGATTTGGCGCTAATTGTGTGATCAATTCACCAATGTTGGTGGATTTAATCATGTGCATTTGGTTCAGGAAATTATGAAATAAACCAAAAAGGTTCCTTGTGCATTTTCTACATATGATGTCTGAATTTTACTCCACTATCTATTTTTGGTTTGCAGCCTGGTATGAGAAACGGCAAATGAAAAAAATCTATTCCCCACTTCTAGAAGGACTGCTGGCCCTCTACCTAGGTTTTGAATGGATCCAAGTAATCCTATTTAACCTAACATTTCCTTTATTTCACCAAAAAAAAAAAAATTTGGTAGTGTTTCTTAGATTTCAAAGAATGGAACTAATTGGAGTTTTATTTATTTGGATTGCATGTGACAGACAAATAATATTCTTGCTCCTATTATCACACATGGCATATACTCCACCGTTATATTGGGACATGGCCTTTGGAAGATACATGATCACCGGCGTAGACTACGTCAAAGAATCCAACAGCTCAAATCAGAAGAAAAAAACTCCAAGTAGGAATGCCCTGCATGACTGATACAGTTTGCCGGTTTGGTAAAAGAACTTGTATATGTATTAGAGGGAAGTATAGTTATGTTAGTTGAGGTCTCGCACATACAATGTGGTATACAAAGTGGTGTTGGTGAAATGATAACATATTTGCTCTTCCATTTACACTCTTGGCTCAATTTTAGGTTGTGTTGTATATAATCCAACTGACTGGGCAACCGCAAGCAAGTTCATGTAAATGTAAGGTCCCTTTTGAATGATGAAATTGAAATTGTAGTATAGAATTTTAATTTCGATTTCAATTCTGTTATAATTGGAATTGGTTAGAATTCATATAATTCTGTAATTAGGTTAACAAATATTTTCTTTTAAAAAGACAATGATTGTGATAGGGGCCAAGTTATTTGTGTAAGATGCGCACGTTCTCCGGGCTCCAAATCATTTCCTTACCATATTGGTCCAATTTTGGGCTGAGCTGTATGATTCCATTGGAACCGGCAACACTGCAACTATAAGAACTTGGAAGGAAATAAGGAATGGATATTTATTTTAATTTAATTGGAAAAACAAAGTGTATTTCTCGATTGACAAGTTTCGTGCGGATAAAAAACTACTTCGTCATATAATTTAACAGCTAAACGTACATATAGTCACTTTACCACTTCAAATTATATTGATCTCAATTCTCAATAAACATCTTAGCCCACGGGACGCTAGTATTATTACTTCCATTGCTATTTTCAATCTTCCAATTGAGAGATGATGCTCGCGAACACCCGATATCCTTGGGACATATCTGTAAAAGGCAGTACTCATTCTTGGCATGGTAAGTTGCCATTAGACCTGGACATAATGCAGAATGCAATGAATTAGTATTTTTATTACTTACAAATTCAATATGCATAAATTTGTTATTAGGCAGGTCATACCATAGCCAGAAGTTTGAACATCAAAACCTTCATCCTACGATACAGAAAGAAGGGTTAAGGAATGTGAGTAATACAAAAGCTTTTCATGAAACTATGAGAATATATTTTCACCTGTAGTTCCCGAATGAGTGGCAGAGTCCCAGTAATTGAGTAAGGTTTTACGTGCCCAACCACTTCCTCAGTTGCTTTGCATAAAACATGGAAACCTCTGGAATTAAGATCACAAGCAACTCCAGGATTTGCCTCATCAAAAGTTAGAGTAAGACTGTAAATGAGAGCAAGGAACCCATTTAAAAAAAATGACCCAATCAAGAGATCGATATAAAATATCAACTTCAAGTGATTAAATACTATAAAGTAAAAAGACTGATAATTTTGAAATGAACTCTTGAGGGGAGCACATTTCTATGCTAGTTAATGGAGGGTAGACAAGTCAAGTCACACCTTCCCCTTAAATTTTCATCAGGTAGGACATATTTTGAAACTGGACCTCGTGTTTCTAGCTTCTGTATATTTTCATTAATATCGTCCACATATTCTTGCAGCTTCTTCATTACATCCTTCACACTGAAAAAGGTATTAGAGCATTGGATATGAATATTCATGAACTAATTGAAATCTTTGTTCTCACATGTCTGCTCCGCTCGGTGAAGAACTGCTTTGCAGTTGCTATATATTAGAAAAATAAATAACAAAAATTGAACCCAAAGCTTCCAAAAGACTAAAAATTTGGCAATACTGTAAAATGTTGCTTACTTGTAGAATGGAGTTAACCTACAACAAAAACAAGACAAAAGATAGTAAGGCCACACCATTCCTACAAAAGCCCAAGTAATTCAAAGGAGGAGAATCAACCTGACATCTCCTGAAATAGTACATTCCCCAGGAATTTGGTTGATTCCACCTCCAGGATCTGCAGAAGAGAATATAATAATTATGAAAAATTAAGGTTTTTCCTAAATTAAAAAAGAAGTATTAAAATAGCTTGAGGCCAAAACTTACAACTCCATTGGGTTGGTTTCATGGTTGAAGGGGTCGCAAACCCATAGACCTGTTCCTGAGGATGCGGCGGGAAGTCTCTATAAAATCGCAACTGGATTTCCTTTAGAGCATCCATGGCTAGCTCAAGCGGATTTATAGCCTACAAGTAACAAAATAAGTTTACACCTAAAATACTTAAAAATAAAATTATAAACTTCAAGGTCACAAAATAATGAAATATTAACATCCGTCATTGCAACTTGTGCTTCACATATTATCACTCCTTGACCATATAAACTTAACGATACAAAGTTTTGGAAGACACCATTAATATTATTAATATTATTAACTGTTTGGATACTTAGTCAAGTTCTCAAGCAACAGAGGTATGGCCCAAGAAAAAAGCAAATACAGAATTGGCATTTCTTGTGTATCTGAAAGAAAATCTAGCAATTGTAGCCTTCTTTGATATTCACAGAATCAAGCACGAGGTGCAGCCTTATTTTCTTCTCCCTAATTTTGTCATCAAGGATATGCTTGGTAGAGAAGGTGTAAAATGGGGAATGAACATGGAGTAGAATGGAAATGTTGAAATCTTCAATCAATGTTGCTAGGTAGAGTGGAAAATGAGTAGAATATCATTTGCACCTAATTTTCATGCTGTAGGAAAGGCCAAATATTGTTGGAGTGAAGTGAAACAGAGTTGCAATCTACGTACTATGGTTCCACGTTATTGTTATACCAAGTATAAACTATAAAATAATGCTCATCCCAATTTTTCTACATCACTAATTTCCCCTTCACTTGCCTATTTTCAGCTCAAACAAGCACACAATAAATTTCCGCACATTGCAAATAAAACTAATTTATAAGCTTCATCAAACCTTTGTTATAACTCCATCAGAAGTTAACTATCCTACTCCCAAACACATCTTAGACTTAAACTAGCCTGGATATCCTGATTACCAATTATAAACCAACCAATATCTTTTATCCCTGGATGCAGTTTATACCCTCCTATACAAGCAAAACATCTGAGACTAGCCTGGATACCTTGCTACCCAAAACATTTATACAATTTTTTTTTGGTGGAAAACATTTATACAATCTAAGGTCTACTCATTGCCACAAAGTGGCAAATAAAAGACATTCAAATCCTAGTTATTCCATTTCTTTCCCAGTTTTTTTAAATTTTAATCATAGGATCTTGCTAACGAGTACCCTAAGGGTATTGTTTAAGGACTGCAATAAAGGCAGGTTTTTATTGAAAACATAAAAAAACACTTATCAAAATATTGAATGCATCACTTCCCAATAAAAACTTTCTTTTAATGGTTTCATAACCAGTGCCCTTAGGATACTAATTAGCATTCTCCTTAATCAAATATTAAAATTTTGCACATAAATTTAACTAAAAACTTTTGCTTAATTGCCAATAAAGGCGGATTGCTCTAAGGCGTCATAATTGGACAGGATGACATATAATAGATAATTATTTATTAGCTTCTATCGGAACATAGCAAAAGACAGATTCCTCTAATTTGTTCAAGTAAAAACTCACTTTAAAATATCTACTGTTACAGACCAAAAAAGAACTATTGTAACATATCTGTTACTGGTTTGGCCTTTTCTTGGTCAGATGGCTCAATTTAATATTGAAATACCCAAACAATGACTGAATGTCATAATCTATATAACAAATTAGAATAATTCAGTTTAATAATATAGTTCCCGACTTTCATGGGACAGTTCATTGGCAGATCCCCACATCTAGATAATAGTGAAAATATCATTATAAGAATCAAGACAAAATGATGCAAGAGCATACTTTATGAGCTAACCCACTGTGAAAGAGCTTCCCTGTGACATGAAGTTTCCAAGGTATCATACCACCAGTGCCTACGCAAGGTTGTTTATCTGCGGTGTCGATCCAAAACCTGAGCATAATATAATACAATTAGAACTGAAATTGCTAATAAATTGAATAAAAATAAAATTTTGCAGAGACAAATTGAGTATTGAGAGATGAAAATGACTTACAGTGGGCCTTGCTTTAGGTCATTGAGGAGTCCATCTTTGACAAGTGCATCTACACCAACTCCAGTTATTGCAGAATTCTCTTCATTTGCTATCAAAACAGCAACCACAGTTGATTTCAAATTAGGTTTGGTTTCCCCGAGCTTCCTCATTAGTTCAGTGACAAGGGCAACATGTCCCAAACAATCAGTGGTTCCACGACCCTTAAGTTTATCCCCATCAATGCTCAAAGTAAACGGATCAAAATCCTGCCATTTCCCAAAATTCAATTCACCATGATTTCATTTAAAAATTAAAATTGAAACGTGATGAAAAACATAGAGAGATAGTGTACCCAATCGTTGGGATTGGCGGTGACGACATCCATGTGGCAACCGACGAAGGAGAGGATTTTGCCCGGTACGGTTCCAGGGTACTGGACGATGAGGTTTCCTCTGCCGGGAAAATAGGTTACGTGGTTTAGGAGCAAGGGGCCGCCGCCGGTGACGGTGCTGAAGGGGAGGAGGGCGTCCATCACATGCTTCACCACCCTGTCTTCTTCTGGAATCAGTTCCGGTGGGTTGTTCTGTACGTACTTCGATTCGCCGATCAGCTTAGACAGAAGGGGAACGAAGGAATCTCTATTCAGATCCCCCAATGTTTCTTTCAACTTCGTTGCCTCACCCATCGAAAATCGAATTGCGAAACACTTCTCTTTCCTCTTCCTCTTCCTCACTTCCTGTTGCTGTTACTGTTACATTCACAGGTTGAACCCTTTACCCGATAAGGCGATAACATGGAATCATGTTTCTTTTTAGACTAAAACAAACGGCCTATCCTTAAAACTTTTGAGGACACTTGGTCCCAAGCAAAAAAAATAAATAATCACTTCATCTTCGAATTTACAAATACGGTTACACGAGTCTCTTTTTTTACTTCCAACATCCGTTTAATTATTTAAATATCTCGTTAATTATCATACCCGACTAACTTGTTATCGATCCTGTGTGATTTATGATAGATATTCACGGTGAAGAAACAAATAAAAAGTGAAAAAAAATTATGTACAAATTTTAAAATCTAGATACTTGAAAATTGTACCTTTTTTTTTTCACTTTTATTTATTTTTTATTATGAAAATTTGTCATAGGTTAGTAAGGTTACGCAGGATTACTAACGAGTCAAACAGGTTGGTTAATACATATGTAAATAAACGGATATTGAAAGTGGGAGAATGACTAATATGTCTTACATTTATATATTTAAGGGACTGATTAAATGATTAATTTTATTTTTTTCAGGAACCAAAAGTAGATAATCCGAAATTTTTCGGGACCAATTTATACCTTTAATCTTCTTATTAAA
Source organism: Sophora flavescens (assembly GCA_030762895.1). NCBI lineage: Eukaryota > Viridiplantae > Streptophyta > Magnoliopsida > Fabales > Fabaceae > Sophora > Sophora flavescens. The sequence goes on along the minus strand of CM061064.1, from coordinate 21,347,908 downwards.
TACATTATACATTACACTCACAAACTTCAAAAAAAAAAATTACACTCTCAAACCTTTAAATTTGACTATACTTTTAAAAAATCACATCAATCTTTTTTTGAAAAAAAAAATCATGGTGTGAAAAGAATATAAGTTCAATGACTATAAATTTTAAGATAAGTTAATAAAAACATAGCGAAAAGAGTAAGTATAGTAACAATATAAATCTTAGTTTACCGAGATAAAAATTTGATATAAATCTCAAGCGTGGTTAGTATAAATTTTCATAATAAAAGATGTATCAGTTCAAGTAAGCTAAAGGCATGCTTTAATCTTTAATTAAAAGGTTCTTTATGTGAAAGCCAAACAATCAAAAGCATGCATCAATAACAAAATGTCCTTTTACTCGTAAGATATACGACATGCTGGATTACTGAGGATGGGATAAACTTAAATAAATATCTGTATTCATATTGTGTCATGATCTTAAGTGTTCTTCAAGTGTGGAGTTGATCGATTGCCAATTATTATGGAATCTCTACGATAATCAATCACGAACAAAGAAAGAGACAAAGCAACTGGTAACTTTATTGTTCTCCTTCAACCATATCTCTTTAGTTCCCGGGCGAGACCTAGCCTCTCTTCAGATAGGAAGAAGAGAATGAGTTTTCAGCGATTCGGTATATGGAGGACTACAACCTTCTTATAGTGTGTTTACCTAATAGGGCTCTCATTATCCCCAATGGGCCAACAAGGACATCTGCTCATTTAATTAGACCATATCATCTTATTTGGTAATATAATAATTAAGCTCACTTAATTTGACCACAAAAATAAAGATGCTCAATAATAAATAGCTAATATAATTACTTTATAATATTAACCCACTTTAATTATTGAAAGATAAAATTCCTACATAAAAATAAATTAAATTAGCTTCTTAGTTCCGGTCAAAAATAAAATAAGCTTTTTAGTTCTTGCTTAATTTTCTCTCCTGTTTCTTTTAATTTAGATTGTCTTTACAATTCAGTAAATTAGAATTTCCTTCTGCCCTAATCGCATTCAATTATTTTGATTTAATAAAAAATAGGTATTGGAACACGATCGAATCTTATTCATTTTTTTATAAGCAAATGTATATTCAACGAGTATAAGAGATACTCAAACTTATATACAAATGTATTATAAAAAAGAAGAATGCTAATGAGTGACCTTGGGATAATATTTAAGGAATCATGTAACGAAAATTTGTATGAGAAATTGTGTATTTAATATATTGAAAAGTGTTATAATTAGTTTTTCAATATAAAATTTTCTTTTAAGGATTACTTAACCAATGCCCTTGGGACACCGTTAGCAAGATCCTATAAAAAAATACATGTGAGAAAGCAAGGTGAAAAATACACCATCTTATTCATAAATTTGTTACTTTATACCTAACAATAAACTAATCACATCCATTATCCCCAAAAGAAAAACTTATTATTGCATTGACACCAGGATGATGAGATAATAACAAAAACCAATGTGATAATGAAAATTGGAAAAGACCAAGTTGGAATTGTCATAGTGTGTGTTTGGTTTGGTGGTGAAGACCCTCCAAAGTGCTTCTCCAATGGTCAAATATAATTTGACTGAAAAAAATGATGTTTGGCTTCCAAGGTTGTAATTGATTCTAGCCCCAAAACCACTTTCAACCCAAAGCAGGAATTTGTAGCTTCTGGCCCCAAACGTGATTTCTAATATTAAATTACACTAAGTTTTATATCAAATTTACTTTTAAAATAAAAACATCCAAACATAAATCACTTTACTTCAAACTCAATTTTATTAAAATCAATTCTATCCAAAATCACATTTGTCAAATGCTCATCCAAACACACACATATTCTAATTCCGGGAACGTGAGCAAAAATTTCAATAAATGTAAATGTCCATTTCTGTGCGAGAAGTGTCATGGTCAAGAAAAGCCAGTTGTTTAGGAGGATGGGAAAGGAACGGAAAAGAAATGGGGTTCCATGCAGATGAGGATAAGAGAATGACAATGATTACTAACTGGGTACCCGAGCCCATGCACTGACCACGGCTTAACTTCGCTCTCACATCCCATACACCTTCACTTTTAATTAACAACCGGCCAGAAAGTTTTGTATATTGAAATGGATGTATAATAAGCAACTAGTGGGACGTCTAGATGATGTATTTATTTTGAACGTTAAAATAGCATCCTTGTATATGGTTGATTCCCTAAATTACAGTATTTCTGGCTCTGTTTATATGATCTGCCCACAACATATGGATGCAAATTAAAGGCGCACACATGCACACACGGAAATGTAAGAAGTAATGGACACTGAATTCATGGTTGTGAGATTTCTGAACATCTATATCAGTCACAGAAGAGTGGGGGCAGTGTTCAGAATCTGCATAAATAATAGGAGAAAGAAAGAGACGGGAATGGTATGCATGGTATTCACGGTAATTGATCATGAGCTATAGCTAGAAGAGGGGGACCAAGGACAGTGCACATAGAGTAGAGAGAGATCATCACTGTGCTGCCAATGCCAAATGAAAGGTGAAGTAGTCATGCAGATTGCAGAACCCATAAATATATGTGCCCCTCGATCTGAGTTGGCTCTCCTATGGTTTTCATGGGGTCCACGACACCCGCTGGTCTCATCTCATGTATTAACGAGTCTCTACTTGCTTGTAGTTTGTAAGTTAAGTTGTAACAACAAAATTGGATATGATCAATGTCGTATTTTTATTTTAAGAAATTTATTTATTTTTTCTCTCATCTCAAACATTATTTGAGAATTTGATACTTAGTGCTGATAGTTGAAGAATTGGATTGACATTATTTGACTGTTGAGCCTTGTCTTGACCTTGTTATAACAATAAACAAACGACATCGTCAACCCAACAAAGTTCATATCACTCACATAAAGTCACCACTAGTGCAATAAATATTTTTTACGTCGGTTAAAATTGATTTTATACGTTAGAATATTGTCTGACGTAAATACAGCTGACGTTAATAGTTAATATTTTAACGTTAGTTGTTTAAACAACTGAACTTAAAAATAAAACTATTAACGTTAGTTCTTTAACATAACTGACGTTAATTTTGTTAAAACTAACGTCAGTTGTGTTAAAGAACTGACGTTAAATATTTTAATTTTAGCGTCCGTTGTTTATTGAAATTGACGTTAATAGTGTACTGTATATTTTATAAAATACTATTAACGTCAGTTGTTTGATACAACTGACGTTAATAGATTTTTTTTTAAATTCAACTTTAAAATATAACTCCCCTCAGCTATCCTGCATTCAGTAAATAGCCCAGTAAAACAGAATATCACACACATTACAGAAGTGCAAACACTACCCTTAAATTTCAATATTAACAAAAAGAAAAGAAATATACAAAGAAACAATGGGGGGACTTAAAATCAAAACTGGGTATAGGAAAAACATAATTATCTACAAGTATATATATATATATATATATATATATATATATATATATATATATATATATATATATATATATATATTTTTAGTCTCTAATGTCTAAAAACAAAACTACCAATCTAAGTATATATATATATACATGTTATTAATTAGTTTCTAAAGTCTAACAAAAAAACTATCCATCTAAGTATTGCGGAGGTATCTTGTCAATTCATTTTTCAGCCATACTTGAAGAAGAATTCAGCTAAGCGCATCCTCAAGTCTCTAAACTCCACTTCTTAAAGAGGCGATTGGTCGTTAAATGCCTACACACGTTCAAATAATAACAATAACATTAACGCAAGTCATCACCAAAACTATAATATATAATTTAACAAGTTGTTTAAATATTACCTTCTTCCATCCATCCGTAATAGATGCGGAGACTATGTTCAGCATATGAAGCATCACATAATAGCCGCATGACCACCCGTCAGGTTGAAATCGAGACTACAAACAAAATTAATTTCTATGTCAGTTAAATATACATATAAATTTGTAATTATAATATTAATTATTTGATAAATAAACTACCAAACCTTGAGGATGGTCCATTCATGATTTGATTTAGCCTTAAAAGTCCTACTTCTCCCGTTGGTGCAACTTATGCTACTCGCCTTCGGCGCGCTATCATAAACAAATAATCATGTCAACTAACAAATTCATATATCATGTGTGTAATAAACTAAAAACAACTGACATTAAAACTTAAATTAAATTTAAGATTAGTTACTTACGTATTTACAGCTTCCACCACCTCCTATGGCGGGTCTTGGTGGAGAGAGCATAAGAATATGACAGTATGCCTAGACGGGTGAAGTACGAACAACAGTCAATGGTTTTTCATACAGTAGGGAGCCAGATATAATTCTTTCCGATTGTCTCCTAACAAGTTCCCTATGTATTTACTAAATGCTTCGCCAGCAAAGAATTGAGGCACAAGGATTGACGGATCTAAGAAGCCGTAAACTGATGCAACGCCCTTATCAAGATGAAGACGATGGAGATACCTAAGATATGAAAAGGTGTGGATGTTAATTACATAATATATATATTGAAATTAAAATAAATTATTAAATGGAAAAATACCAAAAATAAATAAGTTATAAAATTAAAATTAACTTACGTGCACCAGAGACTCAAAACCGTGCTGGCCATCCAGACGTTATCTCTGCAGGCGTGTCCGAGATCTTCACCACAGAAGGAAAATATCCTTTGTTGATTTGAGCGTGCCACCCATCCATCGTGCTCCAATGGACATTCAAAAATCTCAAATGCATAATCCTCACCAAGTGAGAACAAATGAGTGACAGGTGACAGCGAAAAACATATATCCGAGGCGTTTAAAAATTATTTCAAATATACACCATTTTCAGGTTTCTTAAGACAGAAAAGAAATAAGCAGATGAAGATAAATTAACAAAACAGAATTCCAATGAGCAATATATTGTTGATGTCACATGCTACAAGCAACTCTAAATTTCTTTCCATTTTGAAATAGGTCATGATAGCAGAAGAAAAACAAGAGAAAACACAAAACCCACGACCAGAAATAGAGACATTCCAAACAACGTAAACTCACAGTTTCAAGTTTCAACTACAGAGACTGCAGTTTCAAGTTTCAACTACAGAGACTGCAGTTTCAACATACACTCAAAACCAAAAATAAAAAATGTGCCATAAAGACTCACCAGAAATAGGTGCTCTCGTGGTGGTGGGGAGGGGAGCTCGAGTGGTGGCCAATGTTCGATGTGGTTACTGAGAGCAGAGGGACAAGGAGAGTTAGTGCGCGGGAAGGGGAAAGAGAGATGTCAAGTTATTGCAAAGAATGAGCGGGAAAGACAGAGTTAGGGGTTAAGAGTGTACCTCACGGTGGTGGCGAAGAAGCCCTCGCGGTGGTTGCGGTGGAGATGAGCTCGCGATTAGGGCAGAGTGAGAGTGAGAGTGAGAGTGAGAGTTGAGAGTTGAGAGTGAGAGTGAGCATGATGAAAAAATAAGAACAGAGACATACAGAGCGAAGTGCAGAAGGCGCGCGGGTGTAAACGTTATAATCAAAAACCAAAAATAAAACAATATTTTACGTCAGTTGTTTGTAATAACTGACGTTAAAAGTGTATAAGTTTCTACAAAAACATTCATTCCTTTGACTACTGTGCTACTTACCCATGACTACTGTGCTACTTACCCATGCACATTGTAACCTAATCCTCTTAATGAGCATTAAGTTTATAGATCAGTTTTCAAGAAAATCAGCTAGTCTCTCTTCTCTATATAAAGTATCATTCTTTTGTATCAGTCTGTAATACAACCTCTTCTTTTCCTCTATATTTCGTGCGTTTTCTATTCCTTCACAAAATGGCTCTATCATATTTGAGATTTTGTTATTTCTTCCTATACCTAGACTTAAAGGTCTCTGTCTTAATGGTCAAAAAACTTCTGAGGTTGAGTAAATCACGTAACATGGATGGTAAGGTTGGGTGAATCACGTAATGTGACTCCCTCACTTTATTTCATCCCGGTCATCCCTTTCACTCCGCTTTGGTAGCAAGTGACTGTGGATTCAAGATGATGCATGAAGGAATTCAAGTGAGGGAGGAGATGCATCCATTGGAGTTTCTGAGGATAGGGCTGAGAAGAAAAAATGATGTTGAAGCAGAAACTTTTTTATATTTTAGGGCTATGTTGCAGAAATTTTTTTATCTTTTAATCATGTAATTGTAACTTATGAATCGCTTCGATGAGATACGATTTGATTATACATTTAACTTGTTTTATGTTAAGTGCTTATTTATTTTAATTTGCACAAGAATTTGTTTACTAATTCAAGCTAATTAATTAATATTAAATATAAACTTGTTTAAAAAAAAGTTTAGAAATAAACTCGCACTATATGGAGTGATCTGCTTTAAGAGTGACAACAGGGCATTCAGATAGGGATATAGGATTATTTACGTCAGTTATTTATTTAACTGAAGTAAAAATCACACTTTTAACGTCAGTTGTATAAAAAATTGACGTTAAAAATAAATATTTTTTATTTTAAAAACACTTTTAACGTCAGTTGTATTAAACAACTGACGTTAAAAGTGTATAAGTTTCTGCAAAAACATTCATTCCTTTGGCTACTGTGCTACTTACCCATGCACCTTGTAACTTAATCCTCTTAATGAGCATTAAGTTTATAGATCAGTTTTCAAGAAAATCAGCTAGTCTCTCTTCTCTATATAAAGTACCATTCTTCTGTATCAGTCTGTAATACACTATCTTCTTTTCCTCTATATTTCGTGCGCTTTCTATTCCTTCACAAAATGGCTCTGAGACTTTTGTTATTTCTTCCTATACCTAGACTTAAAGGTCTATGTCTTAATGGTCAAAAAACTTCTGAGGTTGAGTAAATCACGTAACATGGATGGTAAGGTCGAGTGAATCACATAATGCGATTCCCTCACTTTATTTCACCCCCTCATCCCTTTCACCCGCTTTCGCAGTAAGTGACTGTGGATAAAGCAGATGGAGCATCAAGGAATTCAAGTGAGGGAAGAGATGCATCCATTGGAGTTTCTGAGGACAGGACTGAGAAGAAAATGATGTTGAAGCAGAAACTTTTTTATATTTTAGGGCTATGTTGCAGAAATTTTTTATCTTTTAATCTTGTAATTGTAACTTATGAATCGCTTCAATGAGATACGATTTGATTATACATATAACTTGTTTTATGTTAAGTGTTTATTTATTTTAATTTGCGCAAGAATTTGTTTACTAATTCAAGCTAATTAATTAAGATTAAAAATAAACTTGTTTAAAAAAAAGTTTAGAAATAAACTGCACTTTATGGAGTTATCTGCTTTAAGAGTGACAACAGGGAGATGACAAAGAAAGAAAGATAGGAATGAGTTTCAGGATTATTTACGTCGGTCATTTATTTAACCGAAGTAAAAATCACACTTTTAACGTCGGTTGTATAAACCAATGACGTTAAAAGTTTTAATAATCACTTTTAACGTCAGTTCATTACACAACTGACGTAAATAGTGATTTAATATTTACAAAACTGCCACCGCCTCATTTTTAACGTCAAACATATAGTCAACTGACGTAAAACGTTCCCGTATATTACATTATATCCAGTAGTGCACATTCAAAACTAGGATATTTGGGATTTGGAGTTTGGACCACATGCATGAAGACATATTAAATTTGCAACAAAACTAGAAGTTATATATGAAGATTTACATTTTCTATTATAGCCTTCTCAATAAGGGAGGAAAATGCTTCATGCATAGTTGCACACAGATTCTTCACCCTAAAATTACACACTAGAAATGATATGGCCATGGACGACTGACGAAAAAAAGACACAAAAAAATAAATAGTGATGATAGAATGTCAAGTAACAAAACTCATACAATGAAGATTGCACGCCCATAGTGCTTCTAAATAGCTAGCAAAATGCACATGCACCTGTTAGTGGAAGAATTTCAAACTCTTGACATAAATAATTCCGACAGGCTGACGGAAGAACTGAGGGGAGAATTGTCAAAGATATGGAAAAGGAAAAAAATCGACATAAAGAAGAACGTCGAATTCAGAATATTATAGAAGGATTGACAAGTGTGGAGTTGACAAGAAGTTCTTCAGTTGACATGTCAGACAAACAAGGCCGTCGAAAAGCGAAACTTGGGGCGCATCTGTAAGGGGTGAAATTTCTTATTATTGATGGATGCATTTGACTGGTTGACGAAGGAATCAGAGTAACGACTAATACTTTCTAAGTATTGAAAATAATTAGTTGACAAGAAAATACTGGTCGACAGAAAGAATAAATTGACAACCCAGCTTTTTGACAAAGTATTAAGAAGAATTGTCAAACGAACAAGAAGTGTGAAAATGGCTAAGTCCTCAAGACTGACAAGACATTAGCAAGATAAGCTATCAAGCAGCCAGACCGTCGAAGACAATCAAGTTGACGCTGAGCGATTCAAGAAATTGAGCAGTTGTCAGAGTTGTTTGACAAGCAGTTTAAATGTAAAACCTAAGAAAGTTGCCAAGGACATGTGGCAGTCATTTAGATAGGAAGTTGCTACTAGGTAGTTACTTTGTTTACCTATAAATACTAGTTATTACAATGTAAAGAGAGGAGGTTACTTGATACACATCCTACACATCTCGATCACACAGCAGATTGACGGATTACATTCAAGTATTCCCTCCATCCTTCTTATTTCAATACTATGGCAAAATTCAATGTCATTTTCATCCTTTTTATTCGGGTTCTTCATGTATTCTTACTTATTTCCAGTAGTTCTTTGATGTTTTTCTTTTGAATTCATTCAGTTCTTGCAAGTAGTATTACTTAGATTCTACTCTACTTAACTTTCTTTTTAAATTTAGGTTCTTTCTTTTATTGTAAACTTAGTTCAATCAGGAAGTTATTTTCTACATAAAAACTACTTCCTTCTTTCAAATTTCAAATTCCCCTTTTCAAATATAAACAATTTCGTTATCAAGTTTCATTATTGACAATAGCCAGTACACCATTTTTTAAACTCATATACTTGTCATAACATCAAGTCCTTGCCAATATATTATTAGATTTGACTAACTTGTCAAATTCATACTTGACAGACAATACATACACACATTTTGGCGAGATTACCGCATAACTCGTAGGTCCCACACTCGTTTAATCTTTAATTATTTGTAACAAAGGGATTTTGGACACCAACCAAAAACAAACGTTAACAGCACCATAGGTCTCCTAGCCTATATAGTTGTAGCCCACTGACCCAATCACGAATGAAGATTTCCTGTATCATTTTCCTATATCATATTCTATCTTCATCAATATCATTTTGTTACATCAATATTCACCCACAACATTACATGAAAGTATAATTGATATGGCAAAATAGTAATTTTTTTATAAGCAAAATGTATATTGATGAGAGTACAAGGGGTACTCTAACCTATGTACAAAGAAAAATAAAAAATGTGAAGTTACAAAGAGACTAGATATGTGTTCAACGTAGAGTTGAGATGGTGTGTGATATAGAAAAGTGGGACAATAAATCTCCATCTCCTTTTTTTTTGTTGATAAAAGCCAAATTATGACAATTCATTCATAATAGTGTCAGCAATACAACTAGGAGCAATGTAAAAACAACAGGAGCTAGCATACAACAAAGACGCCCTAGCCAAAGAGTGAGCCACTTTGTTTGCTTGCCTCCTAATAAACTTTGTTGAAAATTTTGTAAAGTAAGAAGTAAGACCCTTGAAACAATTGACAATGATATATATCAAACTCAGTATATTTTCCTTTGATGAAGATAACTCATCCACCACCCCTTTACTATCAACTTCAAAGTGGACGTTGGTGAAACCCAGCTCAATGCACCATTTAATAGCAAACAAGAAACCCATTTCTTCCCCCACCTTCACTTCCAACTTTGATTCTACCCACATTGTTTTAGCTTGAACAAACTTGTCCTCATGATCACGGATGCACATGCCAAACCCGGATAAATTTATGGCTTCAAAGAAAGCTGCATCAACATTGCATTTCAAAGACCCAAAAGGAGGAGGTGACCATCTAGCTTGGGTAATTCTAGGACCAATAGCCACCCAAGGGGGTTTCCTTTTCCTAGCTAAAATCCAACTGGACAACATCTCTTTTGAACAACTGATGACTTGAGTTCCAGTCATATCCTCATTGTTCCACAATTTTGGGTTCCTGGCCTTCCATATGCCCCACAATATCATCACAAAATCCGCCCTTTTATTTGAGTCAATAACACCACTGACCAAGAAATATAACTCAGAGAAAGAGTTCACCTGGTTAAGAAACGGATCAATGATGTGCCAATACCCAGCTTGAATCAAAATATCTCTACTCTTGTCACACTGCAGTAATGCATGACACTGAGATTCAAGACCAGTTTTGCATCTCACACACGAACTTGTACAAGCCACCCCACGCCTCTGCAGGTTTATTCTAGTGGGAAGAACCTCCCTGCATGCACGCCAAATGAAGGACTTCACTTTGGGGGGCACTTCCAAGTTCCAAATACTTCGCCAATCTCCATCGTGTTTCAGATGAGTCGTGTTCAATAAGGATTCGATACAAAGTCTATAAGATGAACGAACTTTATAAAAGTCGTCCTTACTTTATTTACATATGCGCATGTCCTCCCCTACTTCATCAACTAAGGGCGTGGCAAGTATAGTAGCAGCATCACAAGGAGTAAAAAACTGACGCACAAAATCTTCATTCCATCTTCTGGTACCAGGCATAATAAAATCACTGACCACCCAATTATGAGCCATTTGGGTTTAGTGAAAATGGTGATGCAGCCTTTGACCATTTCCAATCCAAGGCTCATTTAGGATTGAAATATTGTGTCCATTTCGAATTCTCCATCTAGAGCCCTCATTCAACAAGACCCGGGAATTCTAGATGCTACACCAAATAAAACTTGGATTGGATTATGACCAAGAATCGAATCCAAGAACTGACCTCTAGGATAGTATTTAGCTTTGAAAATACTTGAGACCATAGCTTTTGGGTTAGAAACAAATTTCCAACCTTGCTTCCCTAGCATTGCCAAATTAAAATCTCCCAGATTTCTGAAGCCGAGGCCACCAAATTCCTTCCTCATAGATAGCTTATCCCATTTCAACCAATTAATGCCACGCGTATCTCCCTTCTTGGATCCCCACCAAAAAGAGTTCATCATCCTTTCAATCTCTTCTGCCAACAAAGGAGGTAGTAAGAAGACACTCATGCAATAAGCTGGAATCGCTTGGAGCACAGACTTCACCAGAACCTCCCTGCCAGCCTTGGAGAGATATCTGTCACTCCAAGAATTAATTTTCTTTCACACCCTGTCCTTCAGATAATTAAATGTAGCTTTCTTCTTTCTACCAATTAATGAGGGAAGCCCCAAATATTTTCCTGACCCAAGACAGGTCTGGACTCCCAAGATATTAGATAAAGTCAATCGAGTACCATCATCCACATTCTTACTATAAAAAATCTCAGATTTACTAAAATTAATTGCTTGACCTGATGCTGCTTCAAAAGTAGCAAGAATTGACTTCATCACATTACATTCACGCTCACTAGCTCTAAAGAACAGAAAGCTATCATCTGCAAAAAGAAGGTGACTAACAGAAGGAGCACCCCGACAAATTTGAATACCATGAATGTCACCCCTCCCCTCAGCTCTTTTGATTAGGGAAGTAAGGCCCTGAGCACAGATAAGAAAGAGATAAGGGGAGAAGGGGTCACCTTACCTTAAGCCTCTGCCTGGAACAATTGGTCCAACATAATCATCATTAACCAGAACCGAGTAGCGAACAGAGGAAACACACAGCACAATCTATCTGACCCATCTATCACAGAAACCCATCTTCTCCATCATAGCACGGAGAAAACCCCAGTCCACTCTATCATAAGCTTTGCTGATATCTATTTTCAAAGCCACTTCACCTCTAACTCCGTTTGTTTTGCATTTCATATGGTGGATAATTTCAAAAGCTATGAGCACATTATCCAGGATAGATCTTCCTTCTACAAAAGTAGACTGCTCTTTTGAGATACACTTTGGCAATAATTTTTTCAACCTGTTAGCTAAGACTTTTGCCACTATTTTATATAGAACGTTACACAAGGATATAGGTCTCAAGTCTCTCATAGAAGAAGGGCTATCAATTTTAGAAATTAAAATAATATTTGTATCATTAAGAGTTGATGGAAAGTTACCAGTAGCAACAAGCCATGAAAATATCATTGCCATAAATATCCCAAAAATGCTTGTAAAAAGCAGGATTTAAACCATCCGGCCCCGAAGATTTATCTGGGTGCATCTGGAAAATAGCTGCTCTGAATTCCTCTCCAGTGAAGGGGAGTTCCAACCCTTGATTATCTTCCATCGAGCCAATATGGGACACTGCGTCAATAACTGGAGAATAGATGCTATGCTGTTCTAGAAACAGGTTTCCAAAGTAGTCCTTTGCAAGCTCACAAAGACTCAGTTGACCACCTACCCATTCATTGTTATCATTTTTTAGCTTGTCAATAATTTTCCTTCTCTTCCTGGCAATAACAGTCAAGTGAAAATTTTTTGTATTTGCATCTCCATCTCTAAGCCAAAAGGCCTTGGCTCTTTGCTTCCAATAGATCTCCTCTTGAGCCAAAATTGATGCAAGCCTTTCTTGTTGTCTCTCATAAATCGAGGCATCCTCTAGATCATGAGAAATTCTAGTAGCCTCCAAAAGCCTTTTACACTGATTTGCTTCCTTGCAGAAATTCCAATTAAGTTTCCTACTCCAAACCTCTAGGTCCTTACTACACTGTTTTAGTTTAGAAATAACATGATCATGTATCCCATTCTCCCATTCATTGTTATCATTTTTTAGCTTGTCAATAATTTTCCTTCTCTTCCTGGCAGTAGCAGTCAAGTGAAAAAATTTTGTATTTGCATCTCCATCTCTAAGCCAAAAGGCCTTGGCTCTTTGCTTACAATAGATCTCCTCTTGAGCCAAAATTGATGCAAGCCTTTCTCGCTGTCTCTCATAAATCGAGGCATCCTCTGGATCATGAGAAATTCTAGTAGCCTCCAAAAGCCTTTTACACTGATTTGGTTCCTTGCGGAAATTTCCATTAAGTTTCTTACTCCAAACCTCTAGGTACTTACTACACTGTTTTAGTTTAGAAATAACATCATCATGTATCCCATTCTCCCAGCTAGACCACACCACATCACCCTCCTCGAGTTCTTCAAGCCAACGATTCTCAAAGCGAAACTTTCTCTGGTGCTTCTGAGCAGGGCGAAGATCAATAAAAAGTAGGAGTGGTGAATGATCCGATACAAGAGCTAAAAGATTTGATAATTGTGCATTCGGAAATAAATTCAACCACACCTCAGAAGCCAAAGCTCTATCAAGACGTTCTTCCACTGCACTATCAGAATCACGACGGTTTGCCCAAGTAAACTGATACCCATTAAGAGGAAGATCAATTAGATTACACTCTCGAATAGTGTCACGGAAACCATTTATAAGCCAGTTTGGATGATTGACTCTTCCCCTCTTATCCTCAGCCATTAACAAGTCATTGAAGTCCCCAATAACGCACCAAGGAAGCAATGACATTGTAGCTAAGTTTCTTAATAAATTCCAGGAATCCCGTCTTCTGGTCCTCTCAGGATAGCCATAGAACCCAGTCAACCTCCATAAAACTCTGTCGTTATCAGACACCTCCACATTAATAAAATTCATTGAGTAATTGATGATAATGCGACATTCAAAGGATTGTTTCCAAATAATCGCAATACCTCCACTACGTCCCTCCCTATCAATAGCAAAAGAAAAATCAAATCCTAACTTTACACGAATTTCCTCTATTTTATTTGAGTGACATAAAGTTTCAAAAAGCAAAATAACGTCCGGTTTGTGGTCCCGAACGACGTCCCTCAGCGAAGAAACTGCACGCAGGTTGCCCAGGTCTCGGTAGTTCCAACTTAGTATACTAATAGTCCCCGGCAACCCTGGCTGCCAGGGTCTGCCGCTAAAATGTTTTTTGGAATCACACTATCACGACTAATTTCCATGCATCCACGTTCTTTGATTCCCCCTGCATGTGATCTCCTCACTAGTGCAATAAGTGCTTTTTACGTCAGTTAAAATTGATTTTTTACGTCAGAATACTGACTGACGTAAATACAGCTGACGTTAAAAGTTAAACTTTTAACGTCAGTTGAGAACTGACGTTAAATATAACACTATTAACGTCGGTTCTTTAACACAACTGACGTTAATTTTGTCAAAATTAACGTCAGTTCTTTAACAAAACCGACGTAAATTTTGCTAAAACTAACGTCAATTGTTATCAAGAACTGACGTTAAAGGTCTTAATTTTAACGTCAGTTGTAATAAACAACTGACGTTAATAGTGTATTGTATATTTTTATAAAATACTTTTAACGTCAGTTGTATGATACAACTGACGTTAATAGTATTTTTTTTTAAAATTCAGTTTTAAAATACCACTCCCCTAAGCCATCCCTGCATTCAGTAAATATCCCAGTAACACAGAATATCACACACATTACAGAATTGCAAAGGAAAAATGGAACAATGATCCATATGTATGCCTGTTCAAAACAATATATATTTATTAACATAGGTTATAAATGTATACTAAGTTTAAACTACCTATATCAATATCCCTTCGTGATGATCATCACGAGTGGCATGTACATCGTCCACCTGTGTCTCCTCGATTATAGTAGGCATGTTTGTTGAAAAAGAAGGAGTCTCAGGAATATCAAGATTTGAATCTTCATTTTCATCACTACCATTATACATGCTTTTTCCTTGGAGAACCACGGACAACCTTTTTCCTTGTACATCGTCCACTTGTTTTGCTTGGGAAGCCATTATGAAAGGCTCATTTATATGACCTAACTTGTTGAGGTCTACCAATGTGAACCCCAATTCGTCGGTTTGTATACCACCGTTACTATCAACCCACTTACATTTAAATACCTAACACCGTAAGCTTAGTGTAATCGAGCACCCAAATATCTTCAATATATCCAAAGTAAGGTCTCGGTGCTGTAACGGGTTTTGTGTCCTTTGCACTAGAGAAGTGCATTGCTTCGGCCACGATCATAACCCCACTATTTTGCATGGTACTCTTGTTATCTTGTTCCTTTGTATAAAAGGAAAAGTTATTTATGTCGTATCCACTCCAACATATGACGTTGAAGTTAGGCCCACGTGCTAGCTATTTTACGTCATCAGAAGCAGTACTACCATCCTTAAGCATTTCTTCCTTGAACCATGGTAAGAAAGTCTTGTTATGCTTGTTCAACAACCACCTTTCGCTCATTCGAGGGTTTTCTTGATTGACTTTTCTTTTATGTTCAAATAAGAAAGGCTGAACACATTCGATGTTGTTCAATACATACAAATGTGCTTGAAGCACTTCCTCCCGATCCTTCCTATTAATTCTTAAGCCATGTGTACCCTTACCTTGACATCTGATCTCATCATGCTGAGGCTTAGGAACCCCTATAGGATCCGTGTTATGAAGGTAGTCCGAACAAAACTCAATAGCTTCTTCTGCAACATACCTTTGAACAATAGATGCTTCCGGACGATGAGGATTCTTCACGTACCCTTTCAAGATCTTCATGTAACGCTCTACTGGGTACATCCATCTCAGAAAAATCGGCCCACATAATCTAATCTTCCTCACCAAATGAACAATTAAGTGAACCATTATGTCGAAAAAGGAAGGAGGAAAATACATCTCCAATTGGCACAAGATTGTAGTAGCCTCAACTTCCAAGTCATCCAACATACGGGGGTCAACGACTTTGCTACATATAGAATTGAAGAATGAGCACAACCGAGTAATGGCATGTCTCACATTTTTTGTAGCAATACCACGAATAGCAACGGGCAGAAGTTGTTGCATCAAGATGTGACAATCATGAGACTTCAAGCCAACCAATTTAAGATCACTAGAGACAAGCCTCTTCATATTTGAAGAGTAACCATGTGGAACTTTGATGCCACAAGACACCCGCAGAAACTTTGTCTCTCTTTTTTTGACAAAGTATGACATCTTTGGCGGCAAATAAGTCCGCTTACCATCCTCAACAACTGGAGCTAATCGCTCTCGTATACCCATAGCAACCGAACAGACCATGCCATCACAGGGCGGGCGATCACGGCCTGGCCGTGATTAGCATCACGGCCGTGACAGATCAACCAAAGCGAGCAACATGCACTCAAAACCAAAAACAGAGACGTACATTCCAAACAACTCAAACTCACGGTTTCAAGTTTCAACTACTGAGACTACAGTTTCAACATACACTCAAAACCAAAAATACAAAAATGTGCCCTAAATACTCACCGAGAAATAGGTGCTCGCGTGGTGGTGGGGAGGGAGCTCGAGTGGTGGCCAACGTTCGATGTGGTTACGAGAGAGCGAGAGGGACAAGGAGAGTTAGTGCGCGGGAAGGGGAAAGAGAGATGTACATCAAGTTATTGCAAAGAATGAATGGAAAGACAGAGTTAGGGTTAATAGCGTACCTCACGGTGGTGGCGAAGAAGCCCTCGCGGTGGTTGCGGTGGAGATGAGCTCGCGATTAGGGTTCTGTGCTGGGTGAGAGTGAGAGTGAGGGTTGAGAGTGATTTAGGGTTGAGCGTGATGAAAAGAGAAAAGAGACGTACGTACAGAGCGAAGTGCAGAAGGCGTGCGGGTGTAAACGTTATATAAAACAACATTTAACGTCAGTTGTATTAAACAACTGACGTTACAATTAATTTTTTAACGTCAGTTTTATTAACAAACTGACGTTAAATATTAATATTTTTTTAAAAAAACACTTTTAACGTCCGTTGTTGAATACAACTGACGTTAAAAGTGTTGTGTAAGGTAACATTCTTCTGTATCGGTCTGTAATACTGCCTCTTCTTTTCCTCTATATTTCTATTCCTTCACAAAATGGCTCTGAGACCTGTGTTAATTGAGTGACAACAGGGCATTTCAGATAGCTAGGGATATATGATTATTTACGTCAGCTATTTATTTAACTGAAGTAAAAATCACACTTTAAACGTCAATTGTATAAACAATGAGGCGTTAAAAATAAATATTTTTTATTTTAAAAACACTTTTAACTTCAGTTTTATTCAACAATCGACGTTAACGCACTGTGTTAAGAGTGACAACAGGGCATTTCGAGATAGGGATATAGGATTATTTACGTCGATTGTTTATTTAATCAAGTAAAAATCACACTTTTAAAGTCAGTTGTATAAACAACTGACGTTAAAAATAAATATTTTTTATTTTAAAAACACTTTTAACGTCAGTTTTATTCAACAACTGACGTTAAAAGTGTATAAGTTTCTGCAAAAGCTAGCATTCGTTCCTTTGACTACTCTGCTACTAAATTACCCATTACTGCTGTGCTACTTACCCATGCACATTGTAACCTATAATCCTCTTTATGAGCACTAAGTTTATGCCTAGACTTAAAGGTCTATTTCTTCCTAATCCTTCGGGCGTTTTCTTTTCTGCACGTTTATAATATATGACTGCCAACTCCCAATGCGCCTTGGAACCTAATGCTCTTAATGATCAATTTAATTTTTTAGCAACTTACGACGCCTAGTAACTTCATCCCCTACTCGTATAAATAGCTTCCTTCCTTCCTTTAATTTTTCTGCTTCACAATATGGCTCTGCCATGGAGATTAACTTCATCACTCTTTCTTCCTATACCTAGACTTAAAGGTCTCTGTCTTAATGGTCAAACAACTTTTGAGGTTGTGTAAATCGCATTACATGGGTGATAAGGGTGTGTAAATCGCATTATGTGAATTGCACACACTATCATCCTTCTGGAGAATCGGCACTACGATTTCCAAAACCTCGACTTTGGAACCAAGTGGGCTGTTCCAAGAATATTCTTTGAAACAGATCGAGTGCACCCTTCACTGCCCACGGCTCCAAACTGATCGTGGATTCGGATGGAGCATCAAGGACTTCAAATGAGGGAGGGGATGCATTCAATGTTGGAGTTTCGAGGACAGGGACCGAGAAGAAAATGATGTTGAAGCAGAAACTTTTTTATATTTTAGTGCTATCTTGCGGAAATTTTTTATCTTTTAAACATGTAATTGTAACTTATGAATCGCTTCAATGAGATACGATTTGATTATACATATATAACTTGTTTTATGTTAAGTGTTTATTTATTTTAATTTGCACAAGAATTTGTTAATTTACTAATTCAAGCTAATTAATTAAGATTAAAAATAAACTTTTAAAAAAAAGATTAGAAATAAACTGCACTATATGGAATGATGATCTGCGTTAAGAGTGACAACAGGGAGATGACAACGAAAGAAAAATAGGAATGAGTTGATTATTTACGTCAGTTATTTATTTAACTGAAGTAAAAATCACACTTCTAACGTCAGTTTTATAAACAACTGACGTTAAAAGTGTTAATAATTTCTTGCAAAACACTTTTAACGTCAGTTCATTAAACAACTGACGCAAATAGTGATTTCATATTTACAAAACTGCCACCGCCTCACTTTTAACGTCAGTCTTTAAAACAACTGACGTTAACAGTGAAGTAATGAAGTCTGATATTTACAAAACTGCCACCACCCCCTTTTTAACGTCTAGTTTTTGGTTAACTGACGTAAACCTTGACCGTCTAATGTATATTTTCCACTAGTGCCTTCACCCACCAACTCTGTTAACTTTCTTTTCTTATCCCACTCCAACTCTCTCTCCTCATTATTGTCCTCATAATTGCCCTCATGATTGCCTTCTTTTATTTCCGTATCCATTCCTCTCTCTCCAAGAACTTTATCCTTAATTTCAGGAAAGAGAATATTTGGGTTTCTAAATATGTCAACAACTGAAACCAAAATTTTCTCCTTGATTTTTGTGTCATTTACTGCCCCAGTAATCACCTCCTTAGGATCCGCATCTGCATTACTTGCAGATTTTAATTTCAAAACTTTCTGCAGATTTGGTGCTTCCCAACTCTCAGCTCCTTCCTCCCTCAGCCACCCCTCACCATCATCCCCCTGGTTCCTCCGCTGCTCAACCCGTAACTCCGGTCCCCACAATCGGCTACCATCATCATCATCTAGAAGAAATAATTTCTCACAGAAATCCTCCACGTGACCTAGCATTCCACACAGATAGCAAAAAGACCCCAACCTTTCATTTTTGAACTGAACATCCTTTGCCTCCCCTCCTGGTTTCTTCACTCTCTTCAGTCTCTTCAGTGGCTTGCGCACATCAAGGAGCACTCGGAATCTCATATAAGACTTAAGGAAATTTGAATTGGTTCTTGCATCGTACTCTATGAATTCATCCAGAAAGTTTGCCAGGTGCTTCCCCACCGCTTCTGTCATAAACCCTACAGGGATCTTATGAACTTGAACCCGGAAGGGTACGTTGAAAAGTTCCACTTCCTGTGGTGTCTGACCCTCCTGCATCATTCCCAGTATCAACAAATGTCCGTCGAAAGACCACGATCCACCCCTCAGTACCCGTTGGACATCCACCTTATGGAAGAACTGAAACAGAAATATGCCTCCCTCTGCCTCCTTCACGTTTACGCCCCTTCCTGGCTTCCAGACACCAGCCATCCTTCTCCTCATCATGTGAAACCTGATTGACCTCGTTGTCAGGAATCTCCCAACCAGGCACAGGGCTGGGTCTCCATCCAATACTCGTCGAAACTCTTCCACTGGGACCTCCAAATCCGCCTCCTCATCCTCTAACGTTAACTGAGCAAAGTTAGAAGGCGCTATTGATAGATATCTCACACACAACTCACACTCTTATCAGATATAGGAAAACTTCTCATAGAGGAGAGAAAGAAAAATACAATCGGACATTATCTTGCTGTTTGTATTGTTGATAACTTTTTTTGTTTTTTGGATAAGCTAAGAATTTTATTAAAGAAAGGCACAAAACAACCACTAAGCACAGGATGTACCAAGAGGAAGACTGACCCAAAAAAATACAAAAGGAAAAGACTTATTTGGTGCAAAAGAAAAATTAAAGACATCATAGGGATAGAGGGATAGAACTGCAAAGTGCGAAAGTAGATGACAGTGACCAGGAGGAAATTAAAGGCAGGAAGAAGGGGTTTGAAGTTACCGCGACTGTCTTAGCGTGTTAATGGGGCATGTTTTATCTACTTTTTAGGAATGAAATGCTCTTTTTATCTCAGGGAAGTGGATATTAATTTACAAGCAGGACAGACCTGCCTAGCTAATCTAAGAAAAGGGCTACCCATTCGCCGACGAATACAACAGTTCAGTTCTGTTGTACTGAGCAATGGTAAAAGAAATCCTTCTTCTTTACGCATTCTTCTGTTCTGCATGATTAAGCCGAAATCCGCAATTTTGCAGAAAAAGGTAAGCTTAGCAGAGATGCACGTACACATCCACACCACCGAGCTCCCCATTTTTTCAGGCTCAACGAATGATTAACATTAGTAGCAGCAGTTTCCCAAAAGTGTTAGCTCTCAAGTCTCATGTATAATTGTTCCATATGTTTCTTTTTTTTTTTTTTTATAATCTATGTTTCTTCTTTTTAATACGTATATACATAAAAAGATACAAAATTATGTCCGTTACCAATTGCAATCGTCCATGAATAATAGATTTCTGATGTAACTTTTTCTGAAATCATGTATCTTACTTAGTCAATGATAAATCGTGTTATATTATTAAAAATGTTTGATTCTTATTATAAATATTTTAAAATTATACAATAATAATAGGAAACAAATAAAAGAAGGGAGGCAGGTGTTTAACATACGATTCCAACTTTTAAGAGAAATAGTATTAAAAACCGGGATACAGACATAAATTAAAATTTTTATAATAATATTAATAAATATATGACAAATATTATTGGTGATGATAGGATGTGGTAGACCAAGATGAGACGGATGACCTGTTTCCTAAATTGTTAATATTTGTTATGTTAGTGGGGAGTTGAACCCATGACCTCCACCTTATTACTTCAAACCCTATCTCTCTCCCCCAAACCACCAAACCATCTTATAACACCTTAGTTAGCTTACACAATTAATAATGAAAGTTACAGCAATGGTGATGATACTAGGGAGACATTGTTGTTTCTTTTCTTTTCTTTTTTATCAGAAAAAATGTCAATAATTACCGGGAACAGAGCATCAACAGATATTACAACAACCTAAAGCAAAAACATGTAGCCATAAGGTGACATTGTTGTTACTTAGGTCTTCGCATATGACATTCTATTTAATTCAACCTAATCAAAGAGGCCACTTATAAATTACATTCAGTAATGAGCTACTCAAACACATTCTTCTTGATTTTCTCGCAGTCACCATCTACTTGCTGGTTCCCCAGTGCAAAATAAAAATCTGGCCATATGATTTTTTTATTCTTTCAATTTGTCACCATCAACTATGTTGAATTTTTTAGGAGGAAAAGATGGATTAAAGGCTAATTAAAAGACCAAAATAGTTAAAATAAAATTATAAATTTTAAATAAAGGAGGTAATAACAGAGGTGACTTTTTTTCTTCTCTACAGAACATTTACATAGTAATTTTAGGAGGATTATTTGCGAGTCAGACTAGATATATGCCATACATTTGGTTCAAACTGAAGCTTCTACTTGCCACCAATATGCGTGTATTGTCATGGATATCAGACGACTGCTGTCTGAGTTACGATGTTATAATTATGCATACTATGTGGGAGGGGAATTCACGTGTTTTTTTTTTTTTCATAACCAAAAAATATATATTTGAAATGAGTACAAGAAATACCTAAACCCATTTACAAAGTGACAATAATCACATATGAAGCAGAGCACCGAATATTACAACAACCTAAAGCATAAGATGAAGCCATATAAGGTTGCAGTATAGCTAAAGGTACTGATATATATATATATATATATATTTAGAAACAACTGGTATATATGTTATTAGAATTAGAATTTGCACATCGGCATTTGGGTCTTTCCTCCATATGATCTTAGTTGATGCAATGGGGGTGTGCTTTAGGCGTCTTTAGCCTTTTCTTTCTATTAATTTCCAATGTACCCAACAAAAGTTGTATTTCTCAAGTCTTAAAATTGAAGATACAAAAACATAAAGAACAATTCACTTTAGATTCCTTCCGACTGATTGGTTTGTATTTTCATTTCATGTTTTCATTTTCTAAATATAGTTATAAAAATTGTCACACTGTTCTCATTCTATTTTTTGTTTATAAAGATTTGTACAGGAAATAATGAAAACAAATAAAAATTGTTTTCAGTGTTCAGGAAATAGAATGAAAATAATGTGATATTTTTATAATTATTTCTAAATTTAGGAAATGAAAACAAGAAACGAAAAACAAACCAAATGGGGCCTTGTTTTGTCATTTTCTTTTCAAACAGCTAAATCCTTTCCTTTGGCTAGTTAATTTTTTTTTCTCTAAAAGCATTTGTTTTTTATAATTGGTTTTAGGTTATTAGAAACAAATATGGCTAAAAATATTCATTTTTATTTATTTCTGAATAGATGATTTTGTTGCAAAAATAATAAAATATATATTATTGATCCAATATATTCCTTCCACGTTACTTTTTTTGTTTTTCAGGTTCCATTCTAGATTGACCCTTTTTTTTCTAGTTTTGTTTTCTTACTAAACTCCTATTGATACTAGAAACACTATGTGCTTCTTCTTTTTTGACCTTGTTTCCATCGTTTTTGTTAACAAAGTTTCTTTGCAAATAATTTTTTGCGAATTTTAATCTTTTTTTATTAACCAGCAAAGCTGAATGAGAACAAGATGATACACAAAAGGAGAAGATCCAAATCCTAACACAAATAGTTATATATTGAGATTGTTTATATTAAAAAAAATTCAAATATTTTTATAAAAAATTAAACTAGTGTAGAAAAAGAAACGAACAACATTATGAATCAAAGGAGGAACGTTTATGAAGGCAAAGATTATATCAATTTGTGATATTTAAGGTTTACTTAATTATAAAAAAAATTTGATGGTTTTTAACAGTCATTTCATAATTTCAAGATGTAAATATGACATTCAGATTAAAAGCAGCCTAAAACGAAATTAAAATAAGCTAGAGATAACCAATTGATTAATTTATGTATATGAATTGGTAAAAACAGAGAGATGTATAGAATTGGAGTAGAAGCCTTAAAACTATATATATGTATTATAAACCGAAAAGAGAATGCGGACTAAATTAACCTCCAAAATGTTATATATAACATATATAATGGGATTTTTTATCACAAAAAAAAAAAAAAAACATATATAAGGGTTTTTTTATGGTATCCTAATGATTTGGAACTCCGTATAAAATTCCAAGCATTAACTAACTGAATACTAATTTTATAATAAATATTTAAAATAGTTAGTGGCTAAGTGAATATTTAATAACTCATTCAAAATATCATTAAAAAAAAGATATATAGCTATCATTTTCTAGTACCTGTTTTGAGTTCTCCATTCGTTAATCATAAAAAAATTGTTGCAGTTCACCTTCTTTTTTTTACAAAGATTCTAAGTATTCCGAGAGTATAATGAATAATCAATTCAGATATGAGCTTGTTCTACATGAACTAATTAATATTTAATGACTTTTCTACGCTGAAAGACAGGCAAAAACAAACAAATATGTCAGTAATAAACCAAAAGGAATATCAAACTAAATGAAAATGTCTACATTTGTAGTTTTTCTGTGTAAACAAAAGGTGTCAACAGTGAAGATAATATTACTCCATTTACTTGGCGATGGGTAGAAAAATAATCCCCGCGGAAATGTATGCCCAGACAGTCATGTATCATGTATGTACTTGCTCAACTTTAAAACAGAAAATGACATTTCACTGCAACCTTTTTCAGTGTCTCACCCAAAACCCTAATCTTCTTTCATTATTCATTATTACTGCCAATATCTTTAAAAATGAATACCAACTTATATATTCTTTTTTTTTTCTTTGAAACTTTACATGGGGTGCTACCCCTTCCTTCCTACCCCCTCCCCACAAATTGCTCCTCCATGTTCACCTTCAGTAACAAAACAATCACACACCAATAAAAAAAAATTGACCAAGAAATTAATGAGAAGTTTAACCCAAAAAATACCCACAGATACAGGTCTATCAGCTTCAGTCCTTCAGCTATGTGAAGGCTGGACATGGTGTGTCAAACATCAACAAATCACAGCACTCTCGATCTTCTCCTGCCTCCACACACCACATAGCTGCAAAAGAGAACAAATAACACTACTTGTTGGACTTTGATGTTTTTTTTTTTTGCACACTTTAATTAAAAGTTGAAACCTCAATGGTTACTTACTTCACATAATCACATCTCTATATCTACCTACCAGCTCTATATCTTTCCTGTGCTGACTTTGTCAGGTTGGTGTTGGCCTGTGCCCCAAGCGGAGCTCAAGGTCAAGCTCTTCAAGACCACCATTATCATTATCGATGGAAGAAGTTGCAGCTTCTTCCACTTTGCTAGTGCTGTTGCAGCAGTAAGAAGAAGATCTATTGACCCCAGGTGCAGGTGCAGCTGCCTGCACCACTGGAAAATTAAATGATGACGGGCAAGTTTGCATCATCAAGTTGTTTTGCAGATAGGATGTGATGGAGAGAAGAGTAGAGGGAGATTCCCCACTTGCATCCATAGTAGAACTGTGATTTGGAGCAGTGAAGGTGGAATTAGGGTTTGGCAAATGGTAGAGGAGGCACAACCCTGCATTTGCAACAAGCTCCTGAGTTGGTATATTTATGAAAGCTGCTGGTGCTAGATGAGAGGGGGTGGGGTTGAGTGAGCCGGACGGTGGTGCTTGGTGGAGGCGGGCTCGGTCGCGGCGGTGCACGTTCATGTGGCCACCTAGAGCTTGGGCTGAACGGAACTCCCTTCTACAGAAGGTGCAGGTGTAAGACCTAGGAGGCCATGTGGTGCCCATGATGTTCCTTGTGTCTTCTGCAAAAGCTCTAACCTCCCATGAGTCATCATCTTCCTGGTGTTGTTCCCTAGGGTTCCACATCCAAGTCGATGAGCCTGTGGTACCGGTGGTGGAGTTAGGGTTTGGTGTAGGTTGATTTTTGTGGTGTTGGGATTGTGACAATTTTTGGGTCTGAGTCATGGAGAGAAGGCCAATCTCTGTAGCCATGGTACAGTCACTGACATTTAAGATAGAGAGGTGATGAGGATGAAATTAGAGGGGAAAATTGGTTAAATAAGGGATGGGTTATAATTAAGGACGGAGGTGAAGACAACATGAAGCCTTAAAAACACCAATCGAATGTATCACCATTGATTGAAGTAAGCAGTTGGAACTTAGTGACTAGTGAGAATGACATATTATACCAATAAATAACTTAATTATTAGCCCAAACAACTTGTGTACCATGTTTTGCTATAGACAACTTCTTTCCTTTGGCTTCTACGCCTTCCAAATATGAGGCATTCCAATTTTTTAGTCTTCATCTAATTAGTATTTTAGGGTTTATCATATTTCAAAACTTCACTGAGTCCCAATGAAAACTTTTTTTTTTAATCTTTAACTAATGTCCTTAGAGTATCCGTTAACATTCTCCTTTATCATATATAGTACGTCACTCATTATGTTGTTAACAAATCCTTACAAGAGAGCGGATGTCTCCTATTATCTTGATTGTCAAAATAAGAATTCGATAGGTATTGTTAATCAATGTTCTAAGGTCATCTTTAATGGTAGTTCTTAAATAGGTTAATCTTAACACAAGAACCCATTTTTAAGAAATTCCACCATTGGAGCAAGGTGGGGGTTCTTAAATGAGTTCTTCTATATATGAGAACTCGGTTCTTATATTAAAAAAAAAGGGAAAGGGAAAGGGAAAGAGGGGGAAAGGGGATTTCACTAAGAGTAAGTTAAGAATCCAAGTTGGGTCTACCATTGTAATAAAAACTAGTGAGAGTTATTAAATCTTATGTGGCATTGTAGGGCTCATTAAAAGAGAGTTAAGAACCCAAATTGGATTCTATGGTTGGAGATGATTTAAGATCCTGGTTAAGGATTTCAATAAAAACAAATTTTTCATTATAAAATTAAAAATAACAACTATCAAAATATTAAATACAATAGTTTTCAAGGAGAACTTTCTTTTATTCTTTTCTCGACCAGTATCCTAACAACACTGATTAATATTCTCCTTTGTTTTAAGTAACTTTAAATAAATGTACAACTTTTTAAAAAAATTTATTTATTTTAATAGTTTATTTTTGAAAATCCTTAACAATTAAGAAGAAGAGAATATTATACGAGCATTAAATATTTTATATATGACTAGGGAATGTTTTTTTTTATGATCATATTATAGATGTAAAGTATCTATCGGTTTTGCCAATTACTATCTCTCTATAATATACCTTCTTATGTTTGTTTCTTCTTGTCAATATGCAAAAGCCTTGGTGAAAATAATAATAACTTAATTAATATGCGTGTTTAAGGATTAAGGTATTAAATCACGTTCACCCTTTGACCCTTTCTCCTTACTTTGATGCGGGTAGCAGGTTTAATGAAATTAGATATAGCACTTGAGGAAACATTTCCGGAAGACATTGCTTTCTTCGCCTTCGAACAAACCAATAAACACCCATCTTATGTTTTCATATCATTGTTTGTGTCGTCCACTTGTCCTACTGGTATATGCCACCAAGTACCCGGACATGGGAGCTCTTAACTATATTTAATCAATATACTTCACTTGCAGTACCCAATATTTTAATCTTAAGTGGTATAATTAAATAATTAATTGCATATCCTACTTATTGAACAAGTTAGAAGTAGAACATCTACTTTTATAATGCACGGATTTAACTTCGAACAAAGGCTAAGTCTAGTGAGTAACGAATAGTTTGGAATGGAATGATAATAAATAACATTAAGTTAAAATATGTCACTGACACTATTGGGTTATTAACCTTATCATTCTAAAGTATATTCTCCTAGACAGAAGCCATTAATCCCAAACTCTCGCTCGTTTTACACTTGATGAGTCTGTGGTGTCATATCTAGGGGTGTTTATCAACCGATCCAATCCAATGCCAACCGCACTAACCGAACCGAAAAACCGACAACCGAAATAACCGAAAACCGAAAAAACCGCAAACCGAAAAAAACTGAAATTTTTCATTGGATTGGATCGGATTTCGGATCCTATATGTAAAACCGATCCAATCTAAACCGAACCGAAATTATTTAGTTGAATGAAAATAATTTGATCTTTATATTATAAAAGTAATTATTAGTCTTTATATTTTTATAAGTTATCACCTAGTCCTTATATTAGAGAGTTTAATTGGTATGTAAATGTAATGTTAGTGTAAAAATTTTTACACTGTTAACCAATTATAAATCATGTTATGAGTGACTTTTAATATATTTAGGACAATAATCAAACATTTATAATGATTTAACAATTTATAATTAGGTGATAGTGTAAAATATCTTTACATATGAGAGTGCATATCAATCCATGTATATCCCGTTAAAACACTTATTAGAAATTGTCAATATAATATTTTAAAATTAATTTTTATTTTAAATAAGTAACAAATTCATATGACTCTTTAAATACTCAATCAAATGCAAATCGAACCGAAATATTGAATGTTCTTTGATGTAAATAACTATGTAAATATGTATCGATAAAAACCGAATTATCCAATCCAATCCAAACCGCATTTGATTGGATCGGATCGGATCAGATTTTTTGAAGGAAGCAAACCGATCCAATCCAAACCGCATGTTGTTTTTATCATTGGATCAGATGATTTTTCTTCGTCAAACCGCCGATCCAATCCAATCCGCGAACACCCCTCGTATCCTTATTTCAATAAAGACAATGATAAGGTCATCCAAGAAAAATGCCAAAAAAACAAAAGAAAGAAAGAAAGGGGAACAATTCCTGAAAAGTTGCTAGCTAGAAAACAGATTTTGCATCCTTTCAGGAAAAAAAACAGATTTTGCATATATTTATGCAAAATTAATTAAGAATGCACTTAGATAAACAACTTAATTAAATATTTATTTAATAAGATTTTTTAAAATAAATTAAAAAAGTTATTTTCATAAGCTTGTCTAATAAGCTTCTTGTAATTAATTAGCAAAAAAAAGCTTATAGAAAAGTTGTAAGCTATTTTCATAAGGATTTAATTGGTACACATTGTAAGTGTAAATATTTTTACATTGTCAATCAATTATAAAATGATTGACTAAAAACATAAATATCGTAAAAGTCACACATAAGATGATTCGTGATTGATTAACGCTACAAAAAAGTTTACAATGTCAATATATTAAAATTAATTTTTTTTGTAAGTTTATTTTGATAATCTGTTTTCATTGAATAAACTCTGTACAAGTTTTTTCCGATGTCCGTAAGTGTGGTTTGAAATTAAAATACACATTTCAATATGAAGCATTCAATGATCATTCAATCATCTATAAAAAATATACCAACTTAATTACACCTTTTGTCTCTTATCTTTTACATTTGGATGAGTTTGGCTACTCCAATCAATTAAGTTCTCTCATTTTTCTTCAATATAACAAAAACAGTCTCTCTGTCAAATTGTCATTAAAATTTAATAGAAGTTGCGTGTGTGGCACACGTCTATTCGTCGAACCACATGGCATGCTCAGGTAGCCTTGGAAAAAAATGAGGGGTCATACTAATAGCAAAATTTATGTATTTTACTATTTTTAGTATCTCGACTTTTAGGCTTGGAAAGTGGGCCTAACTGACGACAAGGGAAGCTATCTATTGGGCTTCAGTAATCTGAATCTGCCGAATAGACTCACTCTGGGCTTTTGGAGCTTCATCAGTTCATAAAAGGATCATACAGCGGTTTGCAGAAGTCTGAAGTTTATTGAGTACAGTCCCTCGTTTTTCAATTCACTAGTATGTGACCCGTGTCATGTACGGGCACAATTGTAATAACACAATATTTTGGAAATTAAAAAAATGGTTGTATTATAAAATGGATTTTTTTAATTTGTTTCAAAATCATTTTTATCAATTTTATAATACACTTTTTTTTATAGACCTACACATATTGATCAGTTATAGTTACTACACTAATTAGGTTTATATATTTACAAATAAAAACAACTGGTATAAGATATAAATGAAATTGAATGAAAAATTTACCTTCAAATGTATATTTTTAGATGGATATAGATTGATATATATATTAATAGATGTATGGATATGGATATGGATATAACCACAAAAAAAAATCATAAATGTCCATTACATCTTGGTCTCCATTATGGAGATTGTTCATATCTATGAATAAACATAAACACACTAATATTGTTACCCGTGTCATACATGAGGCGACATTGTAATAACACAATATTTTAGCAATATAAAATATATTGTTTTTAAATTTAAATATCAAATATATAAATATCAAAAACCAAAATTTTAATTGAGTATCTAATTAATTAAAATTAATAAATTCATAAATTAACATATGAAATAAAGGATATATTAGATAAAGATAATGTAAATAAAAACTACTACATGACGGAATACATAAAATTAATATAATTAGAAGACAACGAAATATATATTATATATATTAAATATTAAATTTGTTGTCCAAACAACACCTGTCATATCAAGTTCAAACAAAAAATGGATATATAAATGTCTGTCCAAAATTATAAAGTTTTACTTGAGTATTACAACTCGAAAAATAAACAAAAAAATTAAACAAAACAAAACAAAATCAATATTATATTTCATCAAAATCCTCTAGATATCTTTCAACCTATGAGTTTTGATTCAACTATTATCTTAGCTTGGTTTTTTCAACATAAATGGGATGCATTAATTCTCTATTTAAAGGGTTGAATACTAATTGACACATGGATGATTCATATAATCATATTTGAACTTTTTCAAAAAAAAATTCGGATTTCTTGCTTTAACTAATTGAAACGGCCAGTAATCCTAACAATTGACCTCAATGAATAGTTGAGTTATTCCAAATTAATTAAAAGAATTAGAATACTGAATATGGAAAATATATGTGGAAAAAAAAAACACTTCCCATGAGCAAATCATTTAGAGCTTCCTGGATCTCTTCATTTTTAAAGCTCTTCTTTTTTCCATATTTAAATAAACGAACAAAAGAAATCTCCTCCCCACGGTGATAGTTCAACATCAGAGTCTGTGAAAACTACACCCATTTCAGAAATAACATGCAAACATTATCCATATTAATGTCTCTTTATACATTATTCATTTATGTCTTCCTTCTCCATTTCTCCTCTTCCTTTCTTGTTTACCTCTTCAAATCAATAGTAACATGTAGACATATAACCAGAGACTCAAATACTCAATTTGATTCGGCAAGAATGGTCCAAATGAATTTTATGGTAAAATATCTTATTTCTAACTCTGTCCTATTCATGACCAATTGCTTGAAACACAACAACACTAACAATAAGTAATGCTATTTTCCAATAAAGTACAAATATCAAAATTTAATTAGATATTTATCGGAAGGAACTCAAAAAAGATCGTGCTCTACAATCCTAGGCACATAAATGACTTCAATTACAAACACAAATTATGATATAACTAATAAAGTCTTGTAAACTCAGGGATCATATATGTCGGGAAATACAATGGTTGATAGTAAGTTTTAAACAAAGGAGCATATCCATATACACCTGCAAGACATAACCACAAAATATTAATAGGGTCCATTATTGGTTCATAAAGTTAAAACCATAATAGCATCTTCCAAAACTAATTCAAATTCCAATAAGCTATATAACCTTTGACAATATTATAACCAAAGAAAATGGAAAGCAAAAGGCATGAGTAGCCACATTTAATTAGAAATTTTGAAAACAACATAAGAAATGAAGCGAGATAGAGAAACATAGGAGAATGAAGATAATGCCTAACCGTACATGTTAATGTATCAGGCAAAATGAATAAGAAAACAATAGAGAATGTTTCAAAAAAACAAAACAAAAGAGAAATAAAACAAAACATATAATGTGAAATCTCCCAACTTATCATGCTTTATGGTGTAGTTAAACACTTTAAAACCAATTTAAATTCATTCAGAAGGGGCATGGGAGGAGTAGATCATGCTGTGTAGGCCTTTCCAAACAGAGAAAAAGTTTGGTCCTATCCATGATTCACTTCTTACTTATCCAGATAAAACAATGAAAACCATGGGTGGAGAAAATGACCAGCCAAAAGGAACTTAAAGGGCCTGTAAAAAGTAGTTCAGCTATACACTTCACTTATTTTTATAAAATGAAAATGATCACACAACTTGACATAGTTCAGATAGATTTAGGATGAGAAAGGAAAAGTAGATACTTCACATTAAAATTTAAACTGTAGGCTTGAAGGGCCTGTAGTTCTTGAAACTTCCCCTATGAACTTCACATGGAAAAGAAGATATCTTGGCAAATATATTAAAAAGAAAGATAAAACATTCAAACAATCACTGGAATCTCAAGAAATAACCTTCGGTGAATTTAACCAAGTGCTAAAGAAATAGATCCTGCATAGCTGAAATCAGTTGCTCCATTTAGGTAGCCAAGCAGTGATACAGTCTACTTGTCTCCAATAATAGCATATGAGAGTATTAGAAATATTAAAAAAAAACTACATAGCAAGTAAAAAATTCGGCAGCGGTGACAAACAAAACACCAAGGAAGAAAAATGAAGTTTGAATAACATATTGAACAATTTACCATTCTTAAGTGAAGAACTCGAGCTAAATATCCAAGACCTTCTGATGCGAGTCTACACTGCGATGCACAAATTTACAATTGGTTTTAATAAATAAATGAATTGAAAAAGAAAAATGGTTGAGCAGTCAGCTATTATCTAAACAAAATAAAAAATAAAATAAAATAATAGAATGGGCATGAAGCAAAGGTACCCATAAGAAGTAATGGTATTTGCAGAGCAGAAAGAAGGTGGAAGCAGTTGCTTGAAACCTGTTCAGAAAAGAGAGAAACAATGAGTGAAAAGGTGGAAGAAATCTAGAAACGAGAGGAAAGCAGTTGCTGGAACCGATTGCTGACGGAGCCGCCGGCGAAGTATCCGACATTCATGAACCGCATAGCTTGTTCATAGAGTTTACAAAAGAGAAAAAATGTAATCTTTTACTGATAAAAAATAATAGGGGTCACCGTGCACAGAACAAATCTCATTCTCAACCTGTTTGCATCTCTTGCAAGGCAGAAACTGTAACTTCCATCTACATCAAGCACTTCTTCATGTCATCCAATGTTAATTATTCTACTCGAGGAGTAAAACTCGATCACTGAGCTAAGTTTGTATACCCGATTCAATAAAAGTGGGAAGAATAAGATATCGATATTATATTTAATAATCATGATATTATCTCAAATAATCTTATCCAGTTAGAAGAGATAAATCCCTCGAATTAAGGAGATCATATCTATCTTTAATAATCTCGATGTTATCTCAAACAACCTTATCCGGTTAGAAGAGATAAATCCCTCAAATTAAGGAGATCATATCTATCTTTAATAATCCCGATATTATCTCAAATAACCTTATCCGGTTAGAAGAGATAAATCCCTCAAATTACGGAAATCATATCTCAAACAAGATTTAAGAGATAAAAGGAGATAAACTCGGATCTCTTAAAGATATGTGGATCCTATTATAAAAAGAGGAGAACCCAAGAGAGAGAGACTTTTCAAGAACCCCGGGGACTCTCCCTTAAGTGTATTAGAGAAACTAGCTCGACCAAGATACTATTGAAGAGTCCTTGCTCGCTGGTATTCACCAGATACAAGATTAAGGGATTGAGATCACCGTATGGCCAAGGGTTGAACCTAAAACTACGTCTGACTTTGATTCCCATTGGGATACGTAGGACCGGAATACAATATTCTGTCAAGCCACAATCTAAAACAACCCACATCGTTCACTCTTGGTTTGACGTTCTACGGCGAGATTCCGACAAGTCGGATCTCAACAGGAACATTTGACGCCCACCGTGGGGCCGAGGCAAACTTTCCCCAGCCACCCGTTCATCATCATCCTACTGTTAACCTCTCTTCATCCTTTCTTTTGACGTCAAAGTCCCATGTTTTTAATTGAGGATCTCTGGTCACTACTCTAGCTCCTCGCTGGAAAAACTCGTCTCATCTCAGAAAAAGCATCGTTTTTCCAGAACCTATCAGAATCGATGACGAACTCAACTTGCGGAGGGTCCGAGTTAGAGCTCTGTCGTGACGAGTCAGCTGCATTCGTTCTCAAATTCGTTCCCACCGCGTCAGCCAAGAAAGGCTTGATCTTGATTCTTGATTCTTGGGATATGCATCAGATAAGTGCTCAATTTATTTTCATTAATCTACTACACGGATTACCAATTAATGAATAATCATTTTCAAGTTTTATTGAAATAAAAATTACACAGAATAGCTCAATTTGTTATTAACAGATTGCTACTTTATCTTGATATGATATTTCCTAGAATTTCAACTTCTCGAAGCTTAAGTTTGTTGTAACAATTTGTTAGAAGTTTTTGTGTCAGAGAGCTCAACCACCACAGCTCTTCCTCAGAGGGAAGAAGGTTTCTCAGAGAGCTCGGCCACCACAGCTCGGCCTCAGAGGGAAGAAGGTTTCTTAGAGAGCTCGGCCACCACAGCTCGTCCTCGGAGAGCTGAGGAAGATGTCTCAGAGCTGAAGCAGATATCTTACAGAGCTCGGCCAGCACAGCTCGGTCTCGGAGAGCTCGACCATATGGGTCTGAGGGAATGCCTAAATCAAAGGCTGCGAAATGCTCAGGTGATATGGTTCTTTAAATCTAGGTTAAATCTAATATGATTTGATATGTGTTGCTCCACGCCTTTAATGTCGTGTTATGTAGCATCATATCACATTATTTACATATTTGAGCAAAGTGATGTTCGGATGATACCACTTTCAGAGTCACAAAATTTGCGACTACAAAGTGCTCGACCAAATGCCCACTACTGCCATTGGCAGAGAGTGTAGGCTGCATCATTCTCCGTGTGAACCGCCCAACGTCATACTTGATGGTCCACCTTCTCCAGCAAATACAATGTTGTCGGCATTGAAGACACACTCTGTTGTAATGATGCCTTCCTCTGGAGTTGGTTCTGTGATTCGTACTTTGGGCGTCACACGCCCCGAGTTTCCACAACACTGACCTCTGTCTCGTTTCTGTTTAGACGCCCTCAAACTCCCATCTAAGGTTGAGCTCTGGCTCCCTTGAAAATAACAGGTCGAAGCTCCGTGCTTCCCTTTCCACAAGGTCGAGCTTCGGCTTCCTCAAAACTCACAGTTCAGCTCCGGCTCCCGAAAGGTCGAGCCAAAACTCCCTCTCGAAATTTGACTAAGAGGAAGACGAGTCGGAGCTCCTCAAATTAAAACCATAGAGGCCGAACCTAAAGAGGCAATAGCCTAAAAAGGTAACTGAGCTAAAATCGAACGAACTAAAGTCGAAATGCAGGACCGAAGTGGCCGACCAAGCTAAAATCGAAAGGTCGAACATAAAAAAGGTAAGCAAGAAAAACATGAAATAGTTAACTATGATAGGGCTGAGCTTAGAAAAACTCACGAGGCCAAATTAAAACGCCGAGCACAAAAGGCGAGTAAGAACTTCGGAAAGTTAACCGAGTAAATCCAAATACTGGGTTAAATACCATAAGTATGAAGTCTTTATCATTCATAAAGCAAAAGTACATAGGGCATAGCCAAGAGTACAAAATATCTTAAAAATTTGCCCATGGGCATTCCCGTAAGCAAAGACCTCATCAAGGTTGGAACCAATAGTGTCTTCAGTTTGCGGAAGAGCAACCGAGGATGGCTCGAGCACGACCACTTCAGTTCCTCTATTCTCTTCCTCTCCCACAACCTGCTCTTCATTATTCTCCTCTTCCTCATCATCGAGCTCGGACAAAGGAACCATAATGCCGTCCTTATTAAAATCCTTTTCAACACCGGCTCTCGAAAGATCAGAATCAGGAAGAAAGCGCTGGATTTGTTTTATAGCACGCGAGAACCCAGAAACGCGTTTCCTTATAATTTGGGCTTTAGCTTCCTTCAACTCGAA
Source organism: Sophora flavescens (assembly GCA_030762895.1). Lineage (NCBI taxonomy): Eukaryota > Viridiplantae > Streptophyta > Magnoliopsida > Fabales > Fabaceae > Sophora > Sophora flavescens. The sequence goes on along the minus strand of CM061064.1, from coordinate 21,312,675 downwards.
CTGAAGCTTGCAATTAGCCTTTTTCTCAGTAGCAAGAAACTGCTGAAGATTGTCAAGGGAAAGCTTTAAAGCCTTGGCAGCCCTCTGAAAGTCAATCCTTTCATTTTAGAGAGCTCGGATTGGGGAGAGGAGTTGATCTTCTCAAGATCGACATTTCGAGTTTTCAATTACCGAATTCGTCGAGCTTGCCCTTCACACTTTGCCACGTTTTTTTTAAGCTCATCCCTAGTGCGCAAAGTTCGGGCAGCTTCAGCCTTCATGCTTTTCATTATTAGAAAGCTCGTGGTTCAAAAAACGGGTAATGGAGGAGACTCGGAGAGCATAAGTAGTCGCGACTTTCATGCTCGCGTCAGGGCCCTATTCTAGTAAAAGCCGAGCATATGCTGGCTTAATAACTTGAGAATCCACTAAAGGGCCCGAGATAAAATTGTCTAGCCAAGAACAAAGGGCAGAAGCCCAAAAAGCCGAGGTCGAGCATTACTCCCTCGCACTAAAAAGTCGAGGTCGAGCTATGCTCCCTCGCATTACGCACTGAAAAAAGTTGAGGTCGAGGAATGCTTCCTCCCTTGCACTAAAAATCCTAGACCGAGCAAAACACCTTCCTACCAAGGTAATGTCCACAACATATCATGCATATTAGAGACCCAAGATTTGAAGGAAATCCTGGTAGTGTTCGACCCAATAAGCTGGAATCCCAAGTAAGACTTGGCTCCGGACGAAAATCCGAGCAGTGCTCGGCCAAGTAAATCGACAACCCAAGAAAGACTTGGTTCTACATAAAAACAAATTTCCGAGCAATGCTCCTGAATCATAATCCAAAGTCCTCGTCACCAAAAAGTGTGTTAAGCAAAGACCCCATCAAGTTCAAACTCTCAAGATAAGCATCTTGAAAGCATAAAAAATTTCCACTGAAATACAAGCCTGAGGTAAATTCCTAATGACCGAGTTTGAGCTTGACTTTCCAAAAGATTGGTTCGAGCCTGAATCATTGATAAATTGAATCTCAACTACCGGCTTCTAAACTTGTCTTAACAAAGGTAAGATTGAAGTATCTCCTGTTCAGAACATGTTACTGGCCAAAATGTGAACCTCAACCACTAAACTCGAGTACTGCCCGAGATGTGAAACTCGGTCACCGAGCTTGATTAGTCGAAGAAAGAGGATCTATGGAAATCCCGTACCTTATCGACACTAAGGACAAGGGAGGCTTCTTTCATAAAGCTTTTGCGCTCTTCTGAGCTCAAAGCTTGGGGAGCTTATATACTGGTCGAGATGTTAAACTCGGTCACTGAACCTACCAAACTAAAATATTGGACGAGAAATAAATCTAGATCACCAAACCCAAACAATCAAAGGGAAATGATTACTAGACTCGCCCACCGAGCCCGCTGAACTTAAGAATTGGCCGAAATATAAAGCTCGGCAACTTGAAACGTGAAGCTCGGTCACCCGAGGTGTTCATCCTACTGGGTTGAGCTCCTGCTCCCCACTCGGTTGAGCTCCGGCTCCTGACTACTGGTTTGAGCTGTGGCTCCCTACTCGGTTGAGCTCCGGCTCCCCACTCGGTTGAGCTCCGGCTCCCGACCACTCGGTTGCGCTCTGGCTCCCGACTACTCGGTTGAGCTCCGGCCCCCCACTCGGTTGAGCTCCGGCTCCCGACCACTCGGTTGCGCTCCGGCTCCCGACTACTCGGTTGAGCTCCGGCCCCCCACTCGGTTGAGCTCCGGCTCCCAACTACTAGGTTGAGCTCCGGCTCCCTACTCGGTTGAGCTCCGACTCCCGACTACTCGGTTGAGCTTCGGCTCCCGACCACTCGGTTGAGCTCAGGCTCCCTACTGGGTTGAGCTCCGGCTCCCCACTCGGTTGAGCTCAGGCTTCCGACGACTAGGTTGAGCTCTGGCTCCTACTCGGTTGAGCTCAGACTCAGGCTACTCGGTTGAGCTCCGGCTCCGGCTACTAGGTTGAGCTCGGCTCCCTACTCGGTTGAGCTCCGGCTACCGACTACTCGGTTGAGATCCGGCTCCCGACCACTCGGTTGAGCTCCGACTCCCGACTACTCGGTTGAGCTCCGGCTCCCGACTACTAGGTTGAGCTCCGGCTCCCGACCACTCGGTTGATCTCCGGCTCCCGACCACTCGGTGGAGCTCCGGCTCCCGACTACTCGGTGGAGCTCCGGCTCCCGACAACTCGGTTGAGCTCCGGCTCTCGACTACTTGGTGGAGCTCCGGCTTAGTGGAGCTCCGGCTCCTGACCACTCGGTTGAGCTCCGACTCCCGACCACTCGGTTGAGCTCCGGCTCCCGACTACTTGGTGGAGCTCCGGCTCCCGACTACTCGGTTGAGCTTCGGCTCTCGACTTATCATTTGAGCTCCGGCTACTCGCGGGACTTGTACATGGGCCGAGGTGTAAAGCTCGGCCACTTACCTCACCGACTTGAAATGCTAAAGAGACCAAGTTTCTAAGCTCGGTCACCGAGGTTGAACGATTGGCTGAGGTACAAGATCGGTCATTAAGACTATGGTAAAAATGGGAAGAGAACCTACGCCATAAACCTTAGATTCTCCAAATAAGATTTTTAAAGGCCAAGCTCGGCTACTGTCATGAAAACTTTTACGCTTCTACTAGCTCAAAGCTTGGGGGGTTTGTGTACTGGCCGAGGAGTAAAACCCGGCCACCGAGCTTGGATACCCGATCCAATAAAGGTGGGAAGGATAAGATATCGATATTATCTTTAATAATCTTTATATTATCTGAAATAACCTTATCCGGTTGGAAGAGATAAATCCCTCAAATTAAGGAGATCATATCTATCTTTAATAATCCCGATATTATCTCAAATAACCTTATCCGGTTAGAAGAGATAAATCCCTCAAATTAAGGAGATCATATCTATCTTTAACAATCCCGATGTTATCTCAAATAACCTTTTCCGGTTAGAAGAGATAAATCTCTTAAATTACTGAAATCATATCTCAAAGAAGATTTAAGAGATAAATGAGATAAATCCAGATCTCTTAAAGATATGAGGATCCTATTATAAAAAGAGGAGAACCCAAGAGAGAGAGGGACTTTTCACGAACCTCGGGACTCTCCCTTAAGCGTATTAGAGAAACTAACTCGACCAAGAGACTATTGAAGAGTCCTTGCTCGCTAGTATTCATCAGATACAAGATTAAGGGATTGAGATTACCGTATGGCCAATGGTTGAACCTAGAACTACGTCTGACTTTGATTCTCATTGGGATACGTAGGAATGGAATACAATATTCTGTCAAGCCATAATCTAAAACAATCCCATCGTTCACTTTTGGTTTGACGTTCTACGACGAGATTCCGACGAGTCATATCTCGGCAGGAACATTAATCAACTCAAAGACACTACTAAAACAAAACTCAGTGTTATTCAACTCCATTCTGAACAGAGATAAAGATAAAAGAAAAAAAAGGCAAAGGTAGCTTAGAGAGATAGAGATTAGAGAGTGGCAAAAATGAGTTTTTCAGAAAAGACGGTGGCTGAGTAAGGTTGTCTCCTCGCAAAGGTGGTTGTCTCCGGGCAGCGATGGTGGTCTCTAAAATGCGCTCCATCTCCATTATTCATTTATCTGCAAATACTTCAAATGAGAGATGAGATGTCAAGAAAATGTTGAATATGAGAGGAGGAGATAAGAGAGAGAGTAGATGAAAAGCATTGCAGAGAAGAGAAGAGAAAGAATCAGATATGTAATTATTGAAGTGCATTTGCTGAAAATATGTCTCTCGTCAGGTGAGTTTTCTTTTCTCAATATAACAACTAATGTATTGGAAATAGGTATGAATTTAAAATTTGAAATTTGAAATAATAATACTCTTATACTTTTATATTAATAATTAATAATATTATAATATTCAACTATAGCCTTGGAAAGTGGAATTGCCGAATTGGAAATTTGGAATTGTCAGTCCCATTCATCAATATCAGTATAGCATTAAAAGAGTGAGAGAAAGACTAATTAAAAGAATTAAAAGAAATAATAATAACAATAGCAATTTAAATTCAAAGAGCTTCTGCTGTACGGTTGACGAAAAAAGAGAGAAAAAATGGATAGTAATCAATGAGCTGATAAAATAATGACCTGTATTCCACTCTAAATTATATACGAATTTTTTTTTTGAATATTTATGTGAAACTTTTTAAAAATAGATTGATTTGAAGGAGTTTTTTTTGGAAATCATTAAATGAGAAGATATCATCCGTAAAATATTTCCTTGAAAGTAGCTTTGATTTATATTATGTATAGATTTGCACGATTTACACATGGGCCTCAAGTTAAATATGAATTTCTGTACAATCCTCTAAAATTGTTATAGTTCATCTAAAATTTAATACTTGTAAAAGAAACGATTAAATGTCTCCGAAAGGAACTCTTAAGTCTTAACCACTCAAGTTTCATAATCTTTATACTTTTCTCTTTGATTCCTAAGTGTCTTAATTCAACTTGTTAAATAAACGTTAACGTACGTGAAGCGGCTCATTACTGGAAAATAACTGGCATGTAATTTTTTTTTTTTTTTGCACTTAAAAAGAATAAAATTGTTTATAAAAAAAGAGTACATTTTCATACCAAAAAAAAAAAAACTTAATTTTTGTTGGGTGTAATCCAAATATCAAGTACAACCTTGATGAGCCCATAAAGAAATTAATCCAAATATCAAGTACAACCTTGATGAGCCCGTAAAGAAATTAAAGCCCATAGGAAGTGGTTCAGTTGACAGGGTCAACAATGGTGACGATGAGGAAATGAAGCCTTGCAGTTTGCTATTCCGGATGAACTCGCTATTCTCACTCAATTTTGCATCATATATTATAGATTATGAAGTATGAACCTTGTGATACTTAATAATGCGTTTGTCTTCCTGTTTATTACACATTGTTAACTTAAGCAGGAATTTGTATAGGAATTTTGGTGTTTTAGACAAAATTTTTAAAGAAACTTAATAAATATTATACAAATTATCAATTATGACATTAACTTTTAAATTTTATGAGTTGCGAAATCATTTATCAAATTTTTATAAACAAACAATTTAATCATTTTACTTTCAATAGAGCATGAAGATGAGGATGAACATATTGTCAGAGTTTGAACACACTTATAACTTAACCAATTGAGCCAGCTTAATGAGACAAAAAGAAATATTTTGCTTTAAATATATTATGTAAAACATCTTATAGTTTTTTGTCTCATACTTTATTGTGTAACCTAATTATATATCCAATTCATGTAAAAGTTGGCTTAAGCTCAAGTCTACTCAAAATTTTAATTTAACAAGTCAGCTGATTGGGATGGTGCTCTTGAGAAGTGAATTAGATAATGTTTCAGGAGGTAGGAAATTGGAAGAATGAAGATCATCTATGGATGCTTGCTTGGAGGAGGATCTGGTTTCTGGTGATTTGGCTCTAATAGGTTGTCTAACTTTGTCTTTTTGGTTATCTTCTTTAGTATTGATTTTGGTCTCTGTCCAAAGACGGTATCAATTTTAGATAGGTGATTTCATTATCAGTGTAATTGAGATAGAGTATCCTTTGTACTCTTTTTAATATAATTTTAAACTTATAAAAAAAAAAAAAAAAACCAACCCCATCCTAATCACTAACCAAACAATCAAGTTAAATCAAGATCTAAAATAAAATGATACAGTACAGATATGGATCGGGTTAAACCCTATCATAAACATCCCTAGTGAGGACCTTAGCGGAACGAAGTCAGACCGCAGGTGGGAATGTAAAGAACAGATTAATCAACATCAAATTAAAGGTAATATAAAAATCATTAATAAAAAGTCTGTTCACATGTAAACACCCCTTTTGATTTTTGAGACCCGTAACAGCACATGATCACGTGGATAACTTTTGAAAGATTAAATTAAATATATATATATATATATATATATATATATATATATATATATATATATATCACGTGATAATGTAAGAGAAAGAGGATCTATCTATATTTGAAAAGAAGCTTTTTAATATATTCCACCTATACAATTTTTTAAATATTATTCTAAATTTGAAAAATCCAAGACGACACATTTAATTATACGGTGATCAACTTATGCTCATCACACCTCTGCTCCTAAAACTTCCCTGCATTTGGGATAGTGCAGTGTGATTCAAGTATTCAACATAGACTGCTTTGGTCAAAAGATATCTTGGCACATCGACTTGGACTCCGCATGATGTACGGCTGGTATGGGCATGCATGCATATATAACACTAGTTCATTCATGGGATGGACCTCTGATAAGAAAATTGTCCGGACTCAATTGTTTAATTTATGATACCCACACGATAGGACTAATAAGTAATAATACAAAGAAAGAACCCTCGAAGACAACTTCTCATCAGCAAAAAGAACGAGACAATGAAAAGGACTCTGTATTCCCCAATTGTTTAAATCCTGTAGAAATCAAATTCATGACCATATTTGGTTGAAGCACAAGTTATTAAGATTTTTTTTTTATAAGCCAAAAATGTGTTGAAATGTGTTGTGTCAGTGGGCAAAGGTTTCTATATCTTGTAAAAATCGTTGCATTTGCGGTGCCTACTGGCTTACATAAATTTGCACCTGAACCTACCACGACCAGTAGCATGTGAAGGCCAGGATGTTCCAGTTCTAGGTGGCGTTTGGAAGAGTTTATTTAAGCTCCTTTTAACTTATCTGATGACATAAGTTCTTATGCAGTGTGTTTGGCAGAGCTTATAAAAATAACTTATGCCATCCCATAGGAGTTTTTGACTTATTTTCATAAGTCAATGGGAGAAGCTTATGGAATTATCATAAGAGTTTATGCACTAAACACTCTCTCCATGTTTTTCACTATTCGAATTCTCTCATGTCCCTTTTTTTTTTAGCGTTTATGACATAAGCTCTCATGCTATAAGATCTTATGTGATAAATTCTTAATTAAGTTGTTTACCCAAACGCACCCCTAGTCTCTTATAAGGGGCATGGGCAGTTCTAGTCTCAAAAGGCATAAATTGCACCCCATTTACGCGCGCGGCCTCATTGCATCCATGCTGATGCTGGTCATCCCCTTTGGATCCGGTCACAGAGGTAATATCTTTATATTCCTTATAAGAGGAGAATATTAATAAATATCTTTTGAGTATTATTGAAAAGTATTATATTTAATTTTTTAATATAAATATTTTTTTTTTGGATTATTTAACCAATATTTTTAGATTACTAGTTAACTGGACCCAAGTATAAAAAGCACATAATGACTTGTTTCTTTAGAATATTTAATAAATCGAATTAAATACCAAATTACACTTTGATGCATGTGCCAGCCGGGAAGAAAAGAAAGGGAAGAACCATCAAGTTGAGAAGGAATACAAATTGTTGTCCCAAAATCCTTCTCTCATTACCTGTCTCATCCAATCAAAATCTGTCAATTAAGAGAGAAAAAAAAAGAAAAAAAAGTTGTGTTTTCCAAGTAGTTAATGGGTTATTTTAGTTGAAGTGGTAAGATATGCATGATGGGACGAAAGATTTCTATCCGTTGAAATTCGAGAAAATAAAAACGATCGGACGCCTAAGCTATCCATATGAATTATGATAAAAAACGACAATATGCTGTCATTATCATCGTGTGGTCCACTATTAATGTATCGAAGATTTTCATTTAACTAACCCTTTTTTCCAGGGTTTAAGCAACATTTTTTAATCAAAGAAAATACTAGTAAGTGTCTTTGAGTATTGTTTAAGAAATCAAGAAATGAAAATTTGTCTAAATAATAATGTATTTAGCAAAGTGTTATATTTAGTTTCCTAATACAATTTTTTTTTATGATTTAATATTTAACCAATATTTTTAAGACATTCGTTAACAAAACTATTTAATTAAATAAACCAGGGGAATCTATGCTTATAACTGGCCGGTATACATGGACAAATCAATTTTTAAAGTGTAGGGCCTGTAGGCCTTTCTTGAAAAAAACGAGGAAGATTAAGTTATTATTATATGTTGTTAGTGAGTTGGCAATTAATCAGTATAATATAACGAAGCAGGCTTTTATTCGTAAAGATGGCCAAGACTGGAGTGTACATGTTTGAAATTGAATAAAGATATTGAGACACGTAATTTTAATATCTTGTATATATATTATAAAGTTTATGAGTGATGAAATACATGATGAATATTAGATTTTAGGTCTAATTTAATCCCAAAAATTAATTCAAGAGATGATGATTGTCCATTAGAGATTATCTCTAGTCTATGTGGGACTTGAGTTTTTTCCAATAATAAGAGAGAAAAAACAATAAATAAATAGAGATGAATACATTTATATGATGATGGATATTATTTTTATGTTCAAATATCATTACTCTTCGATAATAATGTAAGTTCTGTATTTGCCTATAAATTTGGAGTTAGTTTACAAACTTCACATGTTAGTACAGCTATATATGTATATTTGCGGGCATGGTGTGTGCCTGCAATTTTCGTTGCCCTCGCAATCGGATAGTAGATATCCTAATTGACTTTTCGCTATAGGATTAATCTTGTATATATTGCTGACCTTTCAACTTAGAAGTTATCAATCTACTTCACATTTTCAAAAGGCCATCTCTTCAGAGTTCGGAGATACCCTTCTGCGCAAGTTAATTCTCTATATGTGTGTATATACACGTCAAACGGTAAATCAAAGTTAACCACAGAATATGGCTGCTGCCTACAATGCCAGCATCTGCATGTTTCCACCTATCATTATTTGGCCATGGCAATATCATGCATTAAGCAAGCGCATCATTATATGAGTAATGTTATTGATCTTTTGAATTGTTTATTTATATTTATAGTTATTATTTATAACTATAATTATAATTTTACCAAATAATTATTTCGTAATTGATAAAAATATAAAAAATTAAAGATATCAATTATAAATTCCAATATTACATGAATCCAACTATTATCAATACGTACGTTTTTTTTTTTTTTTGAAATATACCAATACGTACGTTAAACATAGAAAGATGTAGGATATATACAATTCCAGGTCCCTTCTTCTGCTGATTATGCTATCTTACCTGCTCAAGCCATATGATAATAATAATTTATTATTATTATTATTATTTTTGAGAAATTTATTATTATTCATTGATGATCATATGAAAATATATATGCTACCAAAAAGTTATGAGAGAAGGGCACCCCTCGTGCTCTTCTTTAATATACTTTTAATTATTAAAAAAAAATTGAGAGAAGGGGGACGCGGGTCTCCATTTTCATAGCTACCCCTTTAACCAGGCATCAATTTTAAGTGAATTAAGGAAAATTGATTGGAGTCCGAGTTTGAATAATACATGCCACCATAGGTAGCAGTGTTGGGAACTAATTATGGGCCACGATTGCGAGAGTGGCAGATTAGGTATATGAGAGGACGACACAAATTTGGTAAAGGGCTTTTAACCCCCGGGATTTAAGGGTTTGATCAGAGTCATATATATGTAGGGAATATAAATTTTATACGTACCCGCAAATACACTCGGATAATCTCCGCAACATATAGAAAAAGAGTATCATAATAGGTATATGTGCAGGTAAAAATAAACAGTTTTTTTTTCAACCCGCGTATTAGTGAGAGGCGGGGTCAGATAGTATATCATCCATACTCGCAACTACATGCTAAGGTAAAATTAATAAAATGCCCCTTTTTATATATAACCAAATAGGCAAATACCATAATTACTCTTATTTTGTTTCTAAAATTTGACAGCCGCAACACTCAAACCTTATCATTTCCAAGCCCCTTTCCATTTTCATCACCCTTTCATCACATAAGAATTTTTCATTGCAGAGAGGAACTCAAATCAAGTCAGATTGGCAGAATTAGTCTGAGTTTCATGTGTGAGTAAAAAAAAAATTTGGGAGTGTTTGAACATCCATAGATACCCGCAAATATTGATAAATTTGTTTTAAAACGCAAGATGGGTACCCACACGGATACAGAATGGGGACGTGTACGAAATTCATCAAACGGAACGGGTAGCGGGGGGACTACGACCCATACTCACCCACCCCATTTACATCCATAGTCATTTGTCTCCACACAAAAAAAACATTTTTTTGACAAAAAAAAAAAACATAAATGACCTTTTATATAGTTTTTCTCACTTTTTCTTATATGACAAATCTATAATTTAAATTTATTTAAAATATATTCACAAAAGTATAACATAATATAAAATATTTTCAAATAATATCACCTAAAAGAGTTTAATTGTTATATACTGACAGTGTAAAGTTTTTTATTATACTGTCAATCAATTATCAATCATGCATTAAGTTTTCAGTGTTTCATGTACAAATCTTTAAAAACAGAAAACAAAATAAAAAAATATAACAATTTTATAATTAATTTTTTTTTAAAAAAAAAACATGAATCTAAAAAAAAAGGGCCCTTGAATTGCCTGTTGCTTTGCAATCATGTTTTACATGGAAATGCAGGGCTTTTTCCGGGGTTAGTGAGGTAGAAAGTCTCTTATGGTGAGAGACTTCATTTGATTGGCTATACTAGGTTGACCCTTCTCATTTTTGGTTACCATCTCCTCCACCCTTTCCTCTCTGTTCCACCGCCACATGTCGATCTCTCATCTTGCCTTGCCGCTTCCGACGACATTCGCAGATTCTACTTCGACGAGTCGACTTCCTTGTGAGGATAGAGATGGTGAAGAAAGGGTACGGGTTGATGGTGAGGAGTGATTTGTAATCCTTCTGAAACACCAGCAATTGTTTCGGGTTGAACGACCCGAAAGATGGAGGATCTGAGTCAACACAGCCATGGACCATGGAATGCACCGTGGACACCTTCACCGAGTGAGGTTGAGTGGAGGGAATTTTGGACATTTTACATCGTCGGGAGAAGCTGCAAGATGAGGGCCTCGTTACCGGAGGTCATGACCTCATTGCCGATTGTGATGAGAGAGATGTTGCTGGCGGGGTATAGTTGGGCAACATGTTCGAGTCGACCCACTGAGTCGTCGAGTTGGGATGGACGGCTGGGCTTGGAATGTCGTTGTTGGCGACAACGATAATAATACCGATGCTGAAATTCGCTAGGGCCTTGATGGTCCCTAGATCGGCACCGTAGAGACTTACTTTTCTGATGGATGTGGACTTGATAAGCCTCGGCGTGGACTCCAGCACCGAAAGATGTCGGTAACCTCGTCGTATTTCACATCGATGAAGGATTGCGGATCTTAAAGAAGAAGATATTGCGAGACCCTTCAAGTTAAATCAATTCCAATAGTCTAAAACAGTTTCAAAACCGATTCAAAATAAAAAAATTACAAGACACGTATGAAAAACTTAAAGAAACTTCACACTTCAAAGTGAAACGCATGACGTTTTTATTTCTTTCGTGGTTGGCAACTTTTCATAGATTGGACCGATGAGTTCCTTCACGGTTCAATTTGGCAAATTGGAAATCCATTTGCTTCCGCCGCCATCCTTCTCGCTTTTGCCGCCATCGCCTCACCGGATGATCGCAGGAAGAAGTCGACTACTGTTTGTTGGTTGGGGCAATCAAGATAGCCAATTGCCTTGATTGATCTTGTCCGTCTAAAATTTTGTAGCAAGATCTAACGTCGCTGATCATCATAGAATCAGCCGAAAATGAAGAGCAAGAACAAGATTTTGCCATTAATGAATTCAAACTAGTGTGTATAATAATGACATAACGACCAACCTGGATTACGGCCATGTTCGTGGATAGCGACATACTGACATTCACCTAGGCTTTGTCGTGCAACTTTAGTTGCAGTGGCATTGATGAGGATTTTATTGTCTAGTTTTATTGTATTACATTTTGTTTGTATAGTATTTTGTCACAATTTATATTTTTTTTACCAAACATTTTTTATTTTTAATATTATATAAAATTTAAATTTATATGATAAGATATTATTAATATCAACAATACACACTCACTCCGGTCTCTATTATAAGCAAAAATTAAATATGACACATATTAAGATGATTAATTAATCTCATTTAATATTGTAAAAATTTATGTTTGTTACCTAAATTACCCTTCATCTAAAACTCCAATCTTCATTAAATGAGTCATTGAAATTTGTATTAAATGAAGGGTATTTTGAGAATAATGTTATTAAATGAGTTATTGAAAAACAAAATTTACTTATAGGGTAAATGCCCATTTTGGCCCCCAACCAAAAATGCGGTGTCCATTTCAGTCCCTGACAAAAAACAAACTACATCGTTAGTCCCTGACAATTACTAACGTAAGACAAGTTAGTCACTGACAATTACTATGGGACATTATAGTCCCTGACAATATTTAAAGTGGGACTAATTAGTCCCTGACAATTAGTATCGTGGGACATTTTAGTAACGGACGCTGACTAACGAAAGTCACGTAGGAACTAACTTGTCCCACGTTAGTAATTGTATGGGACTAACGAGATAGTTTTTTTTGTCGGAGATTGAAATGGGTACCACATTTTTTGTCAGGAACTAAAATGGACATTTGTCTTTACTTATATATTGGAACAAAAACATTGGAATTTTTCTTTTGTAATATATACTAGAGGGAGTATGATAACAAATCTCATAAAAAAGGATAATAAATAGGTGAGTTCTTTGGTACCCACTATAAATGTTGGATAGAGTTTACACTTCCCAGTTGGACCATTGAAAGGTTGACAACTCAATTAAAAAGGCTACATCAGCGCCACCTTAGAGTTGACCACTTATTTATCTTTTAAACCCTCCCCACTTTTTATCTTACACATTTACCCCACAGGGACCTTGGTGCAAACCCAAAATAAATTTATTTTCATTTTTACGTTTTTAATCCAAAAGGACCACCATCTGCAAATTGCCAAACTAAATAAAATTCGTGACCCCTCACTTTCCCAATCAGGCCCGACCCAGGCAAACCCTCCCTTTCCCTCAAGTGAGTAATGAGTAATGCGGTTAAGTGATGCATTGTTTTCTGATTTATCCACCACATTCATTTTCAGTTCCAGCAGCGCAATCGATGGAGAGCAGTTATCTGAATTTTGGAATCGTGGTGAGGAAGCAAGTGGATCAGAGGAAGAAATATCTAACTCAGATGGTTGGTACCAAATTTATTTTAGTTGCCTGTGTTTTTGATAGACCCATAATTAAGCATGTGTATAATAGAAGAATAAAGAGGGGCAGTAGTAGGCAACAATTATAGATAGTGAAGATTATCCTGAAACTTAAACGTTTGGGGTGATTTAGGCCATTGGGCAAAGACAACACTTCGCTTCTCTGATTTCTTCTTTCTTCTTCTGCTTTTATTTTGTCTCTACATTTTGTTTCCTAGGAGCTTGACTCCATGGTTTATACTATTAATATCATTTCCTATCAGTTCTGTTCTTGGGGCTAGGTGGGGGTGAAGGAGTGGTTATTAGACTATTCATTCGTGTATGATGAGTTCTTACTGGCAGATGGTAATGAGGTTGTCAACAACCTAACCAGCTCAAAGCTTCCATCCAGATTGAAGTGGTCGGGTCTGGTTGGGAAAGTGAGGGGTCACGAATTTTATTTAGTTTGACAATTTGCAGATGGTGGTCCTTTTGGATTAAAAACGTAAAAATGAAAATAAATTTATTTTGGGTTTGTATCAAGGTGCCTATGGGGTAAATGTATAAGATAAAAAATGGGGATGGTTTAAAAGATAAATAAGTGGTCAACTCTAAGATGACACTGATGTAGCCTTTTTAATTGAGTTGTCAACCTTTCAATGATCCAACTAGGAAATGTAAACTCTACCCAACATTTATAGTGGGTACAAAGAACTCACCTAATAAATATTCATTCGTGACATTAGACGCTGGTGAATAATGCGACATAATTATAATTTTGTGGTACCGGCTAACCCCAGCCACGGAATTCCTACCAAGACACTGGTGCCTATATGGTCCAATCAATCACACTACAATTTTTCCGCCCCAAACTGCACAACACAACCTCGTACCTCCGCAACCGCAATGACTAGTTTAAAATAGTAAATTACCAATCCTTCATTTATCTTTTATATATATATATATATATATGGAAAAAACAAACAAAAAGAAAACAACGTTACTTAACAAGCATATACGTTTTTGTCAAAAAAAAATAAACAAGCATATACATTTTGAACATTATTTCATTATAAAATTTTCAGTATGTATGTTGAGGGATTACGATTATAATTAGGTAATTATAAAAATAGAGAGATAATTATAAATTCATAATATATATTTTTATGAGCAATTATTAATATTATTGAAGAATGCAATGTGATGATATGATATAAATGTATCAACCGAAAGAAAATATGATATAAATGACAAAATAGTTGATACAAATTATCAAAATGATAGATAATTATAATTCAAAAGTTAAATTGATATAGAATATATTATACAAAAATTATTAAATGGTTTGTTTATCCTTCAAATTTTACTAATAATATATATTATTTTTGTACTTTAAAATTTGTAAATTTTAAATATGGATGTAAGATGTGCAAGTTCTGTTCCAAAAACATAATAAAAATAAGGTATATACTAACAATTCCAAAGGCGTGGGCACAGGCCAGGTTGGGTTGGATTGGGAGAAAATTGGATTCGAACCGATCAAAGTTGGTTGTGTTAGATTGAGCCGGATTTTGGAACAGGGAATTTGTAAACTGAATCGAACCAACCCGACCACAATCGGGTTTGGTTCAAATTAGACCATCAGATCCGTTAATTAAAATGACAACAAAAATAAAAACCACAAAAAATGGAAAAAAAAACTTTTTTTTATAAGCAAAAATTGTATTGAATAAAGGATACAAGAGGTATCATAATCCATATACAAAACCAAAATTACATGTATGGATAGATCCAATGTAAATAAAATACTAGAAATATTAATCTAGTATTGCTATTACAGTAGCCTATCCCAACCACCAAAGTAATAAAGAAGGAAGAAACAAAACATAACTACCCGACGTGACTATTGATATCGTGAATTCGCAAGTGGACAGTTTCGTCGTCAAGTAATAAAAAGATTGAACCCACGGAGACTATGATCTCAAACAACAATTAATTATTAAATTAATTAAACTAAACAAGAAAAATATTTGGTTTTTGAAATAAGATTTAACGAACAAATCAAGTATTTAAAACACAATCAAATAGAATCACAAAGCAAATCAAATATGGAGTTTTTCAAATTAAAAGAGATTTCCAGAAATTGGGTTACCGACAAGGCTGCTTATGTTACTAAATTGACTACCCCTCTTGTTAATTATCAAAATTGTTTTGAAGGTGAATTTATCCTAATAAAGTTAATGTTCCCTCTCGAGATACAAGAATCGTGCCTAATTAAACCAATCCTTACTCTCGTGGTAATTGTATTTAAATTGAACCCATTAAGATTTGTGACAATTCAATGAATCATCGAAAGACCGCTTCTAACTCTCGTGATTTAAGTCCTAAGTTCAACTCCTATAGATCCGATACCTAAGTTCACCGCTAAGTTCGTCCTTAGAGTATCTACAACATGCAAATAAGTGGCCACCGAATTTACAAGTAATTCAAGCAATAAGAATTAAATTCAAAGCAAATTGACATTAACAAGAAAGGAAAAACCTCAATTCATCACATAAAACGAGTCTTAGGGCATAACCCCAATTCCTAGAAATAAAAAGACTCCTCGCGCATTGCCATGTTCATAGCAACCTTGAATAACAAAAGCATAAAAATCCTAAGAGAAGAGAAGAATTTGAGAAGAAGAGAAATCCTAATTTTTGCCAATTGGCAGCAGCCAAAGATGTCTATTTTCGAGCCTAATTGCCTTATTTACAGTGTAGGTTAACTTGGATTTGAAGCTATTACAAAATCAGATCAAATCACCAAATCTTTTTTTCCAGATTTTGCGCGTCACGGTCGTGATGCCTGTCACGGTCAGGCCGTGACAGGTTCTGACTTGGAGAGCTTGGCAGTGGTTGGCTTTATCACGCAGTGTGATGGCCATCGAGCCCTAGCCGTGACAGGTTCTGACTTTTGCAATCTTCATTTTATTCAGCCTACGCGATCATTGCCATGATGCTTGTCACTCCCAGGCCGTGATGGGCTCTGTTTGGCTCAATTTTCTTGTTTTTCAAGCAAGTCTTCATGCAAACTCCAACACAACTGGTCTTGGGCAATTTAATCATCAATTCCTGCACACACACCATAAAACCACCTTACCCGTTCCAAGGTAAAAATTAACAAAAATCAAATTAAATATGCCTAAACTATATGAAAATGCATGCAAAACTACAAGGAAATGTGAGGTGAAATCACACTCATCAAATTACCCCAAGCTTAAGATTTTGCTTGTCCTCAAGCAATAACTAAGGCCAGACAAGATAAACAATTTGAGCATGAACAGTGAACCAAGAAGCCAAGTAAAAAATTCAAGTAACAGGCATATCCAATAAGTTACCAAGAGACAATCAATTTCAAGTCCAATTAGAAGCTTAGGTTCCCTAAATTCATGTCTCTCACCAATTTGGGCACTCTTCTCACCTCACTCAAGTATTTAAGGACATATGGCAATTCACTCAATTTCCTCAAGGAAGGTATCCTACCATAAGCTTGGCTATTAACCAAATCTCTACTTTATTAATGAAAATACATAAGAATCGAGAGATCTTTTATTTTGGTTGTAATGGTGCCATGGGATTAATCATTAGGTGGGGAAACCCAAAAGTGGGAAATTCAAGAAGGCTAACAAAATATAAAACAATGTAAAGCATGACAACCTTCTAAAATACCTTTTTAAGCTTTAATTCACTTTTCCACCCTTCTTTCTTTCTCTCTTTCTTTTTTCTCATCCCCTTCTCCATTTTTTCTTGTTTATTTTATTTTATTTTTTTCAATTTGGAGAAGGGGAGATTTCCAACTTAAGAGAAATATTTTTCTGACTTTTTCATCCCACAATTTATTTTTCAAACCACCTTTTAGCCCATTTTGCAATACTTTAAAAGGTGTCATACCAAACATCATTCATCAAAATAAATCAAGGTACCAAGAAAAACATTTTATTCTATTAGGCTCAAAATTGGGCAACTAAGGGGTAGCATTTAATCAGTCAAAGCTCAGAAGGCCAGAAAAATACCTAGTGCATCAATCATTTTCAATATGTTTTCAAAAATTTTAAGTTTCAAAACGGTTTCAAGTCAAGTTCTAGAGAATACAATCCAAGTGGAATAAAACACCCAATCACAAAGAGTGGGGTAAATTTAGTGAGTACCCCTTTTAGGCTCAAAAATCTCACATTTAGTAGTTTAAAATCAGTGGAAAACACAAATCCAAGGAACCAAAAGCTAATTATCAAATGTCAAAAGATTATCTCAAACATTTTTATTTTTAGCCTATCACAAGAATACAGAAAAAAAAATTGGGTTCAAAAATTCACTGTCTCAATTTATTTGGCACAAAGTTTTCACAATTGGATGCATATTCTAAGCAAAGGGCAATATAATCATGTGATAATGCAAAACTATGCCTGTATGAATGCAACATGCAAAAATGCAAAAATGAAACAAAAATAATACCCCTACTCCAAGCTTAAGAACTTACATTGCCCCCAATGTAAATAATCAAGTCCGAGGGAGGATAAAATTAAAAAAAAAATGGAACAACTCACTGAGGTGGTGGTGGGTACTGGCTCAAATGCCAGTCATAGAGCTGCTGGATCATGGCTCTCTGCTCGTGCTGCTCTTCCATGATGCGATCCTGGTTCGCTAGAATAGTATCAAAGGTGGACGAGAACCGTGCATAATCATCTTGAAATGATGTACCTGGAGAGGAAGAAGAAGATGGGTGCCTAGATGGCCTAACGTAATGGCCTTTGTATCTCGATAGGCTCAGGCTCCTCATCACATAGTACCCGCCAATTTGCAGGAATTTTGACATCCAGTAATGTGGGGTTAGGGAGGGGGATAGGGTTTTTGAGCACAGGTGGTTATGGCAATAGATGTCATCATGTTGGATGATCATCCCCATAGATTCACAAGCACCAACTGTTAAGCGCGTCCGCCCCGGGACGGATTCATAACCATCCAAATCAAAGTGGAAATGTTGGCATATGGTGGTGATCAAACCACCAATGACAATAGCCCCATTTGAGCTCTTGACAACCTTTAAAAGGTGCCTAGCCATATACGACCCCGTGTCCACATTGCTCTCGGGATGGAGCATGGCCCACAGGAATAGGACCTCGTCCGCACGGACGGATCCATCACTCTCGCCACGACCAAACAAAGTGCTGGACATAACCCTATGGATATAGCACAAGCTAGGGTTAACTAGGGCCGTAGACTTGGCTGTCCTAGGATTAAAATGACCCCCAGGGTAAGTAATATGAGACCGAAAACCGTCAGGACTAAATCCAATGGGATAAGTCCATTCCCTCCAACTCGAAATTCAAAAATTTCATTAAATTCAACCAGAGTCAATTGAAAATCCTGATTAAATATCCGAAAAGTGATCCTGCCTTCAGTACAATGGGACCTTTGAAAAATTTGAGCATTAAAGGAGCTCGGGAATTCAAGAGTGAGGCCAATGCATGTAGGGTACCGGGTGCGAGCGAACTCGCTCCATCCTACATTTTCTAGCATCCAATTTATGTCCACAGCCAAACCCAGGGTGTCTATACAAGCATCATCCATATACTTTGTTTGGACTATTTTCCTATTTTTCATGTTTCCCCTTGTACGAGGACGTGAGGCTTCGTTTGCCCTTTGGCGCTTGCTTGCCATGATTGATCCAGTGAATCCCAAAGCACCAGAATGCACAATCCCCTCTGTTGATTTCTTCAAATTTGAATTTCAGGGGTTTAGGGTTCCAAAATTGTGGCTTTTTGATTTTACCCAAAATTGAAGGAATTGGCTTGTGGGCCTTGATGGTTTAGGTCTAGGGAGCAAGGAAACAAGGTTGGTTGGGCATGGGTGTCATGGAGGAGGTGGGTTTTCAAGGTTTTTGGTGAATGGGTATGGTGGAGAGAGTGTGGAGAGGACGAAGAAGATGATGGATGTGAGAAGAGAGAGATGATGGGTTATGTGTAGGAGTGATGTGATGATGGTTGTGTTAAAACAGATAGAGGAATGGAGTTTGAGAGGTTGGCTTTGGAGGTTGAGAGCTTAGTGGCTATTGGGGTTTTAGAGAGAGAGAAGAAGAAGAAGAGTAGGGTTTGCATTTTTGCGTTTTTGAGCAGAAGGAGGGGTATTTACGTTTTTAAATCTGGGTTTAGGAACGGTGTATCACGGCCGTGATATACATCACGGCTGAGCCATGATCAATTCGGGAGGCATTCTAGGCTTCATCTCAGCCGTGGCCTTAATCACGGCATGCCCGTGATACATTCTGTTTATCTGCCACTTTGTGTCACTCCTGTGACCTTATTCATGGCTGGGCCGTGATTGTTGCCGATCTTCAATATCTAGCCCATCACGGTCGTGAACATCATTACGTCTGGCCTGTGACCGTTTCTGGTCAGTTGGGTTCTTCTTATCACGCCCATGAGGGCTATCACGGGTGGCCCGCGATCCCTTCTGGCTCGTTTGCCAAACTTTGTGTCACGCCCGTGATCTCTGTCACGGCTTGGGCGTGACCAATTCTGCCTTGATACTCCTCTCCTTCTTTTTTTCTTTTTTACTTTTTTTTTCATCATGGCCATAACGGCTATCAGGGTCAGGCCATGATCTCCTCTGACTTCATCTTTCCATGCCTTTTTGCTCTTCATGGTTCCCTAACCTAAAAATACTTGGCAAAACCATCAATTTGTGATATTTCTTCTCTTAATCTTCTCAAATTATTTAAAATAAAATTCAAAAACAAATTAAAAAGGGAAAGAAAGCTTTGGTTGCCTCCCAAGAAGCGCTTATTTACGGTCCTAGGCTTGACCATACTCCCTTCAATCCTTTGATGATGGATCGAGGAGGGAAAATGCAACCTCCTGTTCAGGTAGATGTTCTCCAAGGTAGTGCTTCAACCTCTATCCGTTGACTTTGAATGTTCCACGCTCCTGGTTCCAAACCTCGACGGCACCATATGGAAACACTTTCATAACTTTGTATGGTCTGGACCATGTAGACTTGAGCTTTCCCGGAAATAACCGCAACCGTGAGTTGTAGAGTAGCAGTAATTCTCCCTCGTGGAATTCTCTACGGAGGATATGCTTATCATGCCACTTCTTTGTTCTCTCCTTGTAACATCTTGCGGACTCATAAGCATCAAATCTTAGCTCATCAAGTTCATGAAGTTGAAGGACTCTCTTTTCTCCGGCAGCCTTTACATCAAAATTTAGCATCTTAATAGCCCACAAGGCCTTATGCTCAAGCTCGACTGGTAAGTGACATGGCTTCCCATAAATAAGTCTAAAGGGTGTCATCCCAATAGAAGTCTTGTAAGCCATACGGTAAGCTCAAAGAGCATCATCAAGCTTTAATGACCAATCCTTTCTAGAACTTGAAACAATCTTCTCTAGAATGCTCTTTATTTCTCTATTGGAAACTTCGACTTGACCACTTGTTTGAGTATGATAAGGTGTAGCAACCTTATGGTTGATTCCATATTTGAGTAGAAGTTTTTCAAATTGTTTTTCTGTGAAGTACGATCCTCCATCGCTAATAACTATCATTGGAATTCCAAACATCGGAAAAATCACCTTCCTGAATAGCTTGATCACGGTCTTTGCATCACTTGTTGGGGATGGAATGGATTCCACACATTTAGAGATGTAATCAACGGCTACAAGAATGAACTTGTTGTTGCAAGAGGAAGGAAAGGTCCCATGTAGTCAACTCCCCAAACATCAAATATCTCCACTTCTAGCATCGTGTTGAGTGGCATTTCATGCCTCTTGGAGATGTTTCCCATTCTTTGACATGGATCACAAGCAAGCACGAACATTCGGGAATCTCTGAAAATATGAGGCCAATAGAAATCGGCTTGAAGCACCTTGGCCACTGTCTTTGAGGCACTAGCATGTCCTCCATAAGATGAGGAATGGCAACATCTCAAGATATTTGGAACCTCGACCTCTGGAATACACCTTCTGCAAATGTTATCCGCACACTTGTTGAAAATGTAAGGCTCATCCCACACGTAATTCTTAAGGTCGGAAAAGAACTTCTTCTTCTGCTAATAATTAAACTCTGGTGGTAGAATCCCACATATAAAATAATTTACAAAATCCGCATACCATGGAGCACTCTCTCCCGAGATGGCAAACAGTTGTTCATCGGGGAAAGAATCATCTATAGGCAAGTTGTCCTTCTCATGTTCCAATGGTTCAAGTCTAGATAAGTGGTCCACGACCAAGTTCTCCGTCCCTTTCCGATCCCGGATATCCAAGTTAAATTCTTGCAAGAGAAGGATCCATTGGATGAGCCTAGGCTTTGCTTCCTTCTTACTCATGAGGTACTTTAGTGTGGAGTGGTCGGTGTACACAATGACCTTGGACCCCACAAGGTATGATCTGAATTTTCAAATGCAAAGACAACCGAGAGCAACTCTTTCTCAGTGGTGGCATAATTGGCCTGAGCTCCATCTAGAGTTTTGCTTGCATAGTAAATTGCATGGACCTTATTGTCTATTCTTTGTCCCAACACCGCTCCCACGGCATAGTCACTAGCATCACACATTATCTCAAATGGCTCATTCCAATCCGAGGTTTGCAAAATAGGAGCAGTGGTCAAAGCTTCCTTCAACCTACAAAAGGCACTCAAACATTCCTCATTAAAATCAAATGGAACATCTTTCATCAATAGGTTAGATAAAGGTTTAGAAATTTTTGAAAAATCTTTGATGAAATGCCGGTAAAACCCGACATGTCCCAAGAAACTTCTTACTCCTTTCACATTTACCGGTGGGGGAAATTTTTCAATAACATCAATTTTGACCCTATCCACCTCAATACCTCTTCCAGAAATCAAGTGCCCAAGCACTATACCCTCTTTTACCATAAAATAACACTTTTCTCAATTCAATACCAACTAGTTTCTTCACAACGCTGCAGAATCTTAGACAAATTTGTTAAACAATCATCAAAGGTAGTTCCATAAACATAAAAATCATCCATAAAAACTTCTATGATGTTTTCAGTAAATTCAGAAAAAATTGAAGTCGTGCATCTTTGAAAAGTAGTCAGTGCATTACATAGACCAAAAGGCATTCTCATATAGGCAAAAGTGCCATAGGGACAAGTAAACGTGGTCTTTTCTTGATCACTATGATGTATAGGAATTTGATGAAAACCGGAATAACCATCCAAGTAACAAAATTATGAATGCCTAGCTAACCTTTCAAGCATTTGATCAATAAATGGGAGAGGGAAGTGATCTTTTCTTGTTGCCCTATTTAATTTCCTATAATCAATGCACATTCTCCAACCGGTTACCGTCCTTAGAGGGATTAGTTCATTATTTTCATTTTGAATAACAGTCATCCCCCCTTTCTTAGGAACCACATGCATTGGACTTACCTACTCACTATCGGAGATTGGATAAATAACCCCCACATCTAACAACTTAAGTACTTCTTTCTTAACCACCTCTTTCATATTTGGGTTCAACCTACATTGATGCTTAATAGATGGTTTATGCTCATCTTCCATTAAAATGCGATGCATGCAAAAGGAAGGATTTATGCCTTTAATATCATCTATTGTATATCCTATCACCTTTCTATGCATTCTAAGCTCCCTAAGCAATATCCCAGTTTCCAACTCATTCAAGCTAGCATTCACAATTACCGGATAGGAAGAGTTAGGACCAAGAAAGGGGTTTTAGTTCTACCTTAGGAGCTTCTTCATCTTTCAAATCTTTATAATTGGTTTTGCCTCAAGTTTTTCTTTTCTTGTATTGTGAGGAGAAATCTCCGGACTAGCCTCCAAGAGGCGGGCATAATCCTTTACTTCTCCTCCATGAGCACTTAAGTCTACACCAATCAAGCACATCTCCAATGGATCATCAATACAAGCTTGAGTGGATTCTTCTTTCACCGCTTGGTGCACTAAGTCAACCCTGCAACAAGAATCCTCAAAAGAAGGGTGTTTAATAGATTTAGCTAAATCAAATTCAACGTTATCATCACCCACAATTAAGGTCAATTTTCCATTTTTAACATCAATAATTACTTTTGTGGTAGTCAAGAAAGACCTACCAAGAATAATGGGGATTTGGAAATCCTCCTCCATTTCAAGTACACAAAATCTGCAGGAATGAAAAATTTACCCACTTTAATAGGAACATCCTCCAAGATGCCTACTAGGAATTTGACGGAACGATCCGCCAATTGAAGGGAGATTGTTGTGGGTTTTAGTTTACCCATCTCCAACTTCTTGCAAACAGAGAGGGGTATAAGACTAACACTAGCCCCCAATTCACAAAGAGCTTTATCAAAACTAATGTTACCAATCAAGCAAGGAATAGAGAAACTACCTAGATCTTTCAATTTTGGAGGCAATTTATTTTGAATTAAAGCACTGCACTCCTCGATTAAAGCTCTTTGTTTCATAATCCTCTAGCTTTCTCTTATTGGACAAGATGTCCTTAATAAATTTAGCATATGTGGGCATTTGTTGCAACGCCTCAGTGAAGGGTACATTAATGTACAATTTCTTAAGGACCTCTAGCCAAATTGCTTATCTAACTTGACCTTAGCCAACCTTTGAGGGAAAGGTATTGGGGGTTGGTAAGGTGGTGGAGGGACATATTTAGACACTTTTTCACTAGGTTCTTCCTCTTCTAAGGGTTGTGTCTTAGTAGATTCCTTTTCCTCATCTACACTCTTGTTATCACTCTCCCGTTTTTTAGCCATGGGATCCTCAAGTTTCTTATCACTCCTCAAACTCACAGCTTTACATTGTTCATTACTTGGATTCACTTTGGGTTGTCCAAGAAATTTGCCCGGTTGCCTATTTGAATTGCCCGCTTGTTGGGCAATTTGAGTTTCGAACATCTTGTTATGGATGGCTAAGTTATCTACCGTAGTTGTTAACTCTTTCATTGCCTCATTGACTGCCATACCTTGTTGCCTAAATGCTTCATTTTGCTTAGTTTGAGTAGCAACAAAATTTTTCATAAGAGACTCAAGTTTAGACTTTTGTACTTGAGGATACCCCGATGCGGGTTTCCTATTACCTTGGCCTTCTTGGAATTCGTGGTTCAACGTGTCATTGTAGCTCTTGTAAGAGAGATAAGGGCTATTCTTCCTTCCTTGGTTGTAAGAATTTGGGGGAACATAGTTTGGCAACTTCGGGTTTGTGACATAGAAATTGTGACAAGAGTTCACTTGTTCCTCCGAAGCACTGGATCCAGGAGCAATACCATGTGGGCACTCCATTATGTCATGTCCCTGCATTCCACAAATCTCACAAACAACATTAGTAGCACCTATTGAACTCACATTAGCCTTTTCAAGCTTATCAAAGCGTTTACTCAATGAGTCAACTTTAAACATAATTATATCATTACTATTCATTTCAAACTTACCCCCCAAAAGCTTTTTCGGGTTATTACATCTTTCTGAACCCTATTGGTGATAGTTGGTGGCAACGTTTTCAATGATTTCAAATGCTTGAGTCAGGGGTATATTCATCAATGCTCCACCAGCTGCGGAGTCAAGTGACACCATCGAAGAATAGTCCAATCCATTGTAGAAGGTATGCACCAATAGCCACTTCTCAAGCCCATGATGTGGGCAAGATTCTAGCAATCCCTTGTAACGTTCCCAAGTTTCGGATAAGCATTCTCCGTCCTTTTGGTAGAAGTCGGTGATTTGAGTTCATAGGTAAGCTGTCTTGGATGGTGGGAAGAATTTTTCCAAGAATGCCTGCTCCAGTTGGTCCCAAGTTGACAAAGTATTAGCAGGCACTGACATCAACCAATCTCTTGCCTTTCCAGTCAGAGATAAAGGGAATAACCTCAAGCGAATATCATCAATTGGGGCACCTTGAATTCCTATTGCATCACAGAATTCCAAGAATATCTCCACATGATCAGTCGGGTCTTCCGAGGGTAATCCTCCAAATTAATGTTGCCTAATCATGCCAATTAACTGAGGCGGTATAATGTAGTTCTTTGCCTCAATTTCTGGCCTAGCAATCCCAGTTCGCAAACCCCTAGCATTTGGGGATGCGTAGTCCTTCAGTGGTTTGGTATCCGGTAGATTCGCCATGAGTGGAATGGGAATCAACCTCTCTCTCACTCTTTGTCTTTGTAGTCTCCTACGTCTATGAGAGGTCCTTTCGATCACGGGGTCAACTTCAATAAGATTTCCAAGACTTTGGGATCTTCGCATAAGAGAGAAAAATACCTACAAAGAGAGAGATAGATAGACTAGAGAAAGAAAGAAAAATTAATAAAAAATGTCCATAAAAATCAATTTAAAAATTAAATTGAAATTCAAGAAAGCACAGTCCCCAGTAACGACGCCAAAAACTTGATACCTTGAATCCGCAAGTGTACGGATTCGTTAAGTAATAAAAAGATCAAACAAACAAACTGTGATCTCAATCAAAAATTAATTATTAAATTAATTAAACTAAACAAGAAAAAGATTTGGTTTTTGAAATAAGATTTAACTAACAAATCAAGTATTTAAAACGCAATCAAATAGAATCACAATGCAAATCAAATATGGAGTTTTTCAAATTAAAAAATATTTCCAGGAATTGGGTTACAGACAAGACTGCTTATGTTACTAAATTGACTACCCCTCTTGTTAATTACCAAAATTGCTTTGAAGGTGAATTTATCCTAATAAAGTTAATGTTCCCTCTTAAGATACAAGAACCGTGCCCAATTAAACCAACCCCTACTCTCGTGGTAATTGTATTTAAATTGAACCCATTAAGATTTGTGACAATTCAATGAACCCTCGAAGGACCTCTTCTAACCCTCGTGATTTAAGTTCTAAGTTCAACTCCTATAGATCCGATACCTAAGTTCACCGCTAAGTTCGTCCTTAGAGTATCTACGACATGCAAACAAGTGGTCACCGAATTTACAAGTAATGCAAGCAATAGGAATTAAATCGAAAGCAAATTGAAATTAACAAGAAAGGACAAACGTCAATTCATCACATAAAACGAGTCTTAGGGCATAGCCCCAATTCCTAGAAATAAAAAGGCTACTCGCGCATTGCCATGTTCATAGCAATCTTGAATAACAAAAGCATAAAAATCCTAAGAGAAGAGAAGAATTTGAGAAGAAGAGAAATCCTAATTTTTGCCAATTGGTAGCAGCCAAAGATGTCTATTTTCGAGCCTAATTGCCTTATTTATAGTGTAGGTTAACTTGGATTTGAAGCTATTACAAAATCATATCAAATCAGCAAATCTTTTTTCCAGATTTTGCACGTCACGGTCGTGATGCAGGTTCTGACTTGGAGAGCTTGGCAGTGGCTGGCTTGTCACGGCCGTGATGGCCATCACGGCCTATTCGTGACAGGTTCTGACTTTTGCAATCTTCATTTTCTTCAGCCTACGCGATCATGGCCGTGATGCTTGTCACCCCCAGGCCGTGATGGGCTCTGTTTGACTCAATTTTCTTTGTTTTTCAAGAAAGTCTTCATGTAAAGTCCAACACAACTGGTCTTGGGAAATTTAATCATCAATTCCTGCACACACACCCGACAAAACCACCTTACCCGTTCCAAGGTAAAAACTAACAAAAATCAAATTAAATATGCCTAAACTATATGAAAATGCATGCAAAACTACAAGAAAATATGAGATGAAATCACACTCATCAACTGTGAATTTCAGACAGAAAGGAGGGTTGGCTTTAATGCCACCAACCACCAGGAGAAAGGATAAGCTAAAGATAAAACCCACTAAAACCACATCCATTAGAAATTACATTACCAAATTCTATGGTTTTGTCTTCAATGCTCCATAGAAACTTGGAATTTCCATACTCCTTGATTTCATACCGTAGATTTAATAATAAAATACTCCAACGATCAAGATTTAAAGGGCAAAATAGGTATTTAAAGGGAAAAATAGGTATTATGAAAATCATAATTTTATTTAATTTTAAATTATTATTTTAAAATTGAAAAATGAAAGCAGGCATGGAAGGCAGGGCATCGGCGTGAACTTGGTTCTTCCTTGGGGAGGCCATGGCCATGACGGCGGGGTTCGCCGGAGCCGCGGTGCTCTACGACGGGAAGGAGAGCCCAGCGCCGCCGGAGAGGGCAAGGAGCATGTGCGGCGCAGAGGGGTAGTACGAGAAGGAGATCGGTGGAGAACTTCGATCTATGGTTGTGGGTTCACGGTGGCTTGGTGGGGAAAGAAGAACGCACCATGGGCGTTTGCCGCGATTGAAGATGAGAGGGTGGTTCCTCAATCTGTGATGGTGTTGGCCTGTTGGAGCCCGGCGTGAGATAATGTGGCTAGCAGAGAGAAGGATGACGATGATGCCCGGAGTTGGAAGGAGGGAGGGCGGACGAGAGAAAGGATGGAGGTGGCGAGATGGGAGGAGAGACGGAGTAATGAAAGAGAATGAGGGAAGTGTGAGAAGGAGGAAGAGAGACAAAGACAATGGGAGAAGATGAACAGTAGCAGCTTTTTTTATATATAGCTTTTATAGCAAAATACCAAATATGCCCATTGGAGTACCGCTCCTCCGAGTTTTACTGGAGCATTGAAGTCGTTATCAAATTCTATAATTCTTCTTTTATCATCAACGGCACCTTACCAAATAGAACCTCTTAACATCATCTAATGATCAGAGAACCAACAAGTTTCCAAACGTTAGTAATCAAATCCACAACATATCAACATTGCGCTATCTTCACAGAATTTTGCAAGATCAGAACCGTTTACCATCATGCATCTAAGTTAGGCCTGATAACAAGTTAAAGGATTAACATCAAGGCTCATAACAACCTGCCCATACATCAAATGCGGACCACAGCAATAGGAATTTTAAATGGTCAGCTTTTCACAGTAGCAGCAGAACCATAAGTACTATTTGAGGACCCATCAAAGAACTGCCAATCAGTAAAACCCCACACCAAAATTAAGACCACCAAACTGTTTGCCACTTAAAGAACCAGATTACTTGAAAACTTCGCAAATCATGCCTAATCACCTTGCCATATGACTTCAACTCTTCTAAAAAAAACCTAGTAACCAACCCTAATCCCTTTACCCTCTTTCAGTCTCTCCGCCGCTTTGGTCATAAACACATAGCCACACTTGCTACTCACAAACACACACCCTCTCTTGGTCTCTTTGCCTCTTAATATTTCTTCTTCTTCTTTCTTGTGTCGTACAAAGGCTGGTTGGAGACAAGAGTCATCGCCGATTGGTTGGAGAGGAGCGCCGCTAGTTGAAGACGGGCACTGCTAGCACTGGTTGGAGATAAACACGTTCTGACTTCTGATCTGCAAATGTCCTCCTCCTCCTTGTTCGGATTGGTTCGGGTTGGTTGGATTCGCGGGTCAACCAGCACCCGTGACTACCTTTCAATTCTAACGTACTGATTTAAAAAAGCATAGAATAAGAATGTCGTTTACAATAGAATTTTCTAATTAAATTGGCCATAATCCTTAAATTAATTAGTTAATAATTATTTGTGTTAAAAATTTCCTCCTTTTAGTATTTGGTATAATTAAGAAGAAAATTGATTCAATATTTTCGAAAGTTGAGTACTAGGAAAGTAAAATTTGACTGATGGTTTTTTTTCTACATATAATTTTTAATAATGTAAAAAAAATGAGTATGTGTATCCACCCTAATTAGTTCAACTTATTTTTTCTAATTAATGAGAGATACACTATAACTTTCCACTCTACGTACACTTTTCCTTATTTTACATAGTTAATGAAAACCTAAAAATTATGTCAACGTCTTTTTAATATGTCCGCATTTCCATAGCAAATACAAACGAAATGTATATCGATATTATTTTATGTCCATTATTTGAAGTTTTGATTGTCTCAACATATGATGTGACCGCGTTTTTCTTTGTCTCCTTCACCATCTCTCTCTTTCTGCCTTGCCTTGCTTCTTCTGCTCTTTCTTTTCTTTTAATTCCTTCTCCCTCCTTTTCTTTCTCTGCACTCCATCCACCGCTGCTCCTCTCTTCTCTCTTTAATATATCTCTCCTTTCTTAAATCCATCCCACATATCAGTTTTTCTATTCGAGCTTTCAACTCTCCTTCTGTCCCCTTTCGTATCTTTTTTTATTTTCATTATATAATCTAATATATTTATACACACACCACTTCCCTTAAAATAACCATAAACAAAAGCAAAGAGAAAAGAACAGTTTACTATCGATAACCTAAAAAAAAAAGAAACTATTGTATATTTTTATTTTATTTTTCTGTTTTCTTTTCTATATATCTCTCTTCCTTTGATGTGTCTATGGCTGGTTTAGATTTAGGTATTACTGCTTCACGCTTTGTTCAAAGTTTCCACAGACCAGACTTCAACTTGCAACAGCAGCAGCAACAACAACCCGAATCCGAAGACGAAGCCAATCAGGGAGACCCGTTTTCCACCGAAGATGGACCCCACCAAGGCTCAGCCTCCGCCGGCGACGGCTCTGCCCGCCGCCCACGTGGCCGTCCACCAGGCTCCAAGAACAAACCGAAACCTCCGGTGATCATAACAAAAGAAAGCGCCAACACGCTGAGGGCTCATATTCTCGAAGTCGGCAACGGCTGTGACGTTTTCGACTGCGTCGCCACCTACTCGCGGCGCCGCCAGCGCGGGATCTGTATTCTCAGCGGCAGCGGCAGCGTCACCAATGTCAGCTTACGGCAGCCAGCAGCGGCTGGATCCGTCGTCACCCTTCACGGGAGATTCGAGATATTGTCACTCTCCGGGTCGTTTCTGCCACCGCCAGCTCCTCCGGGAGCGACGAGCCTGACCATATACCTTGCCGGAGGACAGGGACAGGTGGTGGGAGGGAGTGTGGTTGGAGAGTTGACCGCAGTAGGGCCTGTGATTGTGATCGCTGCATCGTTCACCAACGTGGCTTATGAGAGGTTACCTTTGGAGGAGGAAGAACAGCTTCAGATACAGCCACCGGGACAAGGGGATGGACACGGTGGCGGTGGTGTGGGGAACAACAACCCGTTTCCGGACCCGTCGTCTGGGCTGCCGTTCTTTAATTTGCCGGTGAATATGCAGTTGCCAGTGGATGGGTGGGCGGGAAACTCAGGTGCACGTTCATCATTTGGATGAGGGTTTATTACAAAAGGGTTTGGTTAATCTCTTTTGTTCTAAAACGGATCAGTGTTTGTGGATGCTTACGTAGTGCTGATGGTGGTGGTTTTCATATGACTCTTAATCTAATCTGATTGATCGTTGAAGGATGTTAAATGTTGATCATCAAGCAATTGCAAGTGTGAAGTGCCCAATGTTAGATTGAGGTCAGCAATTTCATGGAATATATATATTTGATGTGCTCTTCTTAATTTCTTCTTCTCTTTTTTGCCAATACTCATGGATATGATATGATATGATGTAGTGCGTTTGAGTGATGTATTTGTTCTACTTAATTTCTGTCTCAATGGTTTTTGATTTTATCATCGGGATTCTTGTCTCCTATAGTCCTATCCAACTATATGATTAGTATGTTAGATGTTAATTTCTTTTTCATACATGTTAAGAGTTTGATGGTTTCATCTTTTGATTAACACAAGCACTTGCACTTGGAATAGCCACATGTTTCAAGCAATTTCTCCTCGTTAAACTTAAACATAGAGCAATACTCTCAACTCTCAAACCAACCATGTTCAGTGCCCCCGGCCCCAGATTTATGTCGGAGTCTTTACTGTGATTCTTTTATTTCTCAACTCCATTGCTTCAATACTTAGAGATTTGATGCCTCTTTTACTCTACATAGATTGCATATATCCCACTTCCCACCTTCAATAATGATATATCATCTCGATACCTGCCTCATATTTTCCTTTATTCCATATACTAACCTAGTTGGTTTCATTTTTAAATACCACCTCTCTAACACAACTTAATTACCCTCTTTCGTGAAAGTCTTTGGTTTATTATTATAACGAGGCTGCAAATAACATCAAATGATAATTGATAGGGTTAGTATTTTGTAATTGTTATGTATATCTATATATAACTAGGGATTTAAAAAGATATAATTAAGGGTGGTCCTTTAGGCGGTGAATTGATTGATTAATATGCAGCAGATATTGGGGGAACTAGCTTGCCATAAGAACAAAGGGTTTTCTTCTTTAGTTGATGAGTTTCCTTTTTAATTAGTTGCTCTTTTACTGATATTTGTTGAACTAATTTTGTATATCTTCTATTTGGCACTTCTTGTGCTTCTTTTTTGCCTTTTGAGCTATTAGTAAAAGTTTGCTTATAAAAAAAAAAAAGAACATAGGGTTTTCTTCCCTGGAAGAACTTAGCCTGTGATGCTCAACAATACATCAAAAATTTATAACAGTTTTGCCATCAATGAATCATAATGCACGATTACTTGTTTAGCTTGGAATGAACTTAATTTGTGTATAAGCTTTCCTCTGCATATATATATCAGCATTCAATCTTGATAAACGAAAATGCCTAACTTATGATAATTAACTTATCTATTTATCATGGCTAGCAGTCATATATGGCTTATGCCATGCATCATGCTTCCCTATCATTCTTTGTTTGTAGCTATGGAAGTAAAAATCAGATTCTTTCTCTAATAAACCATTGTATTAGCTGCAATTTTAATTTGATCGTTAATGGAAAGATAATACAATACAAAGTAATAGATCAACCAATGAATTGGAAATCCAGTTCTATTGGCTACTAGTACTGATCTTTTGGTAAAGTTTTTTTTATCTGGTTCAGAGATTAAAAATAATAAAAAAGGAGTCATCTGTGCCTGCCGGCATTTACCCCAAGACTTCAATCATCTTGATGAAACCACAATATTCCAAACACACCTGTTATCTTTTAGGTTGCCAATGGAGAAGTAAATGACTAGACAATGCATGAGGGATATATAGTATCATCGCCTACACCGATCTATTTGGTTAATTAATTAATCTACTTGCTTAATCATAAATCTCAAGTGGTTTGAAACGCTTACTTTAGCAAGTTGACCATATAATTATAAATTGTAAAATTGATTATATACTAAGCCCTTATTTGGCCGGATCTCATTGATCTTACAAGTCATGAGACCTCATTTTTCAGTAGTTTGGAGGGGTTGATTAGAAGTTCGAGTTAATTATATATTTATCTGTATATCAGCAAATTATAAGTTAGTATAGGTTCGATTAGGTAGCTAGGTTTCCGGCGCCCACGACTTAAATATTGCATAGATATAATGTCAACTGACTTTAATTATTCTCCACTTGATATAATGATATGTTTTTATGCAAAGTGCCTTGCGTTTCTGATGGAGAAAGTGCTTGCTTTGCACCCACAGTATAGTGAATTGCCGTACCACGCTTTGATCAAACAAGTTGTAATGGCGCTTCTTTTTACTCTGGGAATTGCATTTGATTCCACATAGCACTTCATTTCAAGAATATGCTTCCAATATACAAGTGTGCCCCGCCTAACCAATCTATACATAGCTAGATGACTACTATTTATTAAGATATAATGTTTATAACATTAAATTGTAGTCTAGGTGAGAAAGCGAGATAACTCACGTAATCGAAGTGATATACACTTATGGTACGTTTGGAAGAATTCATAAGGAGTTTATGATAATAACATATGAAAGAAACTTATCTAAATAGTAATAATATAAATTTATTTTAGCTTATTACAATAAGTACATCCGAGAAGCTTATGAAAATACGGTATTTTTTGTTTATTTGAAAAATGGTTATCAAATAATTAAGTGCTTAATTAACTTGTTTATCCAAATATATCATTGATAGAGTTTTCTTTGCAAATAATACCAATGTGGGCAAGCATAATTAAAAAATATTATCAACTTACTGTATTTTTGAATAAGTTGTGGTTGCCAACTATATAACTATAGTAGTTTTTCGTGGTTGAGTTTTGAAAGAAAAAAAAAAATAGAGTCATGATTATAACCATAATTTTCGTTTAAAAAAAAAAAATAATAAAGTCGTGGATGCAACCACGACTTTGGACTAGTTTTATGATTTTAATTACGAAATCATGTTTGTAAAGAACAACTAACTTTTTGTTATTTTTTTTTAATTCCAAAGCCACACTACCAAAAATTCATGGATTTGCCGGGTTTTTTTTTTCGAATTTTGCTGCAAAATTTTCAGAAACAAGGTTTTTTTTCCTATAGATTTCAATTCGTAGAAAATTTTGAAATTTCCTATGAATTTTCCTGTGGAATTAAATTTTTCGGGAAAAAATCTATAGAAAATTTCCTACGGATTTTAAAATTAGCTTGAAAAAATCACCCACGAAAGTATTACCTATTAGTAGAAATTTGTAGGAATATCCGCATGAAACTTGTTTCCTGCGAATTTTTGAGCAAAATCAGCAGAAAAATCAGTAGGTAATCAAAAGATTTCAAGTAGTGTCGTGGTTGGAACCATGACTTAAGCTAAGGTTAGGGTTTTGTTAAGAATATATGAAAAAGTTTGTGCTATTTTCATTTAATAAATAAACTATTAAAGCATATGAAAAAGCTATGTACATAGTTTCTTAGCACAAATATTATTTAAAAAATGAAACAAAAATATTACACAACTATCATTGCATACAGTTCTCCTCTTTTCACTAAAATCGCTTACATTATCTCTTACAGAAAGAACATCACATGATGAGATTTGTTTATTTAAAACAAAAAATAACTTCATATTCTCACTTAACATCATTTAAAAAAATTAAATAATGTATATTCAATATTTATAATAATATTGAATCTATAAAACATTAATTTATTTACCATGCAAGTGTAAGAAGAATGGAATAGCAACAATTTATAGCAGGAGTGTAATAAGAACAGAAATCAGAGTGTATTATGTAAGAAGCGAATAACAAGTTCAAAAATTGAGAAGAATTACAGCCTATTTGTTTTAGCGTCCTGGCCTCCTGGGGCCTCAAACGCGCATTAGAAAAAGGGAAGGAGGCAGCAACTTTGAAAAAAATCTTCTTAATAATCTTTTAATAAATAAAAAAAATCAACAGAATACTTTTAATATTCTCAATATATTCACGTCAACCAACATGTGGTTGGTCCAAATGATAATGAGTTTGAGTCCTTTAAGCAAGTGGTCGGGGATTCGATCACTAGGATATTTGAAAAACCAAAAAAAAATATTCACGTCAAATTTTCATTTAATACTCTTTTCATTACATATTATATTATAAGGATGTTTTAGGAGAATTTAGCATTACTGTTACAGGTGATATGTAATTTAATTTAAAATAATGAAAAAGTTATCAAAATCGTATAAGTATCATTTATTAATACAAGAATTATTCCCACAAAAACTAATGGATTTATCATGAGGGGTTTGTGAAATCATATATATATATAACTTACACGATGAATCATAAGATGGTCAAGATAATTTGAGCTATGTGTTAAAAGGTATAATGTGTGAGGTTCAAAAAATACACGCATTGTATTCGACTTCTGAAGGGTAATTGGAAAGGATTCCAGCTCCATATCAATTAACATTGATATATAAATTAGCACAATTGTGGTCAATAATTAAGCATTAAAAAACAGATAATTCTGCTTGAATAAATTAATAAAAGAATCAAACTGACCAAGTCGTACGTGCAATATAATATCTTTTATCTAATGGTTGCACCCGCTGTCAACTTCATTTTATATATTTTGATATAATTACCGTACGTAGCTGTTGAATTTTATATTTCCAGTTCCACAAGAAATCCCAACTTTTGTGTTTAATTAAATTAAATACATGTTGTAAACATAGAGTGGTTAAACATAAGTACATAACCACGTTTTCGAAAACTCTTTATATGGTGGTGGTGTTGTATTGCAGCCATGAGATGGGGCCAAAATGATGATGATGTCAAAGAAATACGGGCTTTTTTAAATAATAAAAAAAAGCAAAAATGAATTGAATAAAATACAAGGGATATTTAACCCATTACAAAGAGGATTACAATATATAGAAGAGGAGCAAGGTTTGTTCAACCGAAAGTAACATAATAACATAAAGGTTGTTTCTAAAATAAAATAAAAAACTGAAAGGTTGAAATTCTAACTTACACACCACAAAAAAAAAAAAAAAAAAAATCACAATTCCCATAACCATTTGAAGCCCACGGTAAATAAAGTAAATAAAATCACCCTATGAAACAATTTGAGAAGGGAATGGGTTTCCTCATGGAAAGAAGAAATTTATTGTATAATTCTTTTGCTCCTCATTCTCATTCATAATGATGTAATATATTAACGAATTACAACCATTTCCTAATCATATGACTCAAAAAGCATAAATTTGCAACAAACTATTACTCTAGAATATTCCTAAGTTATTTGAGGCTATTCCATCATCAGACATAGTCATCCAAATGTGTTGGTTTCTTTTGGACCCTCTTGGACTTACGATTCCCCACTTGAGGCCCAATTTGCATGTTTGGGTTACTTGTTTCTCCTTGGGTTGGTGTCACCGTATCATTACCCTGCCCTTTGAAAATGATATTGTCCTCAAGATCAAAGTTGGGATAAGTTTGGACAAAGGTTGAATCTGACTCCCAAGTGGCTTCTTCACGATCATGTCCCTCTCAATGGACCAAAAGCTCATAGTGAGGCCCCTATTTTCCCAAAATGCAGCGCCGATCCGAAACCACAGCCGAAGTTAGCAGGGGATGCGCGGCGGCGGTTGCTTCCGATAAAGGGAGGATCTGGGTATCGGGTTGTCCATGGCAGAGTTTGAGGAGGGACACATGAAACACAGGGTGGATGCGAGAAGATGGGGAAGTTCGAGCTCATACGCCATGGGTCCGAGGCGGCGAAGGATGCGAAAGGGTTCATAGAAGCATTTAGCCAGCTTCTGAGAAACACGGTGCTTGATAGAGGTTTACCTGTAAGATTGAAGCTTCAGGTAAACCCATTGACCTTCTGCAAATTCCTTTTCCACTCTCTTGTTGTTTGCCTGCTGTAACATCCTATTTCGTTCTCTGACCAGGTTGCTCTTCAAAAGTTTCAATATTTCAGCTCTGAGTCAAAGAAGCATCTAAAGATCCAACTTTTAAGCTTCCTGGAACATAAGGGGTAATGGTTGGAGGGGTACGACCATATAAAGCTTCAAATGGCATCATTCCTATAACTGAGTGGAAGGATGTGTTGTACCAAAACTCCGCAAGAGGAAGAAATTGGGTCCACTGAGTTGGCTCCTCACTGACAAAGCAGCGAAGATAAGTTTCCAAGCAACGATTCAAGACCTCTGTTTGCCCATTAGTCTGAGGGTGGTAGGAACTACTAAAGGCTAGTGTGGTTCCCAGGGCTTTGAACAATTGTCTCCAAAAGGTGCTGATAAAAACCCGATCACGATCACTGGCAATAGTTTTCGGGGCACCGTGAAGGCAATAAATCTTAGCTATGAACACAGGCTAAGGAAGTAGCCATGGTGTTGGTGGGTAAAGCAATGAAATGAGGAAATTTCGTAAGACAATCAACCACAACCCAGATAATTGTTTTGTTGAAAGAGTTGGGAAGATGGGTGATGAAGTCAGTGACACCCTTTTCCCCGAGCATCACATTAATTACCTCATCTCACGAAAAATGATATTATTAACAATATGTCGATTTTCTTTCGGAAAATTTATATATTCATTATGGATATTTCCCATCTTGGGATATCATAAAACATTTATCATAAACACCTTTGATATAAATAACTTGTAAGATAATACCATGAATACACATAACATCCTCTTATATAATTAAAAAGCCTTCTTGGTGACAGGCCACTTGACAGAAGTACATAGAGTGAATACAACATAGTTCTTCATAGCAACTAAGTCAATTATTGACAGACTTGCAAAAAGTTAAACTATATTAGAAGGACTTAGTCAGATACAAAGTAAAACAACAACTTTGGACACTACTACCACAAATGACAACCCTATGGCTGGTCTAGTCCTAGTGGTATCCGTTCGGGAGACCACCAAGATTATCTCCACCCTGCGGAGACATAACCAGGGAGGGGTCCTCCACCTCACTGCGCTCGTCAAGTTCATCATCAAGTGGATGATACTGTGGGTCCTCTTCTACCTCCTCCGTCGGATCCTCCTCCGGATCCTCTTCCATGGGCTCCTGTGGATCCTCCTCCATAAGGGCAACAAGTGCCTCCTGCTGGGGTAAGTCCTGGAGTGGTTGTTGTCCAAAGATCACCAAACCATGTGAAGCCTAGTGCTGGATGCAGATATCCACGGGTGGCAATGTGATTCGTACTATCTCAAAAGTCTGAACCCTCCGCATGGGTCCGTTCAAAACGCTGCCCTCTACTGTAGTAATGGGACTAGTATAGTGAGCTACGTGGGGCCCCGGTCCGAACTCCCACACCTCCGGGTCAAAGTAGTTATCAAAGATTAGGGCTCGCACACGGGAATGAGGCAGTGGTGCGTCTGGGTCCATCTATTTTCCGATACAAATAATATATGCCACATAGAAATAAAACAACAAAATGCAAGGGTGAGATACCAATATATGAATAATTATGATAAACAACATAATTGCATCACAAACAACATACACAACAGATATCATCATAATTACAGCATGTGAAATTTTCAACTAAAGATAATATCACATCAATTCATCAATCAACTTTGAAAACCATGATGTTTATGAAAAATTCAACTTTGATGCAAGACTCCGGAGTTTTCAACTTTCTTTAAAAATGAGCTGATCAGGCTCGGTTGCCATAAAGGCACAACGTGAATTTCCACTACACTGTCCAAACTCCTGGCACAGTGTGCAACGTGTGTGAAATGTCCATAGCATACTGTCCAACACAAGGCACAGTAGTCCCGGCTAATGGACTTCATTATCCATCAAGGCACAATGAAACACCGTAGCATGAAATACCTGGCCCTTCCAGATATTCACACGAAACAACGTAGCATGAAATACCTGATTTTTTTATAGATATTCATACAAAAATAATGTGGGCACGTCTGACAAAATAAATGCATGAGAAAATCACTTTATTTTCAGCTTTTCTTTGTGCTTGATATTTTCCTTTCGTCGAGGCTCAAAGCTCACGACTTTTCAACGTTTTTAATATCTTGCAACTTTTATCATCAACACAGGACTTTCACGTCCGAGTGTCTAATCACAACAGTCCCAGACTTATGCATCAATCCTTGGACTTTGTGGTCGTAAAAAAACAATTTTCACCTTTTTATTCCTTTCACCATGTTTCAACTCAACGTATATGGAGCAGCAGTCCATAGCAACGTACATTGGAATATAGTCCATAACAACGTAACACGGATCAGATCAACGTGCTTTTAAAACACTAGTTACCCGACGTCTCGGTTACTAGGCTCAACTTTTCAACTTTTCTTCTTTTTCGCTCGGTGAAAATACAAAATCCAAAAACAAAACTTCCATAACTCATCCAAGTTATCGAATACTTTATTTCAATAAAACCTTCTTTTTTAAAAAAACATTTTTCCTTTGAAATTCATTTTTTTTTAAAAATCTTATAATAAAACTCCAAAAGTCCATCTTTAGAAAAAAATCCTCTTTTACAAAAAGAATAGAAATTTTTAAGAACAAACTTAGTGTAACATATAAGAACTAAAATCTTTTTGGTAAAGAACCAAGAATTTGATTTTTTTAAAATAATTTCTTTACCATAAATGGTCTCAAAAAATTTAAGACTTTTATAGAAAATATCCTTCAAATCTTCTAAAATGATTTTTGAATTTTTCACCTAGAGCAATATTTGTCTTCTCCAAAAATACGTTTCAACTTAAAATATTTATTTTTCAACTTGTGTAAAGTTTTCTTAAGGCTTTTATCTTTCCTTAAGAGTTAAGCTCTAACCAATGGTTATGCTACTATGCAACAATCAATACAACTTCAAGCACTTATAACATAATTCATTTAAGTGCGCGCATGCACGCGCACACACACACATATATATAGCAAATTAACATTTCACATATTAAACAACAATATCAATCAAATCAAAACAATCAAACATGCAAGTACATAGTTACCATAATTTCAATAGCCCTTAGGCTTTCTCTCCTTACCTTAATTAGATAACATATGTTAAGAATTTTATAAAATCATTCTAATTCTCCATGCATGCATTCGGCCATGCTAAAAATTTCATGCTAGAGATTTTAAATTTTTACAAGCTTTTGGATTTAAGCTCCTTAAGTATCAAAAAGACCAAATACAAGCTCAAAACTTGAAAATTAAATTTTGAACTCTTAGCCTCATTAACCATAGGTTTCGGCCTTCACACTATATAGTGGAAAAATATTTTTGTTCAACAATCTAATTTCTTGCATGTACTAATAAAATGTTTTTAAGCATCATTCAACTAAAAAAAATTGAACAAGACTTCATCAATTTCTCATGTTTGTTTCGGCCTTGTTAAAATAAAATGACTAAGGATTCTAAAATTTTCAAAACTTCATATTAAATCATTTTTGCAAAGGAATTAAATTATCAAACATGCATCCTTCCTAAAGATTCAAGGTTAGACTTCACTAACTCAAAATTTTTAGAGTTTTAACCATAAAATCACAACAAAGGAAGAACACATATTTTCAACAAAATACATTAGTTAAAAAAAAATACAAGTAGAAGATCCAAAGTTATGCATGTGTGATTTGCAACCAAAGTTCATCCTTTTTTCCTCTTGGTGTTTTTGACTAACACCATGATCATAGGGAGGATAACTTTTCAAACACATGCAAGACATCAAAACAAGGCCAAAGATGAGTAGGATTGTGTTAAGAACTTATTTATTTATGAAAATATTTTCTAAAGAAATACAAGTTGAAATTGAACACATAAAAGAATCAACATGTATAATGAAAATTTTGCAAAACCATCAACTTTTCCTCTCTTAGGGTTTCGGCCTCCCCTTAAAAATTGGTTTTGAAAGATTTTCTTGCAACATGCAAATACATAAGATGATGATAGAGATGAAGATGAGTTAGTAGAAATTGATTTTATGTTAAAAAGATTTTTCTAAGCATTTTTCTTGCATTTTCTAAGTAAAGCTCATAAACATGAAACTTACGAAAATGAACATGCATGTTGATAACACTAAACTTAAAAGGTTTTCTTCATCACATGCAAACCATAAAGATGAAAGTAGAGAGAATGATGAGTTATAAAAATCTATTTTTTTTTTGTTAAGAAAAATTTTCTTTAAGTTAAGAACATGAACATAAAGCTTAAAGAAAATCATGCATGTATGAATTTCTATGTTCTTAAGAAAGAAAAGAGTAAGAGTAGAGAGTTTATACCCTCTAAATGATGATGAAGATAAGATAGCTCCTTGGCCTTCAAGTTTTTGTTTTTTCTTAAAGAAATCTAGAGGTTGAAGATGATGAATAGTAACTTGGAATTTTTGAGAGAATTTTGAGAAATGTAAAAGTGAATGAGTGAGGAGGTGAGGGGTATTTATAAAGGGAGGGGCACAGCCCCCTCCATAATCAGATGCAAATTTTTAATTTTTCTTTTTGATAATAAATTCACATTTTAATTCAAATATATTACAGACAATTCTAACAACTAACATGACCCTGATGATGGCTCTGCTAGGGTTTCTCTCTACGTGGTCCCCTAGGGTTTGCATGCGCTACCATGGCCAAAGAACCGATTGTCCCATGGAGCTTTCTTGCTCATCACTCTCCCCCCTCCTCTCCTTCGAATTCTCCTCATTCTTCTTAGAAGAAATCATTCGCGCAGGCAGTTTCCAATTCTTTTGATGTTTCTCTTAGCCAATTGCCTAAGCCTTGTATGAAAGGAAATAATTTAGCCATTAAGATTAGTGAATCCGAGTACCTTGCAGGCGTTCATGAATGCAAGAACATCCTTCACGGTCACCTTATACTCTCTAAAGGGAATCCTCCTCTAAAAGTGGATGACTTGCGTGCCAAGCTTCTCAAGATTTGGAAACCTAACAGCTCCTAGTCTGTTGTTTCTCTTAGAAGAGGTTTTTATGAATTCAACTTTTACTCCATGGAGGATCAGCGAAGGATCAGGTCTCTTGGCTCTTGTAATTTAAGCCCTGAAGTTCTAAGACTGTCTTCATGGACTCCTGAATTCAACCCTAACTCTATCAGAAAAACACACGCTTAATGGTGGGTTAGGTTTCATGGACTGTCAAGGGAATATTGGAGGCCAAAGATCCTTTTCGAAATTGGTGGTGCTATTGGTATCTCAATTGCTCTTGATGAAGCAACAATGAAAAGGTCTTTTGGACACTTTGATAGAATCTTGATTGATATAAACATTTCTAAAGAACTGGGAGATAGAATTATGGTGGAGAGGGAAGGTTTTGAATTCCTTGTTAATATTGAGTACGAAAGGCTTCCTTATTTCTGTTCTTCCTGTAAAGTTATTGGTCATGACATATCCAAATGCAAGAAGGTTCAATCTGATGATAAAACAGTGAAAGAATTGGAGGTGGTGCACAAAGAAAATCGTAAGAAATCTATGCAGTATGTCTCCAAAGTTTCAAAAGTTGGTCCTGCTAAAAACAATCAAATTGTTAAGCCTGCCGATAAAGGGAAAACAATTGTGATTGATGATTCTCTAGATCAGAAGTCTGCTTTGGATAAAGGGAAAGCAGTGGTGATTGATGATTCCCCTCAGGTAAACAAAGGCAAATCTCTTCATGATGCAGGCGCCAGCAACTCAAAGCTACTTTCGGTTGAGACTGAAGTTAATCCAAGGGCTTTTCTTGGAGTTAATAATGTCCCTTATAAAGATCCAGCAACCCAGGCTTCTATTAATCCTCTTTTGGGATTTGTTAACCAAATCAATAGCTCTATGGAGCTTCATACTCCTACTGTATCTCCTGTTCATGGTGTGGTGGTCAATTCAGAAGAGCCCCCTCAGTCCCCAGATAAGTATGATGTCAGCTCTTCATCTAATTCAGAAGACACCTTTGTGGAAGATTCTCCTCATATGCACTCTCATATTCCAGGTAGTTCAGATTTTGCAGTTCAGAATAATGATGTAAGTTTTGATAACATTATTCTCCAAAAAATCACAGCTAATGTTAACTCTGATAGCACAATTAGAAATCAGGTGGTTGCCTCTGATTTGAGAATTGTCAGTCCTCTTTGGAGTCAAAGAGAGGATGAAGAGGCTCTGGATGAAGAAGAGAATATTCCCACCCTATAGCTGATCCTAGTAAATACTTGGCAGACAATGGAATCAATACAGACAATCAGGATGGAGCAGAATTTTCTCCAGCTATATCTAAGTCTAAAAAGAAAAAGCTCCGACAAATAGCTGCTAAGGCTACTCAGCAGGAAAAAAATGCCCGAAAAAGGGGTGGTCCTCAACAATTTGCTTAATGAAGATCTTGTATTGGAATTGTAGAGGGTTTGGTAACCCCAATACTAAGTCATTCTTTAGGAATCTTTGTGCTTCCAATAGGCCTTATTATGTTTTCATCTCTGAGCCTTGGATTGATATTGCTGATGTCTCAATCTCATTTTGGAGACATTTGAATTTGAAGGTGTTCATCACAAATGACAGAGGGAACCATCTCCCTAATATTTGGGGTCTTTGCAGCATTCACTTGAACCCCACTGTTCTATCTCTATCCTCACAACAATGTTCTTTTTATTCCAATGTTACTGGTCATGACCTCTTTGTGGCTGCCATTTATGCAAGTACTTCTTATCTTTTAAGAAGATCTTTATGGAATAAGCTTATTGATTTGAAAGACAATAATCCTGGTCCATGGTGTATGCTTGGTGATTTTAATTGTGTTCTAGGATTTCGTGAAGTTAGAACCTTTTCTCTGCCTCTCCAATCTGCTTGCAACGATTTCAGAAATTTTTCTGATATTGGGAAGCTTATTCACCTGCCTACAAGAGGTGCTAGTTACACTTGGAGCAATAAAAGAAGAGGTGTTGCTCTTATTGAGAAAAGATTGGACTGAAGCATCTGCAATGTGGCTTGGTTGGACTTTTGGAACTCCACTTCATGTTGTACTTTGGTAAGAAGCCAATCTGATCACTTTCCTATCTTGCTGAACTGTTCTAAGTCTTCTCAGTCTTTCCAATCTTCTTTAAAATTCCACAAAATGTGGATTGGCAACTCTGACTGCTATAGGCTTATTGAGGATGTGTGGAAGTCTTCTGTGCATGACTGCCCCATGTTTGTTCTCTCCCAAAAGCTAAAAAATCTAAAATCTAAGTTGAAAAGTTGGAATAAGTTAGTATTTGGCAATGTTCATCTTAGAGTGGAAAATGCTTTGGCTTCTGTTGATATCGTGCAGCAACAAATTAAATCGAATGGTGCCACTGAAGGCCTTTTGGAGCAGGAGGCCTTAGCTCACTCAAAGCTTCAACAGGCTTTAAACTATGAGGAGGAGTATTGGAGAGAGAAGTCCAGAATAAATTGGCACTGTTGTGAATACCCAATTTTGTCCGGATGCTATGTTTTACTTTATTTTATTTGATTAAAATTTAAAATAAAAAAAAACGACAAAAGGGATAAAAGACCAGAATTGCAAAAATAAAAATCCATCTACTTGGTCCATGTTCCTTTATCCCAAAGCCCATTTAAAGAAACAAAAACAAAATATATGAAGAAAAGAGATCTAATTTCTATCATTAAAAAAAACAAAAAAAAAACAAAAAAAGAAGAATGGGACAAAACAAGTACAGGAAGAAGAAGCAAGAGGCCAATTTTTTTAATGCATATCAGCACCCAAAAGAGCAATGGCATTGTTAAGCATTATGCAATAAACATGGCTTTCAAAATTTAAGCATCAAGAAGGAAATATTGGAACAAGCAATGCTGCTACCTCCTCTCAAACAGAGTCAAACCTGAATCAATGGAAAAATACTTAGCAAAAACAAATGAGAGTTACAGCACAAGGAAAAACTAAAAAAAAATGCAGAATGATAAGATTGGAAATGTGAAAGGGATCCTGCATTACAACCATTGCATAGGACATTGGGTCATGTTTTGGAGTTTTGCAACAGTAGAAAATATTTAAAGGGATAGGGGAACAACTCCAGGGGAGGGCACTCTTCATCACATTGTGTCCCATTCTCTACTTCACTCTCCAT
Source organism: Sophora flavescens (assembly GCA_030762895.1). Lineage (NCBI taxonomy): Eukaryota > Viridiplantae > Streptophyta > Magnoliopsida > Fabales > Fabaceae > Sophora > Sophora flavescens. The sequence continues at coordinate 21,268,395 of CM061064.1, read as the reverse complement.
CCTCCATATTCTTCTTCATAAAAAAAACCGAAGCTAAAAAACTCAGAAGCTCCCTCTCCCTTACATCATGAGCCACACATCCTATCTTCAACTAAACCCATTTTAACCATCATCTTCATCCACATTTCAAACATTCCCTCATCATCTTCAATACCTCAAACACAGCCACCCTCCATACCCAAACAATATTCATCACCAACAAAACAAATCAAAACAAAAACCCATTTACCACAACCCTTCATCACCATCTTAAATAAAAAAAAACACAAAAATGGAAACATAAGACAAACCAGATCCGGGTTCCAGTTCCACCACACGTCCCTCTACTAGATCACCTTGCAGCCAGATTCGTCCGTTCTTGCTCCTCCCATTGAAGCTCCGCCATGAACCGCCGCAGTCGCCGCACGAACCGGTAGCCGTCGCCCCTGTCCCTTGCGCGTCCGCCGTGTGGACAGCCGCACCGCCTCAGACGCAGATCCGCCCGAGCCACGCCGTCCACCGCCTCGCGCACCACTGCATCGCCGGTCTCCTCATTTCACCGCCGCCCGTGTACCCTGCTTCGCCGCCTCACATCGTATCCGGCGCCGTTTCCATCGCCACCAAGTTGGTCTTTTCCTCTTTGAAGGTCCTCTGTTGCTCTTCAGTCATCTTACATAATCTGTTTTTATATATATATATTTTTTGTGTTATTATGTTTACCCATTTGCTTGTCTGTGTAAAGTCTGAAGATGTGGATGCCTTGGGCCTTGATAAGCTTAATGGGCCAGTAAGTTCCTAAAAATGTTTTTGAAATTACAAAATATAAAATAAAAACAAAATATAAAAAATCTTCCCTTTTTTTAATTTTTTTTTACAACAATCTATGATATTGATGTATGAATTTTCATCCTCAAGTGTCATATGAATTGTAAGGGTTCATCGTATAGTCTGACTATCTTTAACCCTATGCGAGAGTGAATTATCCTTTTTTCAAAAAAAATAAAAAAAATAAAAAAATGAAATATCCTCAATTTACACCTTTAACCAATTTTACCCGACTTAGTTTTTTTTTTATAAAAAAAATCTCTTTTGAGTTCACGTAACAATTTATGATGTTGATGTATGAATTTTCATCCTCAAGTGTCACACGAATTGTAAGGGTTCATCGTATGGCTGGGCTATCTTTGACCCTGTGCAAAAGTGAATTCCATTTTGTTAAAATTTTTTTTTTTCTTTAATTGTCCCTCTCAACAAATTTTAACATTTTTTTTGAAATAAAAATTTATTTTCACGCAACAATCTATGACGTTGATGTATATTTTTTATCCTCAAATGGCTTATGTATTGTAAGGGTTTATCGTATACCGCTGCTATCATGGACCCTGTGCAAAAAATGAATTTATTTTGAAATAAATCTTTTTAAATAAAATAAATAAATCAAATCTTTATCAAAAAAATAAAAATCAATCAATCAATCAAACTTTTTCTAAAAGAACTACGTGGCTTTGAGTTTCCCATCGCACCCGGGAATACGTAGGAGCAAGATAAATCATCTTGTCAAGCCAAAACTAAATTTTACTTTTTTTGTGTCTCTTTTTATGTTAAAATAATTAATCAAAATAATTAAACTTTTTTTTAAGGGGTGCTCTATGGACACGGTGCCATGCTCAGTCCCTTAGATTTGAGGTTACCCTGTGGACTCATGTGTCATGTTCAACCTCATTTAGTTTTTATAAACAATAAATTTAAAAAATAAAAATTAAAAAATATTTAAAATATTAATAGTTAAAAATAATTCTTTCCTGTAAATAATTTTTGGGTAAAATAAATATTTAAAAGGCTATTAAAATGTTTTTGTACAATTAACTTGAGGTACCGTTTTTTTTAAACGGGCGATATGGGGGGCTAACACCTTCCCTAATCGTAACTGACTCCCGGGCTCATCTCTCTCTTTTTTTAGACCAGTTTTCCTTAAAATAAATGGTTTTTCCAATGTTTTTCATAAAATAAAATATTGGTGGCGACTCATCTTTTTTTTTATCCCTTTTCGCGGCTCCCGGACGGGACGGTTGCGACAGGTGGCGACTCCACTGGGGAATTTCGAGAGTCAAACCTATCATAGTTGTTTGTGCAATTTCTTTTAATAGCTTCAAAAGTATTAACTTTACCCTTTTTTGTTTATTTTCATAAATAGTTTTAGTTGTTCTTATAAATGTCTTTGTACATTCTTGCAACCTTAGGGTAGAAAACTCTTGAAAATGTTGGTTGTTCTTTTGCAGGTTTGGGGTTAGTTTTTTTAGGTTTTGTGCAGGTTTGCTTTCTCCTGGCACACACATCACCATCACATATTCACACACTTTTGGGCTCTATACCCGAGTCTTGGAATGCCATAAGATTAGAAGGGGCTTCAGTGATGTTATTGTGATGCTTTTGCGTCCCTGACAGACATTGATTCTCCCGCCCGGATTGCTATCGGAACATGGACTGCCATATTGTGACTTATTGGTCCCTGTGGTGAAATTCATGGATTCGGGTCCTCATTTTTAGATGAGGGTAATCCGGGGACCATATATTTAGGGGTCTAAATCTGTCCCGAAAGTTATGCACCTAAAATGCCATTAGTAGCCTACCAAATTAGGGTCTTGACCTCAGGAGTTCAAACTTTAGGATATGACCCATGTAGGACAAAAGGGAGCGCATTCCACCTTTTTCTACCATATGAATAATCACATTTATATGTCATACATCATATTGTTTTCTGCATGCATTCCACAAACACCTCAATAAGCCATTCATTCATGCATCTTATTACACTCATTATTATTCATCGTATGCCTGCACATAATACTTCAAGTCATGCATTGTTAATATGTCATTCATGCATTTTGTTACGCTCTCATGCATAAGTAAATTTACTTTCCAAGTGTTACTAACAAAGTAAAATTTCCCTCCACAGATAATTTGGTTTGAGATAACACCTTTGATTACAAGAGATGGAAAAAGTCAGACACACTAGCAATGCTCCCACCACCAAGAGCTCCAGGGTGATAGTGAACTCAATAGAGAATCTGAAAGAGTTGAGCCAATCCTTGCCTCAAGAACGTCGAAAAAGCTTCACCAAGAAGTATGGAGGGATCCTGGACCTAATTTTCATATCGGTTGAGACTGCTGCCTTGAGTGCTTTGTGTCAGTATTGGAACCCCCACCTCAGATGTTTTGAATTACAAAACATGGACATTACTCCCACCATTGAAGAATACGCTTGCATGTTAAGGTTGCCAATGTAGACAAACCCCATCGTGTACTTTCACTCGGGGCAATACTTGACCACTAGAAGCATAGCAGGGTTACTGGGGCTTCTTGAAAATGGTGTGAAGTTGACCGGGCACTCAAACTCGCGAGGGTTGACTCGAACTCTTCTCGAAAATCACTTGAAGAAATTAATGGATATGCAAGATTGTGAAACCTTTGAGAGGGTATTGGCGCTAACAATATATGGGTTGATTCTATTTCCATCAGCGCTAAACATGATAGATCAAGCGGCAATGGATGTATTCTTCACAGTAGAAAGAAAGAAAAACCCCGTGTATTAGCTGAAACGCTTTTGACTTTAGAATTTTACCAGCAAAATCCAAAGGGGAAACTCCGATGTTGTGCACAGTTGCTCTTTGTGTGGTCCATGACTCACATGTATGCAAAAGGTTATATCACCCACCATTCAGACCCGCTAAGAGTCTTCCATAACATCCCTATGAGACAGCTAAATGAAGAAGAATGGAAGAGCGAGTTTGACAAAGTGGAAAAGGACTATTTTAGGTGGGTATGCCCATGGTACGAAGGTCAACAGGGGCAGGATATCATTTATAGTAGTGGTGACTATCCCAATATTCCTTTGATGGGTCCAAGAGGGTGCATATCCTACACCTGCCATAGTCTTACGACAGCTTTGTTGGACGCAAACCGTGCCAAGAGAAGAACAACTCAGCGGATGCTGTTTTCGGTACGAGGATGGAGAGAATACCAAGTTGTTGGCAAAATCAGTCATAAATGCATGGAAAGATGTGAAGATGGAAGGGAGAGCACAATTGGGCCGGCCAATCCTAATCATTGTCTCAGAATATGAAGCATGGAGAAAATCAAGGAAAGGTCCCGTCAACTTTCCGGCAGAAGGCATGAAAGATAAAGATCACTCCCCTTTGGTAACTCAAATGACAGAACAACTGAAAGTTCTAGAAGCACAAATGAAGGAAATGGAACAACAAAAGCAAGATGCCGAGTTAAAAATAGCCATTGGACAGAAGCGTTGTGAGAAGTTAGCCAAGGAAAATGAACACTTAAAAGATTTGTGTGCAAATATCTCCACAACCTCAAGAGTCCAGATGAATACAGACAATGTCTCACCAAGCATCATGGCTAAGGTCCAGAATCTTGAAAGAAAAGTATTGTCCTTGACAACGTAAAGGCATCGGCTAAGAAAAGAAAAGCGTCGGTTAGAAGACGAAGTCATCCAGCAAAAAGGTATGAGAAAGTCATTAGAGGCGGAGGTCGATCGACAAAGTGGAGTCAATAGCAACTTACAGAAGCAAATTTGTGCACAAAGTAGGATTACTGATGAATTGGTACAAAAGGTCAAAGAACTAAATATCCTAATGGTCAAAATCAAGGAGTCTGATTTGGGGTGGACCTCGGCAAAACATTATCATGATCATGTGGTTCAAGCAATGAATGCCGTGAAGTGGTGGAGAGAAGAAGCGCGAGAGCGAGGGATAGATATTGACATATGTAAAAAGAGATATGTGAGCATGAGTTTGGAGCTAAGTCATTGCATTCAGAATTCTGTCCAAAGCTTTGAGAAGGCAGAACAACAAATCCGTGCGGACCCTATGCTTCGTCTCCCGTCTGAACTGGACGATTTTATGCAAATGTGTGGAGGGTTTGCTCGAGGGCTAAAAAGAAAGAGACCGAAGCTGTTGACTTTAGGACGAAATGTTGTAACAACGTTGAAAAATTATGATTTGACAATGATGTAATCCCAACCTATGTGTTGCTTCTAATGAAATCTGTTCTTGCCTCTATAATTCATTCGCACTCCAACTCTTACACTTGACTTGCGACAACACCTATCGTGGAGCATGGTCCCCCTTTAGTATGTTGTCAACTACATTTTTGCCTTATAGGATTCTTCCTTATGCGCAAAGGGTAGGTCGGGATGTCTCAATTCAAAATTCGCATTGCTAGTGTGTTTAAGACAACATCTATTGTGGAGAGATGTTCTTCCCCTAGATTTGTTGCCAACTCCATTTCATCTTACGAACACAATGCTCTCTGTATGGGATGGAGGGACCATCTCTTGTCAGTCGCAAGGTGTTAACTCAAGAAGAGAAAAATAAAATAAAATAATAAATAATAACTCCATAGGTGGTTTTCACCAAAGCTTTTTCTTTTATTTTTGCAATATTCTTACTTTTTTTCTGATTAAAACCGTGTGACTCTTCTGAACAATTACTCCGAGACACCTTTATCGCACTCGATCACAAGCAAGAGCCATGGCGGATGAACTAGAAGAAGTTCAAGAGATCAGGGATGAAGTCAGTTAAATCAAGGATCAGATGACTAAGATGATGGAGATCTTACAAGCGATGCAAAAGGAAAAGAACACAGAGGAGAACCCTCCAGTCTCGAACGAAGGACATCCAGCCACACCTCTCATCTCGCCCGATTTTTCTCAGATTCCTATTCAAGGCTTCAACCAACCAAGGGTCATGATGCCTCTCAACCAAACTCATTTTTCATTTGACCCGAACAATACCCCATACGGTTTGCCTCGTGGATTTGTACCACCAACAGCCCCCAATCCGCAAGATGACATTCAGAACTCCGAACTCATCACTCAGACACAAATCCCCACCAATGCTGTCGAAATACCGCAAACACAAAATGCCAACCCTACAGATGGTAACACCCCGATAGTGACACCTTCTGTCAACCCAAGGCCCCCACAGTACACCCTACATTATGGACCCCAGGGGGACTCAAATGATGCCAAACTTCGGTTCCTCCTCCATGCCATATTCGTTTCCCCATAATGTGTATGGAGAAACTCCAGTAAATCAGTCGGGAGGGAATTCCCAATCTAAAGAAAAGCTGGAAGTACTTGAGGAAAGATTGCGGGCCATTGAAGGGGTAAATAGTTATGGTCTTCGGGATGCCTCGGAACTTTGTCTGGTGCCAAATATTGTAATTTCGCCGAAATTTAAGGTGCCCGATTTTGACATATGTCGGGGAACCACTTGTCCCAAAAACCATTTGACCATGTGTGTTAGGAAGATGGCGTCACATGCCCAAGATGATAAACTCTTGATTCACTTCTTCCAAGACAGTTTGACTGGGGCAGCTTCAAATTGGTATACGCATCTCGAGCGGGCACACATCCGATCCTTCAAAGATCTAGCAGATGCATTCCTGAAGCAGTACAAGTACAATATAGACATGGCTCCCGATAAGATGCAGCTCCAAAATATGTCAAAAAGGGACGTAGAGACTTTCAAAGAATATGCACAACGATGGAGGGAACTGGCTGCTCAGGTGGAGCCTCCCTTAGCCGAGAAAGAAATCGTAGCAATGTTCATTGATACACTCCAGTCGCCCTTCTATGATAGGATGATTGGGAGTGTGTCATCAAATTTTTCTGACATGGTCATCATCGGCGAGAGAATTGAAAGTGGAATGAGGAATGGCAAGATCACCGAGACTTCAGTAGGGAATGGCCCAAAGAAAGCCCCGTTTGTGAAAAAGAAAGAGGGAGAAGCACATGCAGTAACCATTGAACAGAAGAAACCGAACCAATGGAGACCGAACCAAACACCTGCCTTCCAAGCCCAATACGCCCCATATTACCAACCATCTCCATATCACCAAACCAACAAGCCATACATTGCTGCCACCTCGCAATTTCCAAACCCTCAACAGATGGGTCCTTACCGACTGTCATACCCTTCTCAGCCTCAAACACACCCTACCATGCCACCTCAAATTGTTCAGCCCTTAAATCCAAACCCAAATACCAGCCAAACAAGACCACCGTATAACTCGGAAAGAAAGCCAGTGCATTTTGACCCGATACCCATGGCCTACACTGAACTATTCCGTCAACTCGTGAGCAAATCCGTGCTAACTCCTATCCCGACAAGACCAATAGACCCTCCTTATCCAAAGTGATATGACCCAAATGCTCAATGTGAACATCACGATGTGGCAACAGGTCATTCCACCGAGAGTTGTAAAGCTTTGAAGTTTAAGGTGCAAGATCTGATTAATGCCAAATGGTTGAGCTTTCAGAAGGATGCTGCAAATATGGCACAGGGTCCTATGCCAAATCATGGGAGTTCGGGAGTCAATGCCATTGAGAGTTTCTTGGAACATACTCTCAAGAGTAAAGTGGCCGATGTTAGGACTCCTATGAGAGTTGTTTTCAGAGAGATGTGCAAATGTGGATTGATCCGAGTCCCGATCACGGAAGGAAAGGCTCTCGATGGAAAGATAAGGTGTGACTTCGATGGGAATATGGGGCATTCGATTGAAGACTGTTTAGAGTTTCGACAAGTTGTGCAGCAGTTAATAGATATGAAGTTCATCTTAATTGGTTGTGAATCAAATGAGTACGCCATTAAGATGGTTGCCGATTCTAAAATTTCCCCAACCCCAATTAAGATAACCCCTTTTACTGTTGTGGTTAATCCTCAACCAGTTCCTGAGCAAGTCACTCCGAAACCAGTGGTGATATACTATACTGAGAAGAAATGTTTGCCAGTTCCAAGTAGGCCAACACCAGTCGTCATCCGAGTTCCAAGTCCTTTCCCTTACAAGGACACCAAAGCGGTACCATGGAAATATGAGATGCGGGTTCAACCCAATCCTTCCGACGAGACTACTGTGGTCACCAACATTTCAGGAATTGGTGGAATGACTAGGAGTGGTCGCATTTACACTCCAGAGGTGTTGCGAAGGGTGGAAATAGAAAAGGAAGGAAAGGATCACAAAGGGAAAGAGAAGGTGGAAGGAATCCTAGATGACAAGGAAGCAAACGGGGGTGAGAATAAAAAGGAGGTATCTGATGAAGAAGTAGGTGAATTTTTGAAGTTCATCTAGCGAAGTGAATATAGGGTTGTGGATCAGTTAAATCGAACTCCGGCTCGGATATCTCTTTTGTCTCTATTGATGAACTTTGAGCCACACAGGAGAGTACTGATGAAGGTGTTGAATCAAGCTCATGTCTCCCATAACATCACAGTTGATAAGCTCGATAACATTGTAGGTAACATAGTGGCTGATAATTATGTTACTTTCACCGATGATGAAATACCAATGGACGCGCTGTCGCGCACGCGCCAAAAAGCGAGCGGTTTGTAAAAATGTAGTTTAGGGAGTGACAACTCGAGTATCGTCTCACAATGACTCTTGGGTTGTTATTTATCACAAAAATCAGTTTTTTGGGGGGTTTTGGATTTGAAACTAAATTAAGGAAACAAAGCAGAAACAGAGCAATAAAAACAAAACAATTACCAAATAAACTAAAGCGATTAACCTACTGTTATCGGTTTCCCACTATCATCGGTTCATGTAATTCCAGGCCCTAAGCAGATTCTAATCCCCCTTCGGTTGTAGCAACAATTAACAAACGAAATCGCTACTACGAGATATATGTTCCTATTCCCGAATTAAACAAACGGGGTTATGCCCTCATGAACTAAACGAACATGAACGAACACACGCAAATTAAACAAACGCGATTCAATATAGGAACATAACATCACCGAAATAAATCAACACAACACTATACACTCCTGAATTAAACAAACAAAAATATATAGCATAGTATTGAAAATGGAAAAGCAAATAAAAAAGGAATTACAGAACCTCAAGCATCAATGGAAACCAATCGCAGTAGATTAATCAAAGGAGACTAGTTCTCCATTACAAACATAAATCTAATCCTACTGTTGCAGCCATCTAAACTAAAGAGAAAACTAAAGATTCCTGTTCTGTCCTAAAATAGACTTAAATACAGCTTCTGGATTCCGCGAGCTCGCGAGGCAAGCACACCTTCGCGAGGCGAATAATATGAATAGTCTTCAGTGTTTGGCGAGATCGCGAGGCGAGCTTATCATTCGCGAGGCGAGGCTCTTCAAATTCCAAACTGTCGCAGCCGTGACCTTCGACACGGGTAAGCCGTGCTGACTTCTGGTCTTCCAGGGTTGGATTACTCGCGAGGCGAGTCATGTTTCGCGGGGCGAGACAGAAAGGTTTGCAATTTTTGGAACAGTCACGCTTCAGGTTCGCGAGGCGAGCAACCTCTCGCGGGGCGAAAAACTCCAGAACTGCTTCTTTTTATTACCTGAAAACAAGAAATAGCATAAGTGCTTTATTTGACTCTAAATCAACTAAATTAACCTAAAAATACTTAAACGACTCAAAATGTTGCTTAAAGACAATCAAGTCTAATTTTGGTGAAAATGAGATATAATTAGCACAAAACCCTGGTTATACTAGCCATAAAACTAGATGAGCCAGAGGCTGATCAAAATACCCCAAACTTAAACTTTGCTTGTCCCCAAGCAAACTAAAACTCAAAAACTTAAAAAGACTCAAGACATGGGAAGCTTAAAAATTCAATCAACTTTGCACAAATTCAAGCAATTTCATCAAAACAGTTTTCTTCAATGTTCCCCCCTTTCAAACAAAGTAATCCCCACATGCATTCACTCTAAACAATTGAGAATTTCATCATTCAAGTAATCATTAATTTAAGCAAGGGATCCAAGTTACACACAAGAGGGAGATCACCAAATTCAAACAATCGACTTCCTCACAAGGGCATTTAGTGTTTCACTCAATCGCTCAGTTTTTGTCTAGGCTAACAACATTTCACTCGATTCACCTTTAAGAGCACTTCCCATAAATTTGATTTTCATCTCAAAATGGTTCCCACGAAAAACATGCATGCAACATCAAAAGGTCTTTTAAGGTTGTAATGGGGCCTGGCTAAGGGTAGGACTTTCAAAGGTACTAGGCTTAAGTCCCTAGGAACTAAGAGAGCATGAAACAGTTTTATACATTGAATTTCCACTCAAGTTCCTTTTTTCATTTTTAATTTTTGCTTTGGGTGACTACAACCTTTATCTTTAGATATCCTTTTTGACATTTTTGCACTTTTTATTTCTTTTTTTTCTTTTTTTTTTCTTTTTTTCATTCTTTTTTTTTCTTTTTACCTTTGGCTCCAACTTTTTTTTTATTATTTTTTTTTCTTTTTCTCAATCCCAAACAACACATCACCTTGTAGCCACCCCAAACTTAGTTTCTTGAAAACCTTCTCTTGCTAAGATTCCATGCTCTCCTAATCCTAAGATCGGGTTAACATGATTTTTCAGATTTTAGGCTCATAACATAAGGTCAACCAGAAACAATAGGCTAATCAGGCTCAATGGGCTAACTAGGAAACATGCATTAGGGATGGTTATTTTAGGCCAAGTGGTTATTTACAAAGAAAATGCCTAAATCATTTAAAGCAAACACATAAATATGCAAACCATGAAGAGACTCAAGCAAATTCAGGAAAGTGCAACTTGAAAGTGATTCTCACAGTTAAAAACCTGTTGGAGGCTCAAATCCTCACCTGGACATTTTTGCAAATTGTTTGACCGAGATTCTATCCCTAGTGTGTGCATCCCATCACCCCAAACTTATCATAAATCATGCCATTACAACAAAATATCTCAAAGTTTAGAAACCAAATTTTTTCACACGGGGATCACTTTTCAAAATATTTGTTTTGTCTAGGGGGAATCAGCACATAATTCATGCATCAATCTGTGCAAAATCAATCAAAACCCAATCAAACTTGCCGACACAAGACTCGACACACATACTCCTAATCTTCTCAAATTATTCAGGAGCTAAAAGAAAACAAAACAAAAATAAAGCAAGGCAAAGCAATTAAAAAGAGTAAGGTTCAGAGAAAACTCATGGGGGCGGTTCCACCGGGATCCCACTGTCTGTGATACAGTGTCCACGAAATACTCAAATTGCAATATGATCCTCCCGGATCCCATGGCATGCAGCATAATGCCCACGTGATAGACAAGGGACGGAAGCTTGTTCCATGGTCCCCTAACTTGCAGCCTTGATATGGAGGTGAGTGCTTGACAATCATGGTGACCTCGCCAAGTGCGGCGGACTTCTCACTCCCTCTTAGGTCAAGGTTGATCTCTTTCTCAATAAAGTCCTCCCAATAAAATCGGGGTTCAACCTCTTGGACTGGCCATGGTGCAAAATCCAGAGGCTTGAACTCCATCACCGGTTATTCCACAGTGGGAGGTGGCAAACAGGTAGAGAGTGTTACTGGTGCTGCTTCAACTTCTGCACGTTCTTCATTCACTGCGCTAACAAATCCATCACCTGCTATACATGCAGAAATCTCAGCACACACCACACAAGGGTTAGTGTTAGTACAGTCAGTACATATAGTACAACAAACTGAATCAGTAAAGGCTAGAATGTCTGGAAATTCAGTACACAGTTCATCCATCCCATCACTTTCAACACATGCATATGAATTAATTGAATCATCTACTTCCAAAGGTTCTTCATTATCCTCGAGCATGGTGAAGCAGATGTCCTCCTGATCCTCATTTTCTATGTTTCCTGGCCGAACAGGGCCCTCAACCTCATATGTCTCCTGTTCCATATGGATGTTTTGCTCTTCATACCTTTCAAAACAAGCTACACACGAAGCAAATTCATTACAATCAGCACATGCAGTATAATAGATAGAATCAGGGGAAGAGTGAATATCTGGAGATTCAACACACAGTTCATCAACAGAAATATTCTCAAAATCATCCTCAGAGGAAGCATTGTCAAGAACAACTAATTGTGAATCTATATGTTCTTCAAGGGGATGTGGAGTTTGCAGTGTAGTCCCGCTGACTTGCTGAAAAGTATTAATGCTAGCATCTGTTTGCTGCTGAAACTGTGCCTGTGAGGCCTGGAACTGTGCCTGGAACTGTCCAATTTGCTGCTGCAACTGGAGATTTTGTTCAGTCATTTGCTTGAACATGTCCTCTAGTGAAGGTCCAGAAGGTGCAGAGGTGGTCACTTGGGGAGGATTCTGTGGTGGTGCCAGTGGTAACATCAGTTGTGAGTCCCCATACCAAGGGTTTGGATGGTTTCCCTAGCTGGGGTGGTACTCATCAGTGGAAGGGTCAGGAATGTTGTGCCTGATTGATGCAGCTCTGAAAGCAGGAGAGTATCTCCACAGGAAGACTTTCTTCAAATCAAACCAAGTTGAGATGGAATTCGACTCGAGACAACAAAACCAATCCTTCGCAGCACCTTCTAGTGAGAATGGGAAGGCTCTCATCTTGATGTGGTCTTCTGTCATTCCTTCAGGTGGCCGCATTGTAGAACAAACAAACTGGAATTCTTCCATATGCTTCAGCGGATTCTCACCTGCAAACCACTAAACCTTGGCAATCGATGTATTAAACAAGGAGAGTCAGGATAATATATGCCTGGTGGTGGCTTATAATCAACATTAGGCAAATACCCATACATGTAATTATCCATGGGAAGCACTAAGATTCACAACCAGACAAAGCAGTCGTAACTAATTCAGTAATGCAAAAGGTTAATACTTTTTTTTTTAAAATTTTATTTTCTGCTAATAACAACAAGAGTCCCCAGCAACGACGCCAATTTTTGGACGCGCTGTAGCGCACGAGCCAAAAAGCGAGCGGTTTGTAAAAATGTAGTTTAGGGAGCGACAACTCGAGTATCGTCTCACAAGGACTCTGGGGTTGTTATTTATCACAAAAATCAGTTTTTTGGGGGGTTTTGGATTTGAAACTAAATTAAGGAAACAAAGCAGAAACAGAGCAATAAAAACAAAATAATTACCAAATAAACTAAAGCGATTAACCTACTGTTATCGGTTTCCCACTATCATCGGTTCATGTAATTCCAGGCCCTAAGCAGATTCTAATCCCCCTTCGGTTGTAGCAACAATTAACAAACGAAATCGCTACTACGAGATATATGTTCCTATTCCCGAATTAAACAAACGGGGTTAAGCCCTCATGAACTAAACGAACATGAACGAACACACGCGAATTAAAGAAACGCGATTTAATATAGGAACATAACATCACCGAAATAAATCAACACAACACTATACACTCCTGAATTAAACAAACAGAAATATATAGCATAGTATTGAAAAGGGAAAAGCAAATAAAACAGGAATTACAGAACCTCAAGCGTCAATGGAAACCAATCACAGTAGATTAATCAAAGGAGACTAGTTCTCCATTACAAACTTAAATCTAATCCTACTGTTGCAGCCATCGAAACTAAAGAGAAAACTAAAGATTCCTGTTCTGTCCTAAAACAGACTTAAATACAGCTTCTGGATTCCGTGAGCTTGCGAGGCGAGCACACCTTCGCGAGGCGAATAATATGAATAGTCTTCAGTGTTTGGCGAGCTCGCGAGGTGAGACTCTTCAAATTCCAAACTGTCGCAGTCGTGACCTTCGACACGGGTAAGCCGTGCTGACTTCTGGTCTTCCAGGGTTGGATTACTCGCGAGGCGAGTCATGTTTCGCGGGGCGAGACAGAAAGGTTTACAATTTCTAGAACAGTCACGCTTCAGGTTCGCGAGGCGAGCAACCTCTCGCGGGGCGAAAAACTCCAGAACTGCTTCTTTTTATTACCTGAAAACAAGAAATATCATAAGTGCTTTATTTGACTCTAAATCAACTAAATTAACCTAAAAATACTTAAACGACTCAAAATGTTGCTTAAAGACAATCAAGTCTAATTTTGGTGAAAATGAGATATAATTAGCACAAAACCCTGGTCATACTAGCCATAAAACTAGATGAGCCAGAGGCTGATCAACCAACTGAAGGTATAGGGCACAACAAGGCATTGCACATTTCTGTGAAGTGCCGAGACCATGTCATGGCTAAGGTTCTCATTGATAATGGCTCTTCTTTGAATGTAATGCCAAAGTGAACACTGGCAAAGTTACCTTTTGATGGAACTCATATGAAGCCAAGCACAATGATTGTAAGAGCTTTCGATGGCACCTGAAGGGAAGTCATGGGAGAAATCGAATTGCCCATTCAGATTGGCCCTTGCACATTTGAAGTACTCTTCCAAGTAATGGACGTCACACCAACTTACAGTTGTCTCCTAGGACGACCATGGATCCATTCGTCTGGAGCTGTACCTTCCACATTGCACCAGAAGGTGAAGTTCATTGTTGATCATAAGTTGGTAATTGTTTCTAGAGAGGAGGATCTGTTAGTAAGCAAGCCATCAACAACCCCTTATATTGAAGCTGCCGAGGAAGCTCTCGAGACCACCTTCCAGTCACTTGAAATTGCCAATGCCACTTATGTTGGGGATAGTCCTCCACTCTTGAAACCTCGGTCATCTAAAGCGTCCATCATGGTGGCCAAGGTTATGCGGAAGGAGGATACCGACCTAGAAGCGGTTTGGGGAAGGACAACCAAGGTGTCGCTGACATCCTCATGCTCACTGAGAACAAGGACAGGTTTGGGTTGGGGTACGAACCCACCAAGGCCGACAAGATGGGGGTTATAGAAGAGAAGAAAAGAAAGAGGTTGGCTCGGCTGGAAAATCGTGAATACGAGGCTGAAAGGGTTCCCATCTGTGACATTCGACAGAGCTTCCGAAGCGTATGGTTTGCATTCCTGGACCAAGCAGCAGCTATTGAAGATGATTATCCTGCCGGTCATGGTATCAATCTGGTGTATCCATGCTCCCCGGATACAGAGCTCAACAATTGGGAGATCATTGAGTTATCCAGGACCATAGAGTCCTTTTCAAAGTAATTCTGTAATGCTTATCCTTTAGCTCTGCCCAAGACTTTAGGAATTTTGTTGTAATGGGCTTACTTGTTTCTGTTTCAGTATGACTTATCAATAAATGCATGCATTCAGTATCTTTGTGTTGTTATCTCTCCTTTTTACTTTCGTTTTTGTTCCCCATTCCTCACCAATAAATGCAGTCTCTCGTCTTTAACCTTTATTCATTTATCTTTCCCTGATAATTACCAAAATACATATTTAAAATTGACTCTCTTGAAAACGACAGTGTTAGTAACTCATCATACAATTTTGACTATTCCGTTGATCATGCTGAGGAGGTTGTTGATGATGACGGGGAAGTTCCCCCGGAACTTTTGAGATTGGTAGAACAAGAAGCCAGGGAAATTCGGTCCCATGAAGAGCCGAGTGAACTAATCAATTTGGGAACCGAAGATGATAAAAAAGAGGTCAAGTTTGGCCTTTCCCTGAAAGAAAAGGAGCGGAACAAGTTGATCAGGTTGCTAATGGATTATAAAGTTGTTTTCGCATGGTCGTACCAAGACATGCCATGGTTAGACCCCAGTGTAGCAGAACACAAATTGCTATTAAAGCCGGAGTGTCCTCCAGTAAAGCAGAAGCTACGAAGGATGAAAGCGGAAATGTCCTTAAAGATCAAGGAGGAGGTCAAGAAACAACTGGATGCAGGTTTCCTAGAAGTTGTAAAGTACCCTCAATGGGTTGCTAACATCGTTCCTGTTCCCAAGAAAGATGGAAAGGTTCGAATGTGCGTTGACTATCGAGATCTGAATAGAGCTAGCCGAAAGATGACTTTCCTTTGCCTCACATAGATGTTCTTGTAGATAATACTGCTCAACATGCATTATTCTCTTTCATGGACGGTTTCTCGGGATATAATCAGATCAAGATGGCACCTGAAGATATGGAGAAAACTACATTTGTCACTTTATGGGGGATCTTTTGCTACAAGGTTATGCCCTTTGGCTTGAAAAATGCTGGGGCAACATACCAGCGGGCTATGGTGGCTTTGTTCCATGACATGATGCACAAGGAAATAGAAGTTTATTTAGATGATATGATCACCAAGTCCAGATCTGAAGATGAGCATGTTCATAATCTGCAAAAACTTTTTGAACGGTTAAGGAAGTTTAAGCTCCGACTGAATCCGGCCAAATGCACTTTTGGGGTGAAATCAGGTAAGCTTCTGGGCTTCATAGTTAATCAAAGAGGAATAGAGGTTGATCCTGAAAAAGTTCGTGCGATCATCGATATGCCAGTACCTCGAACAGAGAAAGTGGTTCGTGGGTTTTTATGAAGATTGAACTACATTGCCAGGTTCATCTCCCAATTAACAGCGACATGTGAACCAACCTTTAAACTGTTGCGCAAAATTCAGGCAGTTACATGGAATGAATATTGTCAAAAAGCTTTTGAGAAGATCAAACAATACCTACAAGAGCCTCCAGTCTCTGTTCCCCCAATGCCAGGAAGACATCTCATCATGTATTTGACTGTACTAGAAGAATCTATGGGTTGTGTACTAGGGCAGCACGATGAGTCAGGGAGGAAGGAACATGCCATCTATTATCTAAGTAAGAAATTCACCAGTTGCGAATCCAATTACTCACTGCTAGAACGCACTTGCTGTGCCTTGGCTTGGGCGGCTCGCCGTTTGAGGCATTACATGTTATGTTACACTACCTGGTTGGTGTCCAAATTGGATCTGATCAAGTATATCTTTGATAAGCCTGCTCTGACTGGAAGAATTGCTCGCTGGCAAGTCCTGCTATCAGAATATGACATTGTCTATGTCACCCAAAAGGTAATAAAAGGGAGTGCTCTTGCAGAATATCTAGCCAATCAGCCGGTAGAAGATTATGGATCGATGCAATATGACTTTCCGGATGAAGATATAATGGCTCTGTTTGGTCGCGAGCAATCACCAGAAAAAGAAAAGTGGACCTTGTTGTTTGATGGAGCTTCTAATGCATTAGGACACGGAATCGGGGCAATCTTAATCTCACCAGAAAATGATTATTTCTCTGTCACTGCGAGGCTCTGCTTCGATTGTACAAACAACATAGCCGAATACGAAGCTTGTGCACTAGGGATTTTGGCGGCAATAGAGGCAAAAGCAAGGATACTAGAGGTATATGGGGACTCTGCATTAGTCATCCACTAGCTAAGAGGGGAATGGGAAACCCGATATGCCAAGTTAATTCCGTACCATGATTACATCAAAGGTTTGATTGAGCAGTTTGATGAAGTCACATTTCATCATATTCCCCGAGAAGATAACCAATTAGCTGACGCGTTGTCTACCTTGTCCTCAATGTTCAAAGTAAGTGACGAGAGGAACCTACCACTCATCAAAATGAAAAGTCGTGATCATCCTGCATATTGTCAAGTGATAGAGGAAAAGTCTGATAAAAAACCGTGGTACCATGACATCAAATGCTTCATCCAAAGAAGGGAATACCCTCCGGGTACTTCAGAAAATGACAAAAGAACTCTAAGAAGACTTGTAATGGGTTTCTATTTAGATGGAGGTATTCTATACAAAAGAAATCATGACATGGTGTTGTTGAGGTGCGTTGACGTAAAAGAAGCTAAACGGATAATTGATGAGGTACATGAAGGATCTTTTGGAACACACACGAGCGGTCATGCAATGGCCAGGAAAATCTTGAGGACTGATAAGGTTCATGCGCCGCCAGCTCCTTTGAATGTCATGTCGGCACCCTGGCCGTTCTCAATGTGGGGAATGGATGTGATCGGGCCCATCGAACCAAAAGCCTCAAATGGACATCGCTTCATTCTTGTCGCCATCGATTATTTCACCAAGTGGGTTGAGGCTGCATCATATTCCAATGTGACCAGGAATGTCGTGATCAAATTTATCAAAAGAGAGTTAATTTGTCGTTATGGGTTGCCGAGTGAGATTATCACTGATAATGCGACCAATTTGAACAATAAGATGATGAAGGAGATGTGCGAAAATTTCAAGATAAAGCATCATAATTCCTCTCCGTACCGCCCAAAGATGAGCGGGGCAGTTGAGGCCGCTAATAAAAATATCAAGAAGATTGTCCAAAAGATGGTGGTGACGTATAAGGATTGGCACGAGATGTTACCTTTTGCTTTACACGGCTATCGTACCTCTATTCGGACCTCGACAGGCACAACGCCATATTCTTTAGTATATGGGGTTGGAGGCAGTGCTCCCGATTGAAGTAGAGATCCCCTCATTAAGAGTACTGAGAGAAGCAGAATTAGAGGAAGCCGAGTAGGTCCAGGATCGACTAGACCAATTGAACCTCATTGAAGAGAAGAGATTAGGGGCATTGTGTCACGGTCAATTATACCAGAGAAGGTTGATGAGAGCTTATGAGAAGAAGGTACGCCCGTGACAGTTTTGGGAGGGTGATCTAGTGCTTAAAAAGATTCTACCAATCCAAAAGGATCATCGAGGGAAATGGACCCTGAACTACGACGGACCTTACGTAGTGAAAAAGGCATTCTCTGGAGGGGCTTTAATTCTCACTAGGATGGATGGGGAAGATCTTCCACTCCCTATAAACTCAGATGCAGTCAAAAAGTATTATGCTTGAACACACTTCCCAAGAAGAAGAAGAAAAGAAAATAAAAAGTGAAAAATGAAAAAAGAAAAGCTCGCTGGACTGAAAATATGAAAAGACAGTCTAGGCAAAAGTTAGAGCAACCCGCTAGGCTGAAAACCTGAAAAGGCGGTCTAGGCAAAAGTTAGGGTTCAAAAAATAAAAACATAACAATGGAAGTGTCATCAAGCCAATGAACTGGGGCAGTCAGTAGGTTGGATGTATGAAGATTGGGGGCAAACAACATTTCTGAAGCTAATTAATGAGCAGTCAAGATTGTATGAGGGATACTAACATTAGTCATTGAGAGAGACATAACCTGAGGAGATGCGATTCTACTCCGCAATGTTTTGCAATTTATGCGTTGTACACCTTTTTCAATCCAAATATAATGACATTGACTTCCTTTATTTTATTTCGCTACCTTGGTCCCTTTCTCTTAACTTTTGTCATTTGTGTGTGTGCATTCATCCTGATAAGTCTATACTGAAATGTGAAACAAGTATTGGTGTTTTCAAGTAGTTAGAATTTCTTTGAAAGCCTCAAAAGGTCATGGGGCCATGATGCTTCCCCTATAACGGGCATTGAAGAAAGGAAGGAATATTGAGAATCAACCATCGAGATAGTTATCATCAAGAACATCTATCATCAGAAGATTAAAGTGCAGGATATCTTTTCTGATAATATAGGACTTGTTTTAGTTCATCATCAAGATTAACTGTGATCCATGCTTTTAAGGGGTCAAGGAGCCAATAACGAAAAGACACAGCAAAAAGGAAATAATTTCATCAAAAGTATCTCTGGCATTGTGCCAAAAATAATAATAATTATAATTATAAGGGTTTTCTTCATTAGCATTCATCAATGAAGGTCATCCTATGCATTATCATTCTATCAATGAGAAAAATCGACATTCGTATTGCATTTGTCTATAGGGCCTTACAAGCTTTTATCTTTATGTTCGAGCTTCTGACGGGTGATCCACCCCGTGAGCTCTTTTATCTTTCCGTTCGAGCTTCTGACGGGCAATCCACCCCGTAAGCTCCTTTATCTTTTGTTCGAGCTTTTGACGGGTAATCCACCCCGTGAGCTCTTTTATCTTTCTGTTCGAGCTTCAGACGGGCAATCAACCCCGTAAGCTCTTTTATCTTTTGTTCGAGCTTCTGACGGGCAATCAACCCCGTAAGCTCTTTTATCTTTTGTTCGAGCTTCTGACGGGTAATCCACCCCGTAAGCTCTTTTATCTTGTGTTTGAGCTTCAGACGGGCAATCCACCCCGTAAGCTCTTTTATCTTTTTGTTCGAGCTTCTGACAGACAATCCACCCTGTAAGCTCTTTTATCTTTTGTTCGAGCTTCTGACGGGTAATCCACCCCGTAAGCTCTTTTATCTTTCTGTTCGAGCTTCAGACGGGCAATCCACCCCGTAAGCTCTTTTATCTGTTGTTCGAGCTTCTGACAGGCAATCCACCCCGTAAGCTCTTTTGTCTTTCTGTTCGAGCCTCTGACAGGAAATCCTCCCTGTAAGTTCTTCATCCTCGTTTTAAGCTCAGCAGGTAATCCACCCTGCAAGCTTTCTATGTGTAAACCTCGGTGGGCAATCGAACCCGCTGGTTGTTTGTAGAAAGTAGCTTTGTAGTCGCAGGTCCCTTGTTTGTCAGTGTACTCCGGACAAAGTCGAAATTCACGTCTTTACTCATTTCTCATAACGATAATATGCTAACTTTGGTTACACATATTATCTAATAAGAAACAAGTAAAGAGGGGCAGCTGTGAATACCCAATTTTGTCCGGATGCTATGTTTTACTTTATTTTATTTGATTAAAATTTAAAATAAAAAAAACGACAAAAGGGATAAAAGACCAGAATTGCAAAAATAAAAATCCATCTACTTGGTCCATGTTCCTTTATCCCAAAGCCCATTTAAAGAATGAAAAACAAAATATATGAAGAAAAGAGATCTGATTTCTATCATTAAAAAAAAACAAAAAAAAAAACAAAAAAAGAAGAATGGGACAAAACAAGTACATGAAGTAGAAGCAAGAGGCCAAATTTTTTTAATGCATATCAGCACCCAAAAGAGCAATGACATCGTTAAGCATTTTTCAATAAACATGGCTTTCAAAATTTAAGCATCAAGAAGGAAATATTGGAACAAGCAATGCTGCTACCTCCTCTCAAACAGAGTCAAACCTGAATCATTGGAAAGATACTTAACAAAAACAAATGAGAGTTACAACACAAGGAAAAACTAAAAAAAAAATGCAGAATGATAAGATTGGAAATGTGAAAGGGACCCTGCATTACAACCATGGCAGAGGACATTGGGTCCTGTTTTGGAGTTTTGTAACAGTAGAAAATATTTAAAGGGATAGGGGAACAACTCCAGGGGAGGGCACTCTTCATCACATTGTGTCCCATTCTCTACTTCACTCTCCATCCTCCATCTTCTTCTTCATAAAAAAAACGGAAGCTAAAAAACTCAGAAGCTCCCTCTCCCTTACATCATGAGCCACACATCCTATCTTCAACTAAACCCATTTTAACCATCATCTTCATCCACATTTCAAACATTCCCTCATCGTCTTCAATACCTCAAACACAACCACCCTCCATACCCAAACAATATTCATCACCAACAAAACAAATCAAAACAAAAACCCATTTACCACAACCCTTCATCACCATCTTAAATAAAAAAAAACACAAAAATGGAAACATAAGACAAACCAGATCCGGGTTCCAGTTCCACCACACGTCCCTCTGCTAGATCACCTTGCAGCCAGATCCGTCCGTTCTTGCTCCTCCCATTGCAGCTCCGCCATGAGTCGCCGCACGAACCGGTAGCCGTCGCCCCTGTCCCTTGCGCGTCCGTCGTGTGGACAGCCGCGCCGCCTCAGATGCAGATCCACCCGAGCCACGCCGTCCACCGCCTCGCGCACCGCTGCATCGCCGGTCTCCTCACGTCGCCGCTGCCCGTGTCCCATGCTTCGCCGCCTCACGTCGGATCCGGCGCCATTTCCATCTCCACCAAGTTGGTCTTTTCCTCTTTGAAGGTCCTCTGTTGCACTTCAGTCATCTTACATAATCTGTTTTTATATTATTTTTTTTGTGTTATTATGTTTACCCATTTGTTTGTCTGTGTAAAGTCTGAAGATGTGGATGCCTTGGGCCTTGATAAGCTTAATGGGCCAGTAAGTTGCTAAAAATGTTTTTGAAATTACAAAACATAAAATAAAAACAAAATATAAAGAATCTTCCCTTTTTTTAAATTTTTTTTTTACAACAATCTATGATATTGATGTATGAATTTTCATCCTCAAGTGTCATATGAATTGTAAGGGTTCATCGTATAGTCTGACTATCTTTAACCCTATGCAAGAGTGAATTATCATTTTTTCAAAAAAAATAAAAAAAATAAAAAATCCTCAATTTACACCTTTAATTAATTTTACCCGACTTAGTTTTTTTTTATAAAAAAATATCTTTTGAGTTCACGTAACAATTTACGACGTTGATGTATGAATTTTCATCCTCAAGTGTCACACGAATTGTAAGGGTTCATCGTATGACTGAGCTATCTTTGACCCTATGCAAAAGTGAATTCCATTTTGTTAAAAATAATTTTTTTTTTCTTTAATTGTCCCTCTCAACAAATTTTAACATTTTTTTTGAAATAAAAATTTATTTTCACGCAACAATCTATGATGTTGATGCATGATTTTTTATCCTCAAGTGGCGTATGTATTATAAGGGTTTATCGTATAGCGTTGCTATCATGGACCCTGTGCAAAAAATGAATTTATTTTGAAATAAAATCTTTTTAAATAAAATAAATAAATCAAATCTTTATCAAAAAAATAAAAATCAATCAATCAATCAAACTTTTTCTAAAAGAACCACGTGGATTTGAGTTTCTCATCGCACCCGGAAATACGTAGGAGCAAGATAAATCTTGTCAAGCCAAAACTAAATTTTCCTTTTTTTGTGTCTCTTTTTATGTTAAAATAATTAATCAAAATAATTAACCTTTTTTTTAAGGGGTGCTCTATGGACACGGTGCCATGCTCAGTCACTTAGATTTGAGGTTACCCTGTGGACTCATGTGTCATGTTCAACCTCATTTAGTTTTTATAAACAATAAATTTAAAAAATAAAAATTAAAAAATATTTAAAATATTAAAAGTTAAAAATAATTCTTTCCTGTAAATAATTTTTGGGTAAAATAAATATTTAAAAGGCTATTAAAATGTTTTTGCACAATTAACTTGAGGTACCGTTTTTTTTAAACGGGCGATGTGGGGTGCTAACACATTCCCTACTCGTAACCGACTCCCGGACTCATCTCTCTCTTTTTTTAGACCAGTTTTCCTTAAAATAAATGGTTTTTCCAATGTTTTTCATAAAAAAAATATTGGTGGCGACTCCTTTTTTTTTTATCCTTTTTTGCGGCTCCCGGACGGAACGGTCGCGACAACTGTCATGGAGACAGGAATACTGCCTTTTTCCATAGAATCACCAAATCTAGGTATGCTTCAAAGACTATGAGTATGCTCAAGAAGGGAGATGTTATTCTTGAGGATCCTGATGCTATTGCCCAACATGTTATTGATTATTTCTGAAACCTGTATGCTGTTGGGAATGAATGTCAACCTAGTGACCTTATCAGTAGAGTTATCCATCCATCTGTTTCAGCTGAGGACAATTCTGCTCTTACAATGCTGCCCTCCGATGAGGAGATCAGAAGTGCAGTCTTTGCTATGAACAATGAGGGTGCCCCAGGCCCTGATGGGTTTGGTGACTGTTTTTACCAAACCTTTTGGGACATAATTGGTGTGGATGTCTGTAAATTGATAAGCCTCTGGCTTATCTAGTTTTCTAACTAGATAGACTGTGGTTTTTGTACAAATTATTCGAGTTCAATCTCGTTTTCGCCCAAATTTGGCCTTGTTTTGTTCCTAAGTAGACTTTGACTCGTTCTAGGAATTTTTAGTAGTTTTTAGTCTATTTTGAATAGAATTACGCCTTTTGTTTCTTTTTTATTGTTTCAGGTTAGAAGTGAAGCTCCGAGAGTTAAGGAAAGTCAATGAACAGTGGAAATTGTCATTCTGGAGATACTCGCCCCGCGAGCCTGAAGATCAGCAAAGCAGCAACAGTCATCAATTCTGTCTCGCCTCGCGATCCACATTCTCGCCTCGCGAACCTGAAGGCCTGACTGTGCCAGAGAAGTCATCCTTTCTGGATCGCCTCGCCAATCACAGTTCGCCTCGCGAGAATTCAAACTCAGGATGGAGCCAAAACTGAAATTCGCCCCGCGAATTTACTCTCGCCTCGCTAAAGTCCAAATTGAAAGCGCGCCATTTTTAATATTCGCGTCGCGAGAGTATGCTCGCACCGCGAGCGGGCGAGAACCAGAATCCCTATATATTGCTGTTTCAGATCAGATTTGAGGACTTTTTGATACTCCACTTGTTTTAGATCAGTTTTGTTACGAGTTCTTGTTACTCTGGAGCTGCGTCTCCCTTGTTCTTTTTCTTATTTTGATATGGTGATTATGTCGGATTGTTTGTGTGTCGTCACGGGCATGAGGAACTAATCCCCTTGTCTAAGGGATCAATGAAGCCACCCATGGCGGTATAGTGTTCATGTGATGTATATCTCTCTCTCCTTTAATTCAATTCTTGTTTTCCAATTCTGATGTCATTGTGTTGATCATATGCTTGCGTGATTAACTAGTTAAACGTGTTGGGGCTGATCGGCGATTCGCGTTTTAGAACTTGAATTGGGATCATCGATCGAATATTGTACGAGAGTGAATATGAGATCGGTGCAACCATATAGGGAACAAGATTTAATAGAATTCGAGGATTAGGGTTATGAGACCTGTAAGTGATTAACTCAAATCGTTGAATACGTCCTATTGAGCACGACAGCGAATTTAGGAGAAATTGGGGGTCCCGGTTGACATTAAAATTGAACCTAGGGAGAGGATCATCATCATTTGGATACTATGCATGATTGGGTAGGTGGATTTGAGACCTTAGATGCTTTTAATTCCAGATTTCAATACCATATTCTTAATTGATTTGTTAACTAGATTGCGATCCTATTTTCTCTCCAATCTCAACCACTTTCTGTACTTGACCAAACGTATCGAGCTTCTCACGAATTAGTTGAATTGGTAGCCCAATCCTTGTGTTCGACCTCGGTAAATTCTTACCGTGTTTTTATTACTTGCGACGACCCGGTACACTTGCCGGTGACTCACCATAAATCAGTGAGTCAATTCTTTGAGCAGAACTGGCTACTTCCATATATGAATTCTAATCGTGGTTCTGGTTCCTAAAGTCCCTAATGCGGATAAAATAGAAGATTTCGGACCTATTGCTCTAGCTAATTTCCAGTTCAAGATCATTACAAAGGTCCTAGCGGATAGGTTAGCCTCTATTGCTCCTAAAATTATATCTCATCAACAAAGAGGTTTTGTGAAAGGTAGGAATATCAATGATTGTATCTGTGTTGCTTCTGAAGTAACCAATCTGCTAGATCACAAGGTCTTTGGTGGTAATCTAGCTTTGAAGCTTGACATCAGAAAAGTCTTTGACACACTGGACTGGTCTTTCCTCATTTATGTGTTGAAGGCATTTGGTTTTAATGGAACTTTCTG
The DNA here is from genome assembly GCA_030762895.1 of Sophora flavescens. Classification (NCBI taxonomy): domain Eukaryota; kingdom Viridiplantae; phylum Streptophyta; class Magnoliopsida; order Fabales; family Fabaceae; genus Sophora; species Sophora flavescens. Next base: position 21,243,224 of record CM061064.1, on the reverse strand, counting down.
TGACTGGATTCAAACTATCCTTCATTCTACCAAGCTCTCTTTTTTGATAAATGGCAAACCTCAAGGTTTCTTTGCTTGCAAGAGATGAGTTAGGCAGGGAGACCCTCTCTCCCCTTTGCTTTTTTGTTTGGCTAAGGAGGTTCTAAGCAGGGGAATATCCATGTTAGTGGACTCTGGTCTGCTCCACACTGTTTCTGGTCCCAGAAGTATATCCTCCCCAAGTCATGTCCTCTATGCTAATGATGTTTTGATTTTTTATAAAGGGAATAAAATAGGTCTGGAGGCTTTAATGGAGCTATTCAAAGAGTATGGTCTTGCCTCAGGCCAATTGCTTAGCTTTAATAAGTACAAATTTTATTCTGGAAGTCTATCGGCTGCCAAAGCTTCTAGAATTTCTAGCATTCTTGGCTTTTCAGCAGGCTCTCTCCCTTTCAATTACCTCGGGGTCCCTATCTTCAAAGGAAAGCCTAGAAAAACCCATCTCAAGCCCTTGGCTGCTAAAATCATCTCTAAACTGGCCTCCTGGAAAGGAACAATCCTCTACATTATGGGTAGAGTAGAGCTTGTAAAATCTGTTATCAACAGTATGCTCATCTACAGATTTCATGCCTATAGCTGGCCTAGCTCTCTTCTTAAGGAAATGGACAAGCACATCATAAACTTTATTTGGTCTGGGGACCCATCTACTAAGAAAATTTGTACTGTCTCTTGGCAGAAGATTTGTAGCCCTATTTCCGAGGGAGGCCTTGGAATTAAGTCCCTAAAGACTCTCAATGCTGCTATTCTTAAGATCTCCTTTGATCTCTTGGCATCAAGCAAGGAATGCTCGATTTTTCTCAGAAGCAGGTTTTTCTATGACAATAGACGGGCTGTCAGTTATGTGAAATCATCCCTGTGGCCAGGTATTAGGCCTCTTATCCAAACGGTGCTAAGCAACTCTGTCTGGCTGCTTGGAGATGGCTCTACTCTTAACTTTTGGCTAGACAAATGGCTATCCCACCCTGTGGTTGATCTTCTCCAAATTCCAGTCAACATGCACCAGTCCCTTAGAGCTTCAGTTTCTGATTTTATCAGTGACAGAACCTGGAAGATACCTACAGTATTCCTTAACAAATGCCTTCAGCTCAGCCATGAGATATCTCAGCTGGTAATTCCATCTTTTAATTCTCCTGATCAGTTGATTTGGTAAGGCTCCTCCTCAGGTGAGCTTTCTTTCAAAGATGCTTTTCTCTTCTTCCAGCCATCTCAACCTCCTTGCATTTGGTCCAAGCTGATATGGAATAATGCCATTCCACCATCCAAATCCTTTGTCACTTGGAGACTAATTGAGAACAGACTCCCTACTGAAGATCAGTTACAAAAAAGAGGTTGGACTGTGGTATCAATTTGCAGCCTGTGCTATTCAAATGCAGAGTCTTCTGATCATCTCTTCTTCAATTGCCCCTATGCCAAGAAGATTTGGCAATGGTTCAGCTCGGCTTTTAGCCTGCAAGTGGACACTTCTTCCATTTTATCTGTTCTATCAATCTGTAGTAAGCCATGGAGCCTTCAATTAAAAGACATAATCCTAGCAGTCGTTATTAACATCATCTGGATTATTTGGTACTCTAGAAAAAAAAAGGAAATTTGACGACAAATTGGTTTCGGTCAGAGCTGCCATCAGCATAGCAAAGGCCTCTATTGCTCTTTCTGGAAATCTCTCCAAGAACACAATGTTCATTTCTGTTGAGGAGAGTAATATTCTTCAGATTTTTGGTGTCAAAGGCCACCCGGCTAAATCTCCCTCTATCCTTCGGGTTGACTAGCTCCCTCCTATGTGTGGTTAGATCAAGGTTAACACAGATGGTGCATCTAAAGGTTCTCCTGGCCTAGCTGGTGGTGGAGCTATTTTCAGGGATAGGAGTGGTGTAGTGTTAGGTTGTTTTGTTGAATTCTATGGCTCTTTAGACTCTTTCTCAGTGGAATTATGTGCTGTTATGTCTGCCTTTTGCATGGCATCTGAGAGGGGTTCGACCAGGCTTTGGTTGGAGTGTGACTCCCAATTGGTGGTTCAAGCTGTTTCCAATCCTTCAATTGTTCCTTGGAATCTAAGAAATAAGTGGAGAAATTTTATAGAGATGTCCTCCAAAATTGAGTTCAGAATTTCGCATGTTTTTAGGGAGGCTAACCATTGTGCTAGATCCCCACTTTTATTAGGCTAGACTTCTTTTGTAATAGATGGGGTCTTCCTAATTTTAGATTTAAATAGCTTGTCTTTTCTTGCGTGGGTTTGGTTTATGCCCCCCATGTTTTATTGATTTACTTATTTTTCTTTAATAAATTTCGGGTATGCTGCAGATGATTGGTAGTGGTTTTGGTGCCAACCTAGTTGGGATGATTTCCACTACAGTGATGCCTATGCACTCCCCTCTTTGTTGCTAAAAAAATATATATATTAGGTTTCTAGGAAATGTAAAATAATCATTACAATTGTCATAATTAATATTGAATAGTGACATGGGTCACTATTCACACCAACCAAAAATATTTCCAAATCTGGGAAAATCAAATTTAATTATTTTAGGTTCGTTCTAGTGCCGATTGTTACGTATCGATAAAAAACGATCATATTTTTATTCGTAAAGTTTCACCCAAAAAATTCAAATAAAAATAAATGATTTCTAAAATCATAAAAATAAATATAACTGGCTTAGAAAAAATAAAATTTGAATTTTCGAAATTTTTTAAAATTATTTTCGGGTTAGTAGAGCTTAAGTGACAGCGAAAACTTAACATGTAACGTCGGAAATTTTCTACCGAAAATTCAACTGTACATTTCTAATATAAAATAAATAAAAATGACTTAATTTGGTCTATCAAAATAATTCATCACCATTTATGAAAATAAAATCTCAAATATTCATATAATCACAATTTACAGACAAGAAGAAAAATCGGGGTGTTACAAAGTCCATGGAAATCTCTTCCCATACTTGGCTTGGAATGGCAAGAGGTTGTAACAAACCATAAGGGCCCTGCGTAGAGTATTCATTGTATTGGCAGGTTGATCACTTAGCAACAAACTGCTTCACATCTGTGAACATTCCAGGCCAGAAAAAGGCAGCTGAGAGCCGAGACAGGGTTGCCTTGATGCCTGAGTGCCCCCCTAAAGGTGTAGAATGAAACTCAACCAATAACCGTGGAACCAAACCGGAATCCTGGGGAATGAACAAGCGATCCCCAAAATACAGTAAGTGTCCTTTAAAAGAAAACTTTTGTTGCATTGCATGGTCATCCCAGAGTTTTGAGATTAATTTTTGCCCTGCAAGGTGAGATGCATAAAATTTCTGCAACTGAGAAATGAAGGCAAAAGCAGGGGAGCTGATAGTATGGAGAGAAGCATCCGCAGCGGGATCGGGCATACGAGAATGAGCATCAGCAATAATATTATCTCTGCCAGGTTTGTAACGAATTTCAAAACTGTACCCATCAACTTGGTTAACTATTTCTGTTGCTCAGGTGTTTGTATAGTCTGAGCCATGAGATTCTTAATGCTTTTGTGATCACTAAATATTTTGAAAGTATTACCCAACAAATACTGATGCCACTTTTTAATAGCCTCGGTTACAGAGAACAATTCCTGGACATAAAGTCGAAGAGGAGCACATTCGAGGACACATTTTCCTGCTAAAGAAGGCAAATAGGTGGCTGTTTTGGGAAAGTACTGCACCGTTTGCTACATTGGAAGCATCAGTCGTGACTTCAAATGGTTGCCCAAAATCCGGAAGAGCCAAAATAGGTAATGTAACCATAGCCTTTTTAAGTAATTGAAATGCCTCTTCTGCCTTAGGATTCCATGAAAATGAATAGGGTTTTAGAAGGTCTGTAAGGGGGCTAGCTATGGTAGCATAGTTCTTCACAAAGTGTCTATAAAACCCTGTGAGGCCAAGAAAAGCTCTAAGTGCAGTAACAGTAGTAGGGGTTGGCCATTCGCATATGGCTTGTAACTTAGCAGGATCGGCTTGCACCCCTTGGCCCGTAATAATGTGGCCAAGATAATCAATAGAACACACACCAAAATTTCATTTGGAGAGTTTGGCATAGTATTGGTTTATGAGCAGAAGATGCAAAATCACCTCTAAATGGTTAAGATGAGTGGACCATGTAGGACTAAAGATTAAGATGTCATCAAAAAAAACCAGCACGAATTTGCGAAGATAGGGCCTAAGAAGGTCTTTCATGGTCGATTGGATGGTGGATGGGGCATTGGTAATCCCGAACTGCATTACCAAAAATTCATAGTGGCCTTCAAATGTCCTAAACCCGGTTTTAGGGATGTCCTCTTGTGCCAAACGAATTTGATGATGACTGGTCGCGCTGTCGCGCACGCGCCAAAAAGAACGAGCGGGTTTTAAAACTTGTAGTTAGGGCGACAACTCGGATGTCGTCTCACAAGGACTCTTAAAGTGTTATTTTTCACAAAAATCAGTTTGGGGGGGGGGGGGGGGTTTGTTTGGATGCAATCAAAGAAAATAAAACAATGAAAACAGAGCAATAAAACAAGGCAGTTCAAAGAGGTTGTCCAATAGCTAAAAACGAGTAATCTATTGTTCTCGATTTCCCAACTATCATAGGTTCATGCAATTTCCAAGCCCTAAGCAGATTCTAATCCCCTCCCGGTTGTAGCAACAATTTACAAGCGAAACCACTACTACAGATATATCTCCCTATTCCCGAATTAAGCAAACGGGGTTAAGCCCTTCGTGAACTAAGCGAACACGAAACGTACACACGCGAATTAAGCAGACACGATTAATTATAGGAACATGATATCACCGAAAATAAATCAACACAACACAATATACTCCTGAATTAAGCAAACAGAAATATATAGCATGGCATTGAAAAGGGAAAAGCATACAAAACAGGAAATATAAGAACCTCAAGTGTAGTGGAAATCGATTACAATAGATTAATCCTAGAAACTTAGTTCTCCATGGAAAACAAAAACACACAGAAAAAGGTAAAAACAATGGAGAAGCAAAAGGTATCTCCTTCCAATCTGTCCAGAACAGCCTTTCATAATTATTCAGAAATTCAGCCCACTCGCGAGGCGAGCCCTAATTCGCGAGGCGAATATTGTGAAAAGTCAGCAACGTTTGGTCTTCTCGCGGGGCGAAGAACTACTCGCGAGGCGAAACTCTTCAAATTCCAAACTGTCACAGCCGTGACCTTCAGCATGGTTAAACCGTGATAGCTTCTGGTCTTCCAGGGTTGGATTACTCGCGAGGCGAGTCAAGTGTTCGCAAGGCGACACAGAAACCTTGCATTTTCCTGGAACAGTCAGCCTTCAGGGTCGCGGGGCGAAGAGCTGTTCGCGGGGAGAACCAGAGAGGATGACATTTTCACTGTTCTGCTGGCTTTCAGGTTCGCGAGGCGAGAATACTCTCGCGAGGCGAATCCCCTGTTTCTTTATTCTCTCAACTTCTACCTAACCTGAAAACAAAGAAATAGCTATAAGTGCATTATTTGACTCAAAACTGGCTAATTTAACCTAAAACTACCTTAGAGACTCAAAACCTTGCTTGAGGACAATCTAATCTAATTTGGGTGAAAATAGGATATAATTTGCACAAAACCCTGGTCATACTAGCCATAAAACTAGATGAGACAGAGGCTTATCAAAATACCCCAAACTTAAACTTTGCTTGTCCCCAAGCAACTACAACTCAAAAATCAAAAAGACTCATGACCTGGCAAGCTTTAAAAGATTCAATCAACCTTGCACAAATTCAAGCAATACATCAAAACAGTTTTCTTCAATGTCCCCCTTTTCAAACAAAGCAATCCCCACAATCATTCATTCTAAACAATTGAGAATTTCATCATTCAAACAATCATTAATCTAAGAAGGGGATCCAAGTTACACACAAGAGGGAGATCACCAAATTCAAACAACTACCTTCCTCACAAGGGCATCTAGTGTTCACTCATTCGCTCAGTTTGTGTCAGGCTATTAACATTGCGCTCAGTTTCACTTTTCAAGAGCACTTCCCCTAAATTTGATTTTCATCTCCAAATGATTCCCACAGAAAACATGCAAGCAACATCAAAAGGTCTTTTATGGGTTGTAATGAGGCCTGGTGGTCGCGCTGTCGCGCACGCGCCAAAAAGGACTAGCGGGTTTAAAAGTGTAGTATAGTGCGACAACTCGGATGTCGTCTCTCAAGGACTCTGAGAATATTATCTTTCACAAAAATCAGTTTTGAGGGGGGGTTTGGATTGGAATACAAATAAGAAACAAACAAAACAGAGCAATCAAAAACAGGGCAGTTGAAAAGGGATTATCAATTATCAAACAACGATTAATCTACTGTCAAGAATTCCCAACTATCCTTGGTTAATGTAAACCCAAGCCCTAAGCAGATTCTAATCCCCTTTCGATTCAGATAACAACTAACAACGTAATTGCTACTATGGATGCAAATTCCTATTCCCGAAATAACAAACGGGATTAAGCGCTCATGATCAAACGATCATGAATGAACACACGCGAATTAACAAACGTGATTATGTATAGGAAATTTACATCACTGAAACAAATCAATACAATATTACACACTCCTGAAATAACAAACAGAAATATGAAATATGGTATTGAAAAGGGAAAAGCAATTAAAATAGGGATTTACATAACCTCAAGTATATAGGATCCTCAAACAGTAGACTAATCCTAGGACTTAGTGCTCCATGGCAAAAACGAAATCGCAGAGAAAAATGTATATCAGAAAGTTGGAGTAGCAAAAAGTCTTTACAAAATGTTCAGAACAGCCTTTTATACAAATTCAGAATTCAGATGGCTCGCGAGGCGAACAACCATTCACGAGGCGAATTTCATGAACTGTCAGCAACCCTTGGCATTCTCGCGAGGCGAAGTGTTGCTCGCGAGGCGAGACTCTTCAGCTTCAAAACTGCCACGGCCATGACCTTCAACACGGGCAAGCCGTGATTGCCTCTGACTTTTTCAGGTTTGGAAGACTCGCGGGGCGAGACCTTCTTCGCGAGGCGACCCAGAGACTTAGCAATTTCTTGGAACAGTCAGGCTTCGGGGTCGCGTGGCGAGCATGGCTTTCGCAGGGCGAATCCCCTGTTCTTTATTTTCTCAACTTCTACTTAACCTGAAAACAAGGAAATAAGCATAAGTGTATTATTTTGACTTAAAACTAGCTAAATTAACTTAAAACTACTCTAGAGACTCAAAACCTTGCTTGAGGACAATCTAATCTAATTTGGGTGAAAATACGATATAATTTGCACAAAACCCTGGTCATACTAGCTATAAAACTAGATGAACCAGAGGCTTATCAAAATACCCCAAACTTAAACTTTGCTTGTCCTCAAGCAAACTAAGACTCAAAAATCAAAAAGACTCAAGACCTGGCAAGCTTAAAAGATCCAATCAACACTGCACACATTCAAGCAATACATCAAAAACAGTTTTTCTTCATTGTTTCCCCTATTTCAAACAGAGCAATTCCCACATTCATTTATTCCAAACCATTGAGAGTTTCATCATGAAAACAATCAGAAATCTAAGCAGGGGATCTAAGTCACACACAAGAGGGAGATCACCAAATCCAAACAACTGCCTTCCTCACAAGGGCATTAATTGTTCACTCAGTCACTCAGTTTATGTCAGGCTAACAACTTGCACTCAGTTTCACTTTTCAAGTACACTTCCCAAAAATTTGCCTTTCATCTCAAAATGGCTCCCACAGAAAATATGCAAGCAACATCAGAAGGTCTTTTATGGGTTGTAATGGGGCCTGGCTAAGGGTAGGATATACAAAAGGAACTAAGCTGAAGACCCTAGGAACTAAGAGAGCATGAACTATATTTACACTTTGAAATTCACTCAAGTTCCTTTCTTTATTTTTTTCTTTACACTTCTGGGTGACTACAACCTTTTTATTTCTTTTTGGCATTTTTGCACTTTTATTTTTTATTTTTATATTTTTTTTTCTGTTTTTCTTTTCTTTTTTCTTTTCTTTTTTTTTTCTATTATTATTTTTTTCTATTTTTTTTTTTCACAATTTTTTTTTTCAATCCCAAACAACATATTACACCTTGCAACTACCCCAAACTTAATTTCTTGCAACCAATTTCTCACTAAGCTTCCATGCTCTCCTAATCCTAAGATCGGGTTAACATGGTTTTTCAGATTTTAGCTTGTAACATAAGGTTAACAAGAACAATAGGCTCATCAGGCTCAACGGGGCTAACTAAGGAACATGCATTAGGAATTGTTATTTTAGGCTAAGTAGTTATTTACAAAGAAAATGCCTAAATCATATGAAGCAAACACATAAACATGCAAACCATAAAGAGATTCAATCAAATTCGGGAAAGTGCAACTTAAAAGAGATTTTCACACAGTCAAAAACATGTTGGAGGCTCAAAACCTCACCTGGACATTTTTTTGCAAATTATTTGAAAGAGATTCTATCCCTAGTGTGTGCTCCCTATCACCCCAAACTTATCATTCATCATGCCATCATAACAAAATCCCAAAGTTCAGTTTTCAATTTCACATGGGAATCACATTTCAAAAAAAACAAAAAAAATTTTCAGCCTAGGGGGAATCATTACATATCAATCATGCAAGCAATCTGTGCAACATCAATCAAAATCTAACAAACTTGCCAACTAAAACTTAACACACAAATGCTCCTGAGCTTCTCAGATTATTCAGGAGCTTTATTCAAAGAAAAGAAAACTTTATTCAAAGAAAAGAAAAACTACAACTAATTCCCTCCCCCACACTTAAAACATGCATTGTCCCCAATGAACAACAGAATTATAAGATCATAGTGAGGGAAAGGAAAAGAGTACTCCCTGATCAAATGCGATGTGTAAGCGGGAGGTCACCTGGATCCCATTCCTTGCAGTCTAAGTCCAAAGAGGTAGAGAGGGCCTCCGGTGCTCCTTCATCTTCTTCATGTTTCTCATCCACTGCACTGACAATTTTATCACCTGCTAAACATGCAGCAATCTCAACACAAACCACAAAATGGTTAGCGTTAGTACAATCAAGAAAAGAAAGAATATCATCACAGCCAGAATTAAGTGGAAAATTAGAAAACAATTTCTCATGGTTATCCTCAATAGTCTCAGAGATCAGCTCTATGTGGAATACAGAGTGCTCTTCCGCTGGATGTTTCATGGCATCAAATATGTTAAACTTTGCAACTATATCCCCAAACTTCATAGACATTGTCCCATCACCCACATCAATGTTAGTCTTGGCTGTCTTCATGAATGGCCGGCCCAGGATGATTGGTGATTTACTGGAATGTGTCTCACCTGCCATGTCCAAGATGTAGAAATCAGCTGGGAAGATCAGATCATCAACTTGCACTAGTACATCTTCCACCATTCCCATGGGGCGGGCACAGGTCCTGTTGGCCAACTGAATGGTGATACCTGTGTACTTCAAAGGACCAAGATCTAGTTTGTTAAAGATAGAGGTAGGCATGACATTGATAGATGCTCCCAAGTCCAACATGCAGTTTTCAAACTTCTTGTCCCCAATAGTGCATGGGATAGTGAAGGTGCCTGGATCCTTGCACTTCGGTGGCAGTGCCTAGGTGAAAGCAACAACTCTTTCTGGCTTAGGCTGGATAAGCACTGAGACATTTCTTCCCAAGTCAATCCTCTCATTAGTCTTCATCTTCCTTTTGTTGGTGCATAGGTCCTTGAGAAATTTTGCATATCTGGGCACTTGCTTGATCACATCCAACAGAGGGATATTAACACCCACCTTTCTTAAAACATCAAGAATTTCCTTCTCTTTATCTTCACCACCACTCTTCAAATTTTTCTGTAATCTGTGTGGGAACGGAATGGGTGGTCTATACATTCTCTCAGTTTCAACTTCAACCACAGGCTCAGGAGTAGCCTCAACAGTAGGCTCAGGAGTAGCCTTCATAGTTTCTTCATTCTTTCCAGAAGTGGCCTCAACAACTTTTCTAGACCTCAAAGATATGGAACTCACATTGGGGTTGGAGGCATTAGGATTGATCACTGGTTGTGCTGGCAGCTGGGTTGTTCTTTGACCTTGCTTTATATTATTTATGTCTGTAGCCATCTGTCCAATCTGTGTATGCAATGCCTGAATACTCGCATCCGTTCTCTGCTGAAACTGTACACTAGATGCAGCCATTTGCTTCACCAAGTCTTCTAATGATGGTCCAGAAGGTGCAGAAGTGGTCACTGGAGGATGATTCTGAGGTGCCATCGACTGTTGTTGGGAAGAGTTCCCATACCGCAGATTAGGGTGGTTTCTCCAGCTAGGATGGTACCTATTAGTAGAGAGGTCTGGAATGCTGTACCGATTCTGACTGCCTCCTTGATTATAGGGGTTCACTGCATAAGCCTGAGGTACTTCACTGACAAATTCTTCTCTCTGGATCGGGCATGGATCAAATGGATGCTCAGGTGCATTGCACATGCTACATAACTTTGCCGGCTGAACCTTGTCTATTGCCAATTGTCTTACAAAGGAGGTCAGCTCATCCAATCTATTCTCAAGGGCGGCCTGGTTAGAAGATGAACTATGAATCTCATGCACACCTCTTGGCTCAACTGAATTTCTTCTTGTAGAAAACTGCTGGGAATTCAACGACATGTTCTCAATAAGTTGCTTAGCAGCAGCTGGGGTCTTATCAACCAATGCTCCCCCACTAGCAGCATCCAACAGATTCCTATCCATAGGTAACAATCCTTCATAAAAGTATTGGATCAGGAGTTGCTCAGATATTTGATGCTGGGGGCAACTAGAGACCAAATGTTTGAACCTTTCCCAGTATTCAGCTAGTGACTCGTTCCCTTGCCTTATGCCACATATCTCTTTCCTTATGGAAGCAGCTCTTGAAGCAGGAAAATACCTTTCTAGGAACACCCTCTTCAAATCATTCCAAGTTGTGATGGAGTTAGGCTCAAGGTACAATAGCCAATCCTTTGCAGCTCCTTGGAGTGAAAATGGAAAAGCCTTCAGCTTGATACTGTCCTCAGTGACTCCCTCTGCTCTCGAGGTTGTGGAGCATACAACTTGGAATTCTTTCAAGTGCTTGTGTGGATCCTCACCTGCAAGACCATTAAACTTGGGCAACAGGTGAATAAAACCAGATTTCAGTTCAAAAGGTGTGTCAGCACCAGGATAAGAAATACATAATCCATTATAGTTGACATCAGGGGCAGCAAATTGCCTTAATGTCCTCTGGTCTCCCATGTTTTCAAAAGCAGTTTTAAAATTGGAATTACTACTAGTGCTAGCCCGAAATTCCCTACGGAGTGTGTGCAGTGTTCTTTCAATTTCCGGGTCAAAATCACACAGTTCAGGGCAATGAGACCTAGTAGCCAGACCAATTCAAAACAGAACAGAAAATAAAAGAAAGAAAAGAAAATAAAATAAAAACAAATTGAGAAAAATAACAACTCAGAATCCCCGGCAATGGCGCCAATTTTTGGTCGTGCTGTCGCGCACGCGCCAAAAAGGACGAGCGGGTTTAAAAGTGTAGTATAGTACGACAACTCGGATGTCGTCTCTCAAGGACTCTGAGAATATTATCTTTCACAAAAATCAGTTTTGAGGGGGGGTTTGGATTGGAATACAAATAAGAAACAAACAAAACAGAGCAATCAAAAACAGGGCAGTTGAAAAGGGATTATCAATTATCAAACAACGATTAATCTACTGTCAAGAATTCCCAACTATCCTTGGTTAATGTAAACCCAAGCCCTAAGCAGATTCTAATCCCCTTCGATTCTGAATAACAACTAACAACGTAATTGCTACTATGGATGCAAATTCCTATTCCCGAAATAACAAACGGGATTAAGCGCTCATGATCAAACGATCATGAATGAACACACGCGAATTAACAAACGCGATTATGTATAGGAAATTTACATCACTGAAACAAATCAATACAATATTACACACTCCTGAAATAACAAACAGAAATATGAAATATGGTATTGAAAAGGGAAAAGCAATTAAAATAGGGATTTACATAACCTCAAGTATATAGGATCCTCAAACAGTAGACTAATCCTAGGACTTAGTGCTCCATGGCAAAAACGAAATCGCAGAGAAAAATGTATATCAGAAAGTTGGAGTAGCAAAAAGTCTTTACAAAATGTTCAGAACAGCCTTTTATACAAATTCAGAATTCAGATGGCTCGCGAGGCGAACAACCATTCGCGAGGCGAATTTCATGAACTGTCAGCAACCCTTGGCATTCTCGCGAGGCGAAGTGTTGCTCGCGAGGCGAGACTCTTCAGCTTCAAAACTGCCACGGCCATGACCTTCAACACGGGCAAGCCGTGATCGCCTCTGACTTTTTCAGGTTTGGAAGACTCGCGGGGCGAGACCTTCTTCGCGAGGCGACCCAGAGACTTAGCAATTTCTTGGAACAGTCAGGCTTCGGGGTCGCGTGGCGAGCATGGCTTTCGCGGGGCGAATCCCCTGTTCTTTATTTTCTCAACTTCTACTTAACCTGAAAACAAGGAAATAAGTATAAGTGTATTATTTTGACTTAAAACTAGCTAAATTAACTTAAAACTACTCTAGAGACTCAAAACCTTGCTTGGGGACAATCTAATCTAATTTGGGTGAAAATACGATATAATTTGCACAAAACCCTGGTCATACTAGCTATAAAACTAGATGAGCCAGAGGCTTATCACCTGGCTAAGGGTAGGATATACAAAGGTACTAGGCTGAAGACCCTAGGAACTAAGAGAGCATGAACAATTTGATACTTTGAATTTCCACTCAGATTCTTTTTTTCATTTTTCTTTATGCTTTGGGTGACTACAGCCATTTCTTCTAATACTTTTATTTTGTTTTTAACATTTTTACACTTTTCTTTTTTTTTCTTCTTTTTTTTTTTACAAGCCCTTGGCTCCAACCTTTTTATTGTATTTTTTTTCAATCCCAAACAACATATTACACCTTGCAGCCACCCCAAACTTAGTTTCTTGCACCCATTCTCTTTCTAAGATTCCATGCTTTCCTAATCCTAAGATCGGGTTAACATGGTTTTCCAGATTTTAGCTTATAACATTAGGTCATCAAGAATTAACAGCTAATCAGGCTCAATGGGGCTAACTAAGGAAGCATGCATTAGGGATGGATTATTTTTAGGCTAAGTAGTTATTTACAAAGAAAATGCCTAAATCATCTGAAGCAAACACATAATCATGCAAACCATAAAGAGATTCAAGCAAATTCAGGAAAAAGTGCAACTTGAAAGTGATTCTCACAGTCAAAAACATGTTGGAGGCTCAAAACCTCACCTGGACATTCATGCAAATTGTTTGACAGAGATTCTATCCCTAGTGTGTGCTTCCTATCACCCCAAACTTATCATAAATCATGCCATCACAACAAAATCTCAAAGTTCAGTTTTCAATCACATAGGGATCATTTTTCAAAAAAATTTCAAATCCTAGGGGAATCATCACATCAATCATGCAATCAATCTGTGCAAAGTCAATCAAAATCCAGCAAACTTGCCAACAAAAAACTTAACACAACTCCTGAGCTTCTCAGATTATTCAGGAGCTTTATTAAAAGAAAAGGAAAAAAAACAAGATAAACAAAACTACACTAGTTCCCTCCCCCACACTTAAAACATACATTGTCCCCAATGAACAAAAGAACTATAAAATCAGAGTGAGGAAAAGGAAATGGTACTCCCTGATCAAGTGTCAGTGTAGGTGGGAGCTTCCAAGGAGAGCTCCTCAACATTAGCATCCACAGGGTCACCAGCATCCACACCATGGAATGGCTTCAGCCTCTGCCCGTTAACCTTTAAGGTCTTGTTGGTACCTGAACTTTGAATCTCTACTGCACCATAAGGAAAAACGTTTGTAACAACAAAGGGGCCATCCCATTTTGACCTCAGTTTCCTAGCCATCAATTTCAGGCGGGAATTAAACAGTAAGACTTTCTGACCCACAGAAAATTCTTTCCTAGCAATCATCCTATCATGAAACAGTTTTGTTTTCTCTTTATAAATCCTGGAGCTTTCATAGGCTTCTAGCCTAAGCTCCTCAAGTTGCTGCAACTGCAGTTTTCTTTCAACACAAGCTTCCTTCATGTCCATGTTACAGCGCTTGACTGCCCAATATGCACGGTGCTCAACTTCCACCGGGAGGTGACATGCCTTACCAAATACAAGCCGAAAGGGGGACATTCCTATAGGCGTCTTGAAAGCGGTCCTCTGAGCCCACAGTGCATCTTCCAGACGGCGGCTCCATTCCTTTCTATTCGGCTGCACCATCTTCTCTAGAATCTGCTTGATCTCCCTGTTTGATATCTCAGCCTGGCCATTGGTCTGGGGATGGTAAGCAGTGGAAACTCTATGCACAACTCCATATTTTCTGAGTAAGGCTTCCATGGTTCTGTTGCAGAAGTGTGTGCCCTGGTCGCTGATGATGGCCTTAGGTATGCCAAACCTGCAAAAAATGTTGGACCTAACAAATTTGGAAACAACTTTAGCATCGTTAGTCCTAGTGGGAATTGCTTCCACCCACTTTGAAACATAGTCAACAGCCAAAAGAATATATACAAAACCAAAATAAGCAGGGAAAGGACCCATAAAATCAATCCCCCACACATCAAAAACCTCACAAAAAAGCATGGGCTGCTGAGGCATCTCACTCCTGCGAGTGATGGCAGGGCCCGCTGTTTGACATTCCTTGCAATTTCTGTAAACCTCATAGGCATCTCTAAAAATTGTGGGCCAGTAAAACCCAGAATCCAGGACTTTTCTTGCCGTCCTCTGTGGTCCAAAATGTCCTCCAACTTGAGAGGCATGTGAAAAGTGCAAGATGGACTCTGTCTCATGATCGGGGACACACCTCCGAATCACCTGATCACTGCAAAACTTCCGAAGGTACGGATCATCCCACACATAGTACTTTGCATCGCTCCTGAGCTTGTGGAACTTATGTCTACTTGTACCTGCAGGAACAACACCAGCAACAATAAAGTTAACTATGTCAGCAAATCAGGGGGTTACCCCATACAGATGTAGAAGTCTCTCATCAGGGAAGTCATCTTGGATGGGAGAAGGATCCTCATCCCTTGTTATTCGGCTCAAGTGATCGGCTACCAAATTTTCAGCTCCACTCTTGTCTTTTATCTCCACATTGAACTCTTGGAGCAAAAGCATCCACCGGATCAGTCTTGGCTTAGCTTCTGGTTTCTTTAACAGGTACTTCAGAGCTGCATGGCCGGTGAAAACAATAACCCTAGAACCTAGCAAATATGACCTAAACTTATCAAGTGCAAATACAACAGCTAGCAGTTCTTTCTCAGTGGTGGTGTAATTTGATTGTGCAGCATCTAATGTCCTAGAAGCATAGTGAATGACATGGGCAACCTTGCCCACTCTCTGTGCCAGAACCGCTCCCACAGCAAAATTGGAAGCATCACACATGAGTTCAAAAGGGAGTGTCCAGTCTGGGGGCTGGATGATGGGGGTAGAGGTCAATGCTCTTTTCAGGTAGTCAAATGCCTTCTTGCAATTTTCATCAAACTGAAACATGGAATCATTCTTCAGCATGTTTGACAATGGCAGAGCTATCTTGCTGAAGTCCTTAATAAAGCGCCTGTAGAAACCTGCGTGGCCAAGAAAAGAACGGATCTCGCGTACGCAAGATGGGTAAGGCAATGAAGAAATCACATCAATTTTTGCAGGATCTACTGAAATACCTTCCTTAGAAATTACATGACCCAAAACAATCCCCTGCTCTACCATAAAGTGACATTTTTCATAGTTCAAAATCAGATCAGTCTCAATGCATCTTTCTAGAACTAAACTCAGACTATGCAGACATGCATCAAATGTGGAGCCATATACAGTGAAGTCATCCATGAACACCTCCATGCAATTTTCAATAAATTCAGTAAAAATACTAAGCATGCATCTTTGGAAGGTGCCAGGAGCATTACAAAGGCCAAATGGCATCCTCCTATAGGCAAACGTACCGAAGGGGCACGTGAAAGTGGTCTTTTCCTGATCCTCAGGGGCAATATGGATCTGGAAATACCCGGAAAAGCCATCAAGAAAGCAGTAATGAGATTTACCAGCCAGCCGATCCAGCATCTGATCTATGAACGGCAAAGGAAAATGATCCTTTCTGGTGGCCTGGTTCAACTTCCTATAATCTATACAGACTACTTGGCTATTATTCTGGACTCTAGTAGGTACAAGCTCATTATTATCATTTCTAACTACTGTGAGACCGGACTTTTTGGGTACAACTTGCACCGGACTTACCCAAGTACTATCAGAGATGGGGTATATAATACCTGCCTGCAGAAGTTTAGTCACCTCTTTCTTCACCACATCCAGAATCAATGGGTTTAGCCGCCTTTGGGCCTGCCTTACTGGTTTAGCTCCATCCTCCAATAGAATTCTGTGCATACATCTGGAAGGGCTAATTCCTGGAATGTCAGCTAAGGTCCAACCAATAGCCTTCTTGTGCTTCTTCAGAACCTCTAAAAGCTTAGCTTCCTGGTCAGAGTCAAGGCTGGAGGAAATGATGACTGGGAGTTTTTCATTCGTCTCCAGGTAGGCATACTTCATGTTCCCAGGGAGTGGCTTGAGCTCTAGGGATGGTGGCTGCTCAACGGATGGTACATTGGGAGTAGCCAGGATGTCAAGGACTTCTGCTGAACAGACATCTTCACTCTCACTATCACTATCACCCTGCAAAGTTGAATCAAGAAACTTAGCACAAACAGCACACGGGTTAGTGTCAGTACAGTTAGTACATGAATATAAATCATCAAAACCATAAATAAATGGAAAATCTGAAACAAGGTCCTCATGGGTATCATCAATGATCTCAGAAAGCAACTGTAATTGGAAAACAGAGTGCTCATACAGGGGGTGTTTCATAGCATCAAAGATGTTGAACGTTGCCACAATATCACCAAACTCCATAGACATAGTCCCGTCATTCACATCAATCTTAGTCTTGGCTGTCTTCATGAATGGTCTGCCCAAGATTATAGGTGATCTACTGGAATGTGTCTCTCCTGCCATGTCTAGGATGTAGAAGTCAGCAGGGAAGATCAAATCATCAACTTGCACCAGCACATCTTCTACCATTCCCATGGGGCGGGCACTGGTCCTGTTGGCCAACTAGATGGTGAGACCTGTATACTGCAAGGGCCCAAGGTCAAGGTTATTAAAAATAGATGTGGGCATGACATTTATGGAGGCTCCCAAATCCAGCATGCAATTTTCAAATCTTCTATCCCCGATAGTGCATGGAATAGTAAATGTGCTTGGATCCTTGCACTTCTGTGGTAATGCCTGAGTAGGGGCTATAACAACAACTCTTTCAGGTGCAGGCTTGGTCTGGATAAGAGCTGAAACATTTCTTCCCAAATCAACCCTCTCATTATTCTTCAACTTCCTCTTGTTGGTGCATAGATCCTTGAGAAATTTTGCATACTTGGGCACTTGCTTGATCACATCCAACAGCGGAATATTTACAGCCACCTTTCTGAACACATCAAGAATTTCCTTCTCCTTATCTTCACCACCAATCTTCTTATTTTTCTGAACTCTGTGTGGGAAGGGGATCGGTGGAATGTACACCTTTTCAGCTTGAACATCAACAGTAGGCTCAGGAGTTACCTCCACAGTTTCTTCCTTTTCCTCAGAGGTTGCCTCAACAACTCTTCCAGATCTCAGAGATATGGCACTCACATTAGGATTGGAGGCATTGGGATTTATCACTGGTTGTGCCGGCAGTTGACTGGATCCTTGAGCTTGCTGTAAGTTGTTTGTGGATGTGGCAAGCTGTCCAATCTGTGTCCTCAAATCTTGAATGCTAGCATCTGTTCGCTGCTGAGACTATCCAACCTACTGCTGAAACTGGAGGTTATTTGCAGCCATTTGCTTGATCATATCCTCTAGGGAAGGTCCAGAAGGTGCAGAAGTAGTCAATTGGGGAGGATTCTGTGGTGCTGCCATTGGTTGTTGTTGGGATGAGTTCCCATACCGCAGATTAGGATGATTCCTCCAATTGGGATGGTACCTATTTGTGGAGAGGTCTGGAGTGCTGTATCGGTTCTGACTACTGCCTTGATTATAAGGATGGACTGCATAAGCTTGAGGCAAATCAGTACTTGACTCTTCCTTCAGAATAGGGCATGCCTCATATGGGTGCTCTGGAGAACTGCACATGCCACACAACTTTGCCGGCTGAAACCTATCCATTGCCATTTTCTCTACCAAGGAAGTGAGCCTATCCATTCTATCTTCAAGGGCCTGGTTGGAAGGAGAGCTATGGACCTCGTGCACACCTCTTGTCTCAACAGAATTTCTCCTGGTGGTAAACTGCTGGGAGTTCAGTGACATATTTTCAATGAGTTTCTTGGCAGCAGCTGGAGTCTTATCGACAAGTGCTCCCCCACTAGCAGCATCCAAAATATTCCTATCCATCGGCAGTAAACCTTCATAAAAGTACTGGATAAGAAGCTGTTCAGAAATCTAATGCTGGGGGCAACTGGATATCAACTGCTTGAATCTCTCCCAATACTCAGCCAATGACTCATTTCCCTGTCTGATTCCACATATTTCCTTCCTAATTGATGCAGCTCTGGAAGCAGGAAAGTATTTCTCTAAGAAGAGCCTCTTCAAATCGTTCCTAGTGGTAATGGAATTTGGCGGAAGATATAACAGCCAATCCTTTGCAGCGTCCTTTAGTGAAAACGGGAAGGCTCTCAGCTTAATGTGATCTTCAGTTACTCCCTCTGGTCTCAAGGTTGTGGAGCAGACAACCTAAAATTTCTTCAGATGCTTGTGTGGGTCCTCACCTGCAAGACCATTAAACCTTGGCAACAAATGGATTAGACCAGATTTTAATTCAAAAGGAGTAACAGCACCGGAATATTCAATGCACAATCCATTATAGTTAACATCAGGGGCAGCAAGCTGTCTTAATGTCCTTTGGTCACCCATAGTGTCAAAAACAGTTTTGGAATTAGAATCACTACTAGTGCTGGCCCGAAATTCTCTACGGAGTGTGTGCAGTGTTCTTTCAATTTCCGGATCAAAATCACACAATTCAGGGCAATTGGACCTAGTAGCCAGACCAATTCAAAACAACAACGAAAATAAAAGAAAAAGAAAAGAAAGAAAAAAAAATGGAAAAATAACAAATAAGAGTCCCCGGCAACGGCGCCAATTTTTGGTCGCGCTGTCGCGCACGCACCTTAAAGAACGAGCGGGTTTTAAAACTTGTAGTTAGGGCGACAACTCGGATGTCGTCTCACAAGGACTCTTAAAGTGTTATTTTTCACAAAAATCAGTTTTTTTGGGGGGGTTGTTTGGATGCAATCAAAGAAAATAAAACAATGAAAACAGAGCAATAAAACAAGGCAGTTCAAAGAGGTTGTCCAATAGCTAAAAACGATTAATCTATTGTTCTCGATTTCCCAACTATCATAGGTTCATGCAATTTCCAAGCCCTAAGCAGATTCTAATCCCCTCCCGGTTGTAGCAACAATTTACAAGCGAAACCACTACTACAGATATATGTCCCTATTCCCGAATTAAGCAAACGGGGTTAAGCCCTTCGTGAACTAAGCGAACACGAAACGTACACACGTGAATTAAGCAGACGCGATTAATTATAGGAACATGATATCACCGAAAATAAATCAACACAACACAATATACTCCTGAATTAAGCAAACAGAAATATATAGCATGGCATTGAAAAGGGAAAAGCATACAAAACAGGAAATATAAGAACCTCAAGTGTAGTGGAAATCGATTACAATAGATTAATCATAGAAACTTAGTTCTCCATGGAAAACAAAAACACACAGAAAAAGGTAAAAACAATGGAGAAGCAAAAGGTATATCCTTCCAATCTGTCCAGAACAGCCTTTCATAATTATTCAGAAATTCAGCCCACTCGCGAGGCGAGCCCTAATTCGCGAGGCGAATATTGTGAAAAGTCAGCAACGTTTGGTCTTCTCGCGGGGCGAAGAACTACTCGCGAGGCGAAACTCTTCAAATTCCAAACTGTCACAGCCGTGACCTTCAGCATGGTTAAACCGTGATAGCTTCTGGTCTTCCAGGGTTGGATTACTCGCGAGGCGAGTCAAGTGTTCGCGAGGCGACACAAAAACCTTGCATTTTCCTGGAACAGTCAGCCTTCAGGGTCGCGGGGCGAAGAGCTGTTCGCGGGGCGAACCAGAGAGGATGACATTTTCACTGTTCTGCTGGCTTTCAGGTTCGCGAGGCGAGAATACTCCCGCGAGGCGAATCCCCTGTTTCTTTATTCTCTCAACTTCTACTTAACCTGAAAACAAAGAAATAGCTATAAGTGCATTATTTGACTCAAAACTGGCTAATTTAACCTAAAACTACCTTAGAGACTCAAAAACTTGCTTGAGGAAAATCTAATCTAATTTGGGTTAAAATAGGATATAATTTGCACAAAACCCTGGTCATACTAGCCATAAAACTAGATGAGCCAGAGGCTGATCAATGACCGAATCGAAGATCGATCTTAGAGAAATAGTTAGCACCAAGTGATTCGTCTAGAAGTTCATCAATAGTGGGAATGGGGAAACGATCCCAAATAGTGATGGATTTGAGGGCCCTATAGTCCACACAAAATCGCCACGACCCATCCTTCTTCTTAACCAAAAGAACCGGGGATGAGTAGGGACTGGTACTAGGCCGTATGATGCCCTCTTTCAACATATCAGTAATGATTATGGACATGGAATCTTTCTAGAAATGAGGGTAACGGTATGGGAGTATATTCATCGGGGAAGAGTTAGGGGTCAAGTGTATGTGGTGGTCATGGGGACGGTTAGCGGGTAGGTCATGGGGTATGGTAAAGATGTGTGAGTATTTAAGGAGTATGGTGGCTAAGTCAGGTGGAAAGGATTGAATGTGGGCTTGGTCTTCTATGGTTAAGGAATCAAAATTGGGGGAATTATTAGGATATGATGGGGGTGTGAGTTTGGGCAGCATAGTGATAGTGTGAAGAGTGGCAATAGCATCAGTGTTTATCATTCTATTGAATTGGGGAAAGGTTACCATGGATACTGTAGGAGATAGTATACCTTTCAATGTAATGAGAGAACCCTCATAATAAAACTGCATAGAAGGCACCTTGTAATCAGAGACAAAGGGGCCTAAAGTTTGAAGCCATTGAACACCCAAAACCACATTTGCACCCTGGATAGGTAGAAGATACAATGAAATAGGGAAAATGTATTTGTCCACTGAGAGGGGAATGTCCAAACATTGGTCAGAGCATTGTAATCGTGCACCATTACCCACCATCATAATAAAGGGTGAAATAGAGTGAATTGGTAAGCTTAAGAAATGGCCAATCCTTGACTGGATGATGTTGTGAGAGCTGCCCGTATCCACCAAAACAAAGACAAAATGACCCTTAATTGATGCTGGAAACCGAAGTGTTTTAGGGGAAAGTTGCCCAATTGCAGCTTGTAAGGATAGGTGGAAATTATCGAAGGGTATGTTTGGGGAATCAGGAGGGTTATGAGTGGTTTGTGCAGGTAATAGGGATGTAGGAAAGGGTAGGGGTGAGGATTCAGTTTCAGCTAGGCAGTAAAGGTCCTTGATGAGTGTGATTTCACCTCATATTTCCTTGACATTTTGCATGCATTTTCATATAGTTTAGGTGTATTTTATTTGATTATTTGATAGTTTTTACCTTGGAACGGGTAAGGTGATTTTGTGGTGCTTGTGTGCAGGGATTGAAGATTAAAATGCTCAGGATCAGTTATGTTGGAGCTGGAATGAAGATGGAGCTTAAAAGGCAAGAAAATGAGGCAAACAGAACTGATCACGGCCTAGCCGTGATGGCCATCACGGCCATGATCGAGTAGAGCTGAAGAGAAAGAATGGAAAAGTCAGAGCTGGTCACGGCCAGGTCGTGATGTCCATCACGGCCGTGACATGTCAGCCGAACAAGGCCCTCACAGGAAGAACTGATCACAGCTAGGCCGTGATGGTGGTCACGACCATGAAAGACCAACCAGCAAAGCAACCTCCAAGACAGAATCCGTCACGGCCTGGCCGTGATAGCCATCACGGGCGTGACGCACAATATATGGATCCATAGAAACTGATTTGATCTGATTTTTGTATTGTCTTGGGATTCAAGTTACCCCAGATTATAAATAGCCCTCTAGGGCTCGAAACTGGGCACTTTTTTTGACGGCTACCCATAGGCAAATCTAGGATTCTTCTTCTTCTTCTCCTCAATCTCTTCTCTCCTCTAGGGTTTTCTTTTTATGCTATTGTTAATCAAGCTTGCTATGATCATGGCAATGCTTGAGTAGTAGTCTTGTTTCTAGGAATTGGAGCTATGCCCAAGATTTGTTTATGGTGATTAATTGATGTTTGATTTCTTGTTAATTTCAATTTTGCTTTCGATTTGATCACTATTGTTTTAATTACTCATAAATTCGATGGCCACTTATTTGCGTTTCATAGATACACTAAGGACGAACTTAGCGGTGAACTTAGGTATCGGATCTATAGGAATCAAACTTAGGACTTAAATCACGAGAGTTAGAAGCGATCCTTCGAGGGTTCACTAATTGTCACAAAACTCAAAAGGTTCGATTTAAATTCAATTACCACGAGAGTAGGGGTTGATTTAATTGGGTACGGTTTTTGTAACCCGAGAAGGAGCATTAACTTATTTAGGATAAATTCGCCTTCAAAGCAAATTTTGGTAATTAACAAGGAGAGTAGTCAATTTAGTAACATAAGCAGTTTTGTGGTATCCCAATTCCTTGAAATCCCTTTTGGATTTGAAAAACCCCTATTTGAATTACTTTCCTATTTTGTTTAACTGCAATTTTAAATTTGATTGTTACTTGATTACGATTTCAAAAACCAAATCTTATTCCAGTTCAGTTAAACCAATTTAATACTAATTGTTATTTAAGATCACGGTCTCTGTGGTTCGATCTCTTTTTATTACTTGACGACGAAGTCGTTCACTTGCGGATTCGAGAATCACACTCATCAAGTTTTTGACGCCGTTGCCGGGGATTGTGTTTTCTTGAATTTCAATTTAATTTTTAATTGATTTTTCTGGACATTATTTATTTTTTTATTTTTATTTTTATTTTTATTTTTTATTTTATTATTTATTTCTTTTTCTTTTTCTAGAGTATCTATCTCTCTACCATAGGTATTTTTCTATTTTATGCAAAGATCCCTAAGTCTTGGAAACCTTACTGAAGTTGACCCCGAGATCGAAAGGACCTTTCATAGACGTAGGAGACTACAAAGACAAAGAGAGAGAGAGATGTTGATTCCCATTTCAATCATGGCGAATCTACCGGATACCAAACCACTGAATGACTACGCAGCCCCAAATGCTAAGGGTTTGTGAACTGGGATTGCTAGGCCAGAAATTGAGGTGGAGAACTACACTATACCGCCTCAGTTAATCGGCATGATTAGGCAACATCAGTTTGGAGGATTACCCTCGGAGGACCCGACTGATCATGTAGAGACATTCTTGGAATTCACCGATGCAATAAGAATTTAAGGTGCCCCGATCGATGCTATACGCTTGGTTGAAGCAAGTGCCCACTAATATGTTGTCAACTTTGGACCAACTAGAGCAGGCATTCTTGGAGAAATTCTTCCCTCCATCCAAGACTGCTTACCTACGAACACAGATCACCGTCTTCTTCCAATAGGACGGAGAATGCTTATCCGAAGCTTGGGATCGTTACAAAGGATTGCTGGAGTCTTGCCCACATCATGGGCTCGAGAGGTGGTTGTTAGTGCATACCTTCTACAACGGATTGGATTACTCTTCGAAGGTGTCACTTGACTCCGCGGCTGGAGGAGCCTTTATGAATAGACCTCTGACTGAAGCAATCAATATCATTGAAAACGTGGCCACCAACTATCACCAATGGGGTTCGGAAAGAGGTAATAACCCGAAAAAGATTTCGGGGGGTAAGTTTGAAATGAATAGCACTGATCTAATTATGTCTAAAATTGACTCACTGAATAAACATTTTGATAACGTTGAAAAGGCTAATGTGAGTTCAATAGGTGCTACTAATGTTGTTTGTGAGATTTGTGGAATGCAGGGACATGACATAATGGAGTGCCCACATGGTATCGCTCCTGAGTCTGGTGCTTCGGGGGAACAAGTGAATTCTTGTCACAATTTCTATGACACGAACCCGAAGCTACCAAATTATGCTCCCCCAAATCCCTACAACCAAATAAGGAAGAATAATCCTTATCTCTCCTACAGGAACTACAACAACACGTTGAACCACGAATTCCAAGAAGGGCAAGGTAATAGGAAACCCGCATCGGGGCATCCTCAGGTACAAATGTCTAAACTTGTGTCTCTTATGGAAAATTTTGTTGCTACTCAAACTAAGCAGAATGAAGAATTTAGGCAACAAGGTAGGGCAGTTAATGAGGCAATAAAAGAATTAACATCTAAGGTAGATAACTTAGCCATCCATAACAAGATGTTAGAAACTTAAATTGCCCAACAAGCGTGAAATTCAATGAGGCAACCGGGCAAGTTTCCTGGACAACTTGAGGTGAACCCAAATAATGAACAGTGTAAAGCTGTGAGTCTAAGGAGTGGTAGGAAACTTGAGAATCCCGAGGCTAAAGGGGAGAGTGATAACGAGAGTGTAGATGAGGAAGAGAAACCTACTGAGACACAACCCTTAGAAGAGGAAAAGCCTAGTGAAAAAGTGTCTAGGTATGTCCCTCCACCACCTTACCAACCTCCAATACCTTTTCCTCAAAGGTTGACTAAGGCCAAGTTAGATAAGCAATTCGGAAAATTTCTCGAGGTCCTTAAGAAATTGTACATTAACGTACCCTTCACTCAGGTGTTACAACAAATGCCCACATATGCTAAATTTCTTAAGGATATCTTGTCAAATAAGAGGAAGCTAGAGGACTATGAAACAGTGGCTTTAACTGAGGAGTGCAGTGCTGTAATTCAAAATAAGTTGCCTTCTAAATTGAAAGATCCAGGTAGTTTCTCTATTCCTTGCTTGATTGGTAACACTAGTTTTGATAAAGCTCTTTGTGATTTAGGGGCTAGTGTTAGTCTTTTGCCCTTCTCTGTTTGCAAGAAGTTGGAGATGGGTGAACTAAAACCCACAACAATCTTCTTTCAATTGACGGATCGGTCGGTCAAATTCCCTATAGGCATCTTGGAGGATGTTCCTATTAGAGTGGGTAAATTTTTCATTCCTGCGGATTTTGTGGTACTTGAAATGGAAGAGGATTCCCAAATCCCCATTATTCTTGGTAGGCCCTTCTTGGCTACCGCAGGAGCAATTATTGATGTTAAAAATGGAAAATTGACTTTAATTGTGGGCGATGATAAAGTTGAATTTGATTTAGCTAAATCTATTAAACACCATTCTTTTGAAGATTCTTGTTGCAGGGTTGACTTAATGCACCAAGTGGTGAAAGAAGAATCTCATCAAGCTTGTGTTGATTACCTATTAGAAATGTGTTTGATTGGTGGAGACTTAAATGCTCATGGAGGAGAAGTAAGGAATTATGCCCGCTTTCTGGAGGCTAGTCCAGAAATTTCTCCGAACAAAACAAAGAAAGAGAAACTTGAGTTGACACCAAAGAGTAAGGATCTGAAAGATGAAGAAGCCCCTAAGGTAGAACTAAAACCTCTTCCTTCCACATTGAGGTATGAATTTCTTGGTCCTAACTCTTCCTATCCAATAATTGTGAATGCTAGCTTGAATGAGTTGGAAACTGAGAAATTACTTAAGGAGCTTAGAATGCATAGAAAAGTGATAGGGTATACAATTGATGATATTAAGGCATAAATCCTTCATTTTGCATGCATCGCATTTTAATGGAAGATGAGCATAAACCATCCATTGAGCATCAACGTAGGCTGAACCCTAATATAAAAGAAGTGGTTAAGAAAGAAGTGCTTAAGTTGTTAGATGCGGGGGTTATTTATCCAATCTCCGATAGTGAATGGGTTAGTCCGGTGCATGTGGTTCCTAAGAAAGGGGGGATGACTGTTATTCAAAATGAAAATAATGAACTAATCTCTACTAGGATGATAATCGGTTGGAGAATGTGCATCGATTATAGGAAGCTAAATAAGGCAACAAGGAAAGATCACTTCCCTCTCCCATTTATTGATCAAATGCTTGAAAGGTTGGCTAGGCATTCATACTTTTGTTACTTGGATGGATATTCCGGTTTTCATCAAATTCCTATACATCCAAGTGATCAAGAAAAGACCACGTTTACTTGTCCCTATGACACTTTTGCCTATAGAAGAATGCCTTTTGGTCTATGTAATGCACCGGCTACTTTTCAAAGATGCATGACTGCAATTTTTTCTGAATTTATTGAAAGCATCATGGAAGTTTTTATGGATGATTTTTCTGTTTATAGAACTACCTTTGATGACTATTTAACTAATTTGTCTAAGATTTTGCAGCGATGTGAAGAAACCAATTTGGTATTGAATTGGGAAAAATGTCATTTTATGGTAAAAGAAGGTATAGTGCTTGGGCACTTGATTTCTGGTAGAGGAATTGAGGTGGATAGGGCCAAAATAGATGTTATTGAAAATTTGCCCCCTGATGAGCCACTGTTTGACTGGTTTTATAACTAGTAAAGACCTTGGCTTTGTGCTTATTTTATATCAATTTTACCCAAATTAGACTTGATTGTCCTTAAGTAGTATTTTGAGTCTGTAAATTGTTTTTAAGTTAATTTAGTTGATTTAGAGTTAAATAAAATACTTATTATATTTTCTATTTTCAGGTTAATAAAAAGGAATAAATCTGGAACTTTCGCCCCGCGAAAAGACTGTTCGCCTCGCGAACCAGAAGGTGACTGTTCCTGAAATTGCAAAACTTTCTGTCTCGCCCCGCGAAAGAGGACTCACCTCGCGAGTACCTGGAAGTCAGAGAGCATCACGGTTTACCCGTGTTGAAGGCCACGGGTGTTACAGTTGGGAATTTGAAGAGTTCGCCTCGCGAATATATGCTCGCCTCGCGAGAAGACCAAGAGTTGCAGACCTTTCGCATAATTCGCCTCGCGAGCAGTGCTTCGCCTCGCGAGGACTTGGATTCCAGAATTTGTATATAAACTGCTCTATGCCAGAATGATAAGTTAGCTAGTTTTTAGGGGTCAGAATTAGCCAGTTTTGGCTAGTTCCTGAACTTGATAGTCTTTTGTTTTCTCTTAGTTTATTGTTTTCTTTTGTAATGGAGAACTAGTCTCCTAGATTAATCTACTGTAATTGGTTTTTATCCATACTTGAGGTTCTTGTATTTCCTATTTTCATTTCCTTTTCTCTTTTCAATGCCATACTTTATATTTCTGTTTGCTTAATTCAGGAGTATATTGTGTTGTGTTGGTTTATCTCGGTGATATCATGTTCCTATATATAATCGCGTTTGCTTAATTCGCGTGTGTACGTTTCGTGTTCGCTTAGTTCACGAAGTGCTTAACCCCGTTTGCTTAATTCGGGAATAGGGACATATATCTGTAGTAGTGGTTCCGCTTGTGAATTATTGCTACAACCGGGAGGGGATTAGAATCTTAGGGCTAGGAATTTGCATGAACCGATGATAGTTGGAAAACCAAAAGCAGTAGGTTAATCGCTTTAGTTTATTTGTTAATCTCTTTTCTTACTCTGTTTTTATTTTGTTTCCTTTATTTTATTTTAATCTCAAAACCCCCTTTTCTAACTTTTTCTGTTAATAATAACAACACTAAAGAGTCCTTGAGAGACGATCCGAGTTGTCGCTCTATACTGCATTATTTTTATAATCGCTCGTTCTTTTTGGCGCGTGGCGACAGCGCGTTCAAAAATTGGCGCCGTTGCCGGGGACTCTGGTTTGTTGTTATTAGCAGAAAGTTTCATTTGTAAAAAAAAAAAAAAAATCTTTGCTAATTAGTTCTGTCTGCTTTGTCTGGATATTTGATTGCCATGGATAATTACATGTATGGATATTTGCCTAATGTTTATTATGAACAACCACCATGCATGTATTATCCTAATTTTAGTGAGCCACCACCATACTATCCTAGCCAAGTGACCACTTCTGCACCTTCCAAACCTTCACAGAGCACCTTGGATGAGATTGCTTCAATGCTACAACAAATGGAAGAGAACAATCAACGGATGGCACAACAAGATCTTGAATTTCAACGGATGATGGAGGCGAGCAATCTTGAATTTCAACAGAGGATGGAGGCTCAATACCAGAGGGACCAAGCTGAATCTCGGAAGTTGTGGGCTCTAATTGATCAAGTTACCTCCAACTCATCTGCAATTCTAACTCCACAGCCCCTTGAGGAACATAAGGATTCACAGATTGTTATTCCTGAAAATACTTTTGATGATAATTCTGATGATGATATTTCTGTTGATGATGAATTATGTGTTGAATCCCCTGATTCTAATGATTGTTATTGTGATGGTACTGCTACTTTGTGTATACACTGTTATGCAGGTTTATACTTGAAAGGAAACAAAGAAAATGAGGATCAGAAGGATCAAGAGGACATCTGCTCCACCGTGCTTGAGGATAATGAAGAACCTATGGAATCAAATGCATGTGTTGAGAATGATGGGGTGGATGAACCGTGTGCAGAAAGTCCAGACAATCAGACCTTTACTAACTCAGTTTCTTTTACTACATGTACTAAATGTACTGACACTAACCCGTGTGATGTTTGTGCTGGGTTTCTTGACTCTATTTTGCAGGGTGATAGTGAGAGTGATGTTGTTTGTTCAGCCGAAGTTCCAAATATACCATCCATTGAACAGCCACCCTCCATAGAGCTCGAGCAAATTCCAGACATTCAGCCGCTTTCTGATTTAGTTTATTGTAATATATTTACTAACTGTACTAACTCTAACCTTTCTGTGGTGTGTGACGAGATTTCTGTAGGTTTAACAAGTGATGAATCCGGTAGTGCAGTGGATGAAGACCTTGCAGGAGTTGAAGCAACACCGGAGACCCCAACTAACTGTTTGTCACCTCCCCCTGTGGAACCAAAAGTTCTGGACTCTGTACCCTTGGATTTTGCACCATGGCCAATCCAAGAGGTTAAGCCCCACTTCTATTGGGGAGACTTTATTGAGAAGGAGGTCAGCTGTGACCCGAAGGGGAGTGAGAAGTCCGCCGCACTCGGCGAGGTCATCATGGTTGTCAAACGCTCACCTCCACATCAAAGCTGCAAGTTAGGGAGGCTTGGAATGAATTTCAGTCCTTTGGCCACCACGTGGGCCTTATGTTACAAAAGTGGGATCCTGGTGGAACCGCCTTTCAATGAGTTTTCTTAACCCTTTCTCCTTTTTAATTTTCTTTTGCTTTACTTTAATTCTGTTTTGTTTTGAATAATGCTCCTGAATAATTTGAGAAGCTCAGGAGTTGTGTTAAGTCTGGTATGGGCAAGTTTGATGGATTTTATTGATTTTGCGTAGATTGATTGCATGATAGTGTTGACTGTTTTCCCCCTAGGATATGAAATTTTTGAAAATATGATCCCCATGTGATCGAAAACTCAACTTTGAGATTTTATTATGATGGCATGATTTATGATAAGTTTGGGGTGATAGGAAGCACACACTAGGGATAGAATCTCTATCAAATAATTTGCAAAAATGTCCAGGTGAGGTTTTGAGCCTCCAACATGTTTTTGACTGTGTGAGAATCACTTTTTGATTGCACTTTCCTGAATTTGATTGAATCTCTTTTTGGTTTGCATGATTATGTGTTTGCTTCAAATGATTTAGGCATTTTCTTTGTAAATAGCTACTTAGCCTAAAATAACCAATTCCTAATGCATGTTCCCTAGTTAGCCCCTTTGAGCCTGATTAGCCTATTGCTTCTTGATAACCTAATGTTATAAGCCCAAAAATCTGGAAAACCATGTTAACCCGATCTTAGGATTAGGAGAGCATGTAATCTTAGAATGGGTGCAAGAAACTAAAGTTTGGGGTGGCTGCAAGGTGCAATGTGTTGTTTAGGATTAGGAAAAAGAAAAAAAAGAGAAAAAAAAATAAAAAAAATAAAAAAAAAGAAAAAAAAAGAAAAAAAAAATAAAAACAAAAAAATAAAAGTGCAAAAATGCAAAAATAAATAAAAAGGCTGTAGCTACCCAAGGCAAAATGAAAAATGAGAAAGGAACTTGAGTTAAATTCAAAGTGTAAATAATGTTCATGCTCTCTTAGTTCCTAGGGTCTTCAGCCTAGTTTCCTTTGTATATCCTACCCTTAGCCAGGCCCCATTACAACCCATAAAAGACCTGTTGATGTTGCTTGCATGTTTTCTGTGGGAATCATTTTGAGATGAAAATCAAATTTATGGGAAGTGCTCTTAAAAGTGAAATTGAGTGAATTGTTGATTGCCTGACAAAAATTGAGTGATGAGTGAACACAAATTTCCCTTGTGAGGAAGGCAGTTGTTTGATTTTGGTGATCTCCTTCTTGTGTGTGACTTGGATCCCCTGCTTAGAGTAATGATTGTTTGAATGATGAATTTCTCAACTGTTTAGAATAAATGAATGTGGGGATTGTTTTGCTTGTAAGGGGGGAACATTGAAAGAAAAATTCTTTTGAAAAATTGCTTGAAATCTATGGAAAGTTGATTGAATTCTTAAGCTTGCCAGGTCTTGAGTCTTTTTAAGTTTTTGAGTGTAGTTTGCTTGGGGACAAGCAAAGTTTAAGTTTGGGGTATTTTGATGAGCCTCTGTTTGACTGGTTTTATAACTAGTAAAGACCTTGGCTTTGTGCTTATTTTATATCAATTTTACCCAAATTAGACTTGATTGTCCTTAAGTAGTATTTTGAGTCTGTAAATTGTTTTTAAGTTAATTTAGTTGATTTAGAGTTAAATAAAATACTTATTATATTTTCTATTTTCAGGTTAATAAAAAGGAATAAATCTGGAACTTTCGCCCCTGAAAAAAGACTGTTTCGCCTCGCGAACCGTAAGGTGACTGCTCTCGAAATTGCAAAACTTTCTGTCTCGCCCCGCGAAGGAGGACTCGCCTCGCGAGTACCTGGAAGTCAGAGAGCATCACGGTTTACCCGTGTTGAAGGCCACGGGCGTTACAGTTGGGAATTTGAAGAGTTCGCCTCGCGAATATATGCTCGCCTCGCGAGAAGACCAAGAGTTGCAGACCTTTCGCATAATTCGCCTCGCGAGCAGTGCTTCGCCTCGCGAGGACTTGGATTCCAGAATTTGTATATAAACTGCTCTATGCCAGAATGATAAGTTAGCTAGTTTTTAGGGGTCAGAATTAGCCAGTTTTGGCTAGTTCCTGAACTTGATAGTCTTTTGTTTTCTCTTAGTTTATTGTTTTCTTTTGTAATGGAGAACTAGTCTCCTAGATTAATCTACTGTAATTGGTTTTTATCCATACTTGAGGTTCTTGTATTTCCTATTTTCATTTCCTTTTCTCTTTTCAATGCCATGCTTTATATTTCTGTTTGCTTAATTCAGGAGTATATTGTGTTGTGTTGGTTTATCTCGGTGATATCATGTTCCTATATATAATCGCGTTTGCTTAATTCGCGTGTGTACGTTTCGTGTTCGCTTAGTTCACGAAGTGCTTAACCCCGTTTGCTTAATTCGGGAATAGGGACATATATCTGTAGTAGTGGTTCCGCTTGTGAATTATTGCTACAACCGGGAGGGGATTAGAATCTGCTTAGGGCTAGGAATTTGCATGAACCGATGATAGTTGGAAAACCAAAAGCAGTAGGTTAATCGCTTTAGTTTATTTGTTAATCTCTTTTCTTACTCTGTTTTTATTTTGTTTCCTTTATTTTATTTTAATCTCAAAACCCCCTTTTCTAACTTTTTCTGTTAATAATAACAACACTAAAGAGTCCTTGAGAGACGATCCGAGTTGTCGCTCTATACTGCATTATTTTTATAATCGCTCGTTCTTTTTGGTGCGTGGCGACAGTGCGTTCACCCCCACCGGTAAATGTGAAAGGAGTTAGAAGTTTCTTGGGACACGCCGGGTTTTACCGGCGTTTCATCAAAGATTTTTCAAAAATTTCTAAACCCTTATCTAACCTATTAATGAAAGATGTTCCATTTGATTTTAATGAGGAATGTTTGAGTGCATTTTATAGGTTGAAGGAAGCTTTGACCACCGCTCCAATTTTGCAAACACCAGATTGGAATTAGCCATTTGAAGTAATGTGTGATGCTAGTGACTACACCGTGGGAGCAGTGTTAGGACAAAGGATAGACAAGATGGTTAATGCAATATACTATGCAAGCAAAACTCTAGATGGAACTCAAGCCAATTATGCCACAACTGAGAAAGAGTTGCTTGCGGTTGTCTTTGTATTTGAGAAATTCAGATCATACCTTGTGGGATCTAAAGTCATAGTGTACACGGACCACTCTGCACTAAAGCACCTCATGACTTAGAAGGAAGCAAAGCCAAGACTCATTCGATGGATTCTCCTTCTGCAAGAATTTGACATGGAGATTCAGGACCGGAAAGGGACGGAGAACTTGGTTGCGGACCACTTATCCATACTTGAACCATTGGAACATGAGAAGGACAACTTGCCGATAGATGATTCTTTCCTTGATGAGCAACTGTTCGCCATCTTGGGAAAGAATGCTCCATGGTATGCGGACTTTGTGAATTATTTTGTATGTGGGATTCTACCACCGGAGTTTAATTATC
Source organism: Sophora flavescens (assembly GCA_030762895.1). NCBI lineage: Eukaryota > Viridiplantae > Streptophyta > Magnoliopsida > Fabales > Fabaceae > Sophora > Sophora flavescens. The sequence continues at coordinate 21,210,423 of CM061064.1, read as the reverse complement.
AGCAAAAGAAGAAGTTCTTCTCCGATCTCAAGAACTACGTGTGGGATGAGCCTTACATTTTCCGCAAGTGTGCGGATAGCATTTACAGAAGGTGTATCCCGGAAGTCGAGGTTCCAAGTATATTGAGTTGTTGTCATTCTTCATCTTACGGAGGACATGCTAGTGCCTCGAAGACAGCAGCAAAGGTGCTTCAAGATGGTTTCTATTGGCCTCATCTTTTCAGAGATGCCCGGATGTTCGTGCTTGCTTATGATCCATGTCAAAGAATGGGGAACATCTCTAAGAAGCATGAAATGCCTCTCAACACTATGCTAGAAGTGGAGATATTTGATGTTCGGAGAGTTGACTACATGGGACCCTTTCCTTCCTCTTGCAACAATAAGTTCATTCTTGTAGCCGTTGATTACGTCTCTAAATGGGTGGAAGTCATTCCTTCCCCAACAAGTGATGCATAAACCATAATCAAACTATTCAAGAAGGTGATCTTTCCAAGGTTTGGAATTCCAAGGGCAGTCATTAGTGATGGAGGATCGAACTTCATTGAAAAACAATTTGAAAAACTCCTACTCAAATATGGAGTCAATCATAGGGTTGCTACACCTTACCACCCTCAGACAAGTGGGCAAGTCGAGGTTTCCAATTGAGAGATAAAGAGGATTCTGGAGAAGACTGTTTCAGGTTCGAGAAAGGATTGGTCCTTAAAGCTTGATGATGCTCTTTGGGCTTACCGTACGGCTTACAAGACTCCTATCGAGATGACACCCTTTAGACTTATTTACGGTAAGCCATGTCACTTACCAGTCGAGCTTGAGCATAAAGCTTTGTGGGCTATTAAGATGCTAAACTTTGATATAAAAGCCACTGGGGAAAAGAGAATCCTTCAACTTTAGGAACTTGATGAGCTAAGATTGGATGCTTATGGGTCTGCACGATCTTACAAGGAGAGAACAAAGAAGTGGCATGATAAGCATATCCTTCGTAGATAATTCCATGAAGGAAAACCGGTGCTACTCTACAACTCGAGATTGCGGTTATTCCCAGGAAAGCTCAAGTCTAGATGGTTCGAACCATTTAAAGTAATGAAAGTATTTTCGTATGGTGCCGTCGAGGTTTGGAACCAGGAACGTGGAACATTCAAGGTCAATGGATAGAGACTGAAACACTACCTTGGAGAACATCCACTTGAACAGGAGGTCACAATTTCCCTCCTCGATCCAACATCAAAGGATTAAAAGGACTATGGTCAAGCTTAGGACCGTAAATAAGTGCTTCTTGGGAGGCAACCCAAGCTTTCTTTCCTTTATTAGTTTATTTTTGAATTTTGTTTTTGAACAATTGAGAAGATTTATAGAAGAAAGATCATAAATTAATGGATGTGCCGAGTGTTTTCAGGTCAGGAAGGCATGAAGAGTGAAAAGGGCATGGAAAATGAAGTCAGAATCAATCACGCCCAGGCCGTGACATGGGTCACGGTCGTGATGAGTCAACAGTTGAAAGTCAGACAGTATCACGGCCCAGCCATGATTTCCATCACGGGCGTGACGAGAAGGCCCCAGAAGATCAAAATCCATCACGGTTAGGCCGTGATGTCCATCACGACCATGATGTGAAGACCAAAAAGTCATGAAGGATCACGGCCGTGATAGGCCAGTTGAAACAGAACAGATTCCATCACGGGCCAGCCGTGATATGCATCACGCCCGTGAAAAAGGATTTACCTGACACAGAACGCGTCACGGCCTACCCGTGATGAGGGTCACGGTAGTGACGCACGTTTAGCTCGGATTTTTAAACTGAATACCCCTCCCCTCTGCTACACAACCAAACTCTCTTGATCTTTTCTACTTTCTCTCCACCTCCATAGCCACCAAGCTCTCACCCTTCATTCCAACTCCTCCATTCCTTCATCTCACACTCTTAGACGTAATGCCCCTTAACCCAAACCCACCATCTTCCTCTTCATCCACTCATCTTCTTCTTCTTCCTCTCACAACCTCCACAATACCCATTCACCCAAAAAGCTTAAAAAACTCCCCTCCCCCATGACACCCATACCCAACCAACTCTACTCCCTTGCTCCCTAGACCTAACCCAACAAAACCCACTAGTCAAATCCTTCAATTTTTGGCAAAATTGAAAACTCCCAAATTTGAAACCCTAACCCCTAGAAATCCGAATTGCAGAAAAAGTGAAAGAGGGGATTGTGAATTTTGGTGTTTTGAGATCATGGCAAGCAAGCGTCAAAGGGCAACCGAAGCCTCACGCCCTCGTACCAGAGGAAGCAGAAACCCAGGTAACTACTCTGACTCTGACTCCTTTAACTCTGAGACTGATGAACATGGGTATGGGATTGTTTTCAAAGATAATGCTCAACAAGATAGATTTAATGCTTTGAAAAATAGGAAGATTAAACGAAATATCTTGATGATGCATGTATAGACACCCTAGGCCTGACTGTTGACATCAATTGGATGTTAGAAAACATAGGGTGGGGCGAGTTTGTTCGCACTAGATACCCTGCATTTGCTGGCCCTACTCTGGAGTTCTTAAGCTCTTTGAATGCAGAAATTCTCCAAGGGCCCCATTGCCTTGAGGGACGGATTACATTCCGGCTCTTCAACCAGAACTTTGTACTAACCCTAGCTGAATTTAATGATATTTTTGGTTTACCTGTAGGGGGTGACAGAAGATACCCCTTAGGGTTTAGTGCACATAGTTTCTGGTCAATAATTGACTATGAAGGCAGGAGTTTTGACCCTCGGACATCCAAGTCCACAGCCTTTGTTAACCCAAGTATAAGATAGATGCATAGGGTCATAGCCAACACCCTGTTTGGCCGTGGAGAGAGTGACGGATCTGTCCGCCAGGACGAGGTCTTTATACTATGGGCCATGCTCCACCCTGAGAGCAACGTGGACACAGGGTCATTTTTGGCTAGGCATCTCTTAAAGGTCGCCAAGAGTTCGAGTGGCACTATTGTCATTGGTGGCTTAATTACCACAATATGCCATCACTTTAACTTTGATCTGGATGGTTTTGAGGCCGCTCCAGGATGGACACGTATCACCTTGCAGGCTTGTGAGGCCATGGGGATGATCACCCAGGAGGATGATATGTGCTGCCTGAAACACCCAAGGCGTAGGCACCCAATTCCTCTTCCTAACCCCGCACTTTTGGATGTAACAAATCCGACAAATTGGAAAGTGCCAGTGAGAGAGGAGCCTCAGCCTATTAGGATACAAAGGCCATTACGCCCGCCACTGCAGGCTAGGCCGTCTAGGCACCCATCTTCTTCCTCTGCAGGTAAGTCGTCCGATGATCCCTATATGTGGTTCTCGTCCACCTTTGACACTATCCTAGCAAACCAGGAGCGCATCATGGAGGAGCAGCGTGAGCAGAGAGCCATGATCCAGCAGCTCTATGACTGGCATCTGAGCCAACACCCACCACCTCAGTGAGTTGTTTTTGTTTTTTATCCTCCCTACGACTTAATTATTTACATTGGGGACAATGTAAGTTTTTAAGCTTGGGGTAGGGGTATTATTTTTGCATTCTTGCATGTTGCATTCATTTAGGGTTAGTTTTCCATATATATCACGTGATTAAATTGCCCCTTGCTTAGAGTATGCCTCCAATTGTGAAAAACTTTGTGCCAATTGAATCGAGATCATGAATTTTTTAACCCAATTTTTGTATTCTTGTGATAGGCTAAAAATAAAAATGCTTGAGATGATCTTTTGATAGTTAATAATTAGCATGTGGTTCCTTAGATTTGGGTTTCTCATTGATTTTAAACTACTAAATGTGAGATTTTGAGCCTAAAAGGGATACTCACTAAATCTACCCCATTCCTTGTGGTCGAGTGTTTTATTCCTCTTTGATTGTGTTCTCTAGAACTTGACTTGAAACCGTTTTGAAACTTAAAAATTTTTGAAAACATATTTGAAATTGGTTGAGGCACTAGGTACTGTTCTGGCCTTCTGAATTTTGACTGATTAAATGCTACCCCTCTCTTAAGTTGAAAATCTCCCCTTCTCCAAATAAATAAAAAAAATAAAAAATAAAAAAATGGAGAAGGGGATGAGAAAAAGAAAGTGAGAAATAAAAAGTAAAAAGGAAGAAAGAAAGAAAGGTGGAAAACTGAACTAAAGCCCAAAAAGGAATTTCAGAAGGTTGTCATGCTCTGCATTGTTTGATATTTTGTTTAGCCTTCTTGAATTTTCCTTTTCTTGATTTCCCCACCTAACAATTAATCACATGGCCCCATTACAACCAAAATAAAAGACCTCTTGATTCTTATATGTTTTCATTAATAAAGTAGAGATTTGGTTGATAGTAAAGCTTATGGTTGGGTACCTTCTTTGAGGAAATTGAGCGAATTGTCATATACCATCAAACATATGAGTGAGGTGAGAAGAGTGCCCGAATTAGTGAGAGATGTGAATCTGGGGAACCTAAGCTTCTAATTGGACTTAAAGTCGATTGTCTATTGGTTTCTTATTGAATATGCCTGTTACTTGGATTTATTACTCGGGTTCTAGATTCACTGTCCATGCTCTGATTGATTATCTTTTCTGGCCTTAGTTATTGCTTGAGGACAAGCAAAATCTTAAGCTTGGGGTAGTTTGATGAGTGTGATTTCACCTCATATTTCCTTGACATTTTGGGGAAAGGTTACCATGGATACTGTAGGAGATAGTATACCTTTCAATGTAATGAGAGAACCCTCATAATAAAACTGCATAGAAGGCACCTTGTAATCAGAGACAAGGGGGCCTAAAGTTTGAAGCCATTGAACACCCAAAACCACATCTGCACCCCGGATAGGTAGAAGATACAATGAAATAGGGAAAATGTATTTGTCCACTGAGACGGGAATGTCCAAACATTGGTCAGAGCATTGTAATCGTGCACCATTACCCACCATCATAATAAAGGGTGAAACAGAGTGAATTGGTAAGCTTAAGAAATGGCCAATCCTTGACTGGATGATGTTGTGAGAGCTGCCCGTATCCACCAAAACAAAGACAAAATGACTCTTAATTGATGCTGGAAACCAAAGTGTTTTAGGGGAAAGTTGCCCAATTGCAGCTTGTAAAGATAGGTGGAAATTATCGAAGGGTATGTTTGGGGAATCAGGAGGGTTATGAGTGGTTTGTGCAGGTAATAGGGATGTAGGAAAGGGTAGGGGTGAAGATTCAGTTTCAGCTAGGCAGTAAAGGTCCTTGATAAGTGTTATTTCACCTCATATTTCCTTGACATTTTGCATGCATTTTCATATAGTTTAGGTGTATTTTATTTGATTATTTGATAGTTTTTACCTTGGAACGGGTAAGGTGGTTTTGTGGTGCTTGTTGATAAGCCTCTGGCTTATCTAGTTTTATAACTAGTAAGACCATGACTTTTGTGCTAATTATTCGAGTTCAATCTCGTTTTCGCCCAAATTGGCCTTGTTTTGTTCCTAAGTTAGACTTTGACTCGTTCTAGGCATTTTTAGTAGTTTTTAGTCTATTTTGAATAGAATTACGCTCTTTGTTTCTTTTTATTGTTTCAGGTTAGAAGTGAAGCTCTGAGAGTCAAGGAAAGTCAAGAAACAGTGGAAATTGCCATTCTGGAGATAATCGCCCCGCGAGTGGTTTCTCGCCTCGCGAGTCTGAAGATCAGCTAAGCAGCAACAGTCATCCTTTCTGTCTCGCCTCGCGAGAGGCTGTTCGCCTCGCGAATCATGAAGACCCTGGAGGACAGAGACCATCATGGCCTAGCCGTGATGAAGGTCACGACTGTGAAAGACTAGGATTTGAAGCCTCGCCACGCGAAACATACTCTCGCCTCGCGAGAGTCCAATATGAAAGCGCGCCAAAGTTAATATTCGCCTCGCGAGAGAATTCTCGCCTCGCGAGTGAGCGCAGATCCTGAATCCTATATATTACTGTTTTAGGGCAGAATTAGGGAGCTTTTTATTCACCACTGTTTTGTAGCGTTTAGGGACGAATCCTTGTGTTTCTGGAGCTGCGTCTCCTCTTTTCTTTTTCTTATTTTTCTATGGTGGTTATGTCCGATTGCTTGTTTGTCTTTACGAGCATGAGGAACTAATCCCCTCGTCTGAGGGATCAATGAAACCACCCATGGCGGTGTAGAATTCGATGTGATGTATGTTTTCTCCCTTCTTTTAATTAATGTTTTCCAATTCTGATTTGATTGCGTTGATCATATGCATGCGTGATTGACTAGTTAAACGTGATGAGGCTTAGGAGGCAATTCGCGTTTTAGAACTTGAATTGGGATCATCGATCGAATATTGCACGAGAGTGAGTAGGAGATCGGTGCAACCTTATAGGAACCAGATTTAATAGAGTTTGATGATTAGGGTTATGAGACCTAGTAAGTAATTAACTCAATCATCGAATACGTCCTATTGAGCACGACAGTGGATATAGGAGAATTTGGGGGTCCTGGTTGACATTGTAATTGAACTTAGGAAAGAATCATCATCACTTGGGTACTATGCATGATTGGGTAGGTGGATTTGAGACCTTAGATATTTTAATTTCAGATTTTAATACCTTAGTTTTATTAGATTTGTTAATTGAATTGCAATCCTATTTTCTCTCTCTCAACCATCTGTTGTCACTTAACCAACTTATCGAATTTCTCGCGAATTAGTTGAATTGGTAGCCCAATCCTTATGTTCGACCTCGGTAAATTCTTACCGTGTTTATTTTATTACTTGCGACGACCCGGTACACTTGCTGGTGACTCAACAAGTTTTTGGCGCCGTTGCCGGGGATTGGCACAACCAATTTTCCTAAATTTTAGGGAATTTGATTATTTGGTTAAGTTGTTTTTATTTTTTATTTTTCTGTTATTTATTTATTATTATTTCTCTCTACTTCTTTGATTCCACTTGGTCTTGCCCGGTTTTTGTATGTGAGGTACCCTTTCACAAGAGGACTTGCTATTTGATTCGGAGATCACCAAGACCGAGAAGCGCTTAAGGAAAGAAGCCAGGGAGCGAAAGAGGCTTGAAGCAATTGATTTTGATAGGATGGCCGAAGAAAACCCTCCTCCTCCTCCTCCTCCTCCTCCTCCTCTTCCTCGTTACAAGCCTCTCTTCGAGTACGATCTACCCAACTTGGGTGATTGTGATTCTTCTATCGTGAGGGGCAGCCTCAATACAGATTCCTTCAGAGTGGAAGGATGTGTCACATTCCAGATCCGTGAGAATCAATTTGATGGGAGTGGCAAACAAGACCCTCATAGACACGTCACTCGCTTCCTTGAAGCTTGTGACTTGCAGAAGATAAGAGGAGTTTCTCAAGATGAGTTTCGCTTGCGGCTTTTCCCTCTCTCTCTTAGGGATGTTGCTCGCGATTGGTTTGACAGCTTGGATAGGAACAGTATCAGAACTTGGGAGCAAATGGCACAAAAGTTCCTAACTAAGTATTTTCCTCCTCAGAAAGCGGCACAAGCAAGAGTTGCCATCACATCTTTCAGGCAGACAGAAGATGAAACTTTTAATGAAGCTTGGGAGAGGTACAATGTGCTCTTAAGAAGATGTCCTTCGGCGTTCTTTGACCCGGTCTCCAAAGTTCAACATTTCTTTAACGGGTTAAGGGGACGATACCAAATGAATTGTGATGCCGCAGCGGGCGGTTCCTTCTCTTATTTATCAGCTGAGGATGGATGGGCATTATTGGAGAAGATGTCGTACAATGATTACAACCGAGGAAGGGAAACCTCAAGTGGGGTCAGTTCTGCAACAATGGAAGCCATTTTAGAGCAAAATAGACTGTTGAAGATGCAGAATGCGGCACTGTCTGGAAACAAAAAGGTCAATGTGATACACGAGGGAATGCCTCCGGGTTGTGAAAATTGTAATGGAGACCATGACACTCAGAGCTGTCCGTTCTACTTCTCTCAAGGACATGTGGACTCATGCCACAATTTCTATGACAGTGTGCCCCAGAACAACTATCAGAGGAACAGACAGAGTGATTACAATCAGAATCAGAACAGGGGCTATATGAGGAGAGACCATCCGGGTTTCGCTTTGAGTAATTCTAGTGGTGGTCTAGCCAGACAACAACAACCTCAACAGGGTCTGAGGCCAAACATTGGAATCCATCAGCACAATACTCAGCAAGCTTTTCCAGGAACTAATCGGTTGCAAATAACAGACATTGGAAGGCAGCCTTGGGAGTTGGCTATAGAGAAGGTGAGTGTAGCAGTTGAGAAGTTGTCAATCAATACAAGCACAACCATTGACAAGTTGGCAACTCATACAGGGGCGACAATTCAGAATCTAGAGATGCAGGTTGCTCAGCTCGCAAGGCAACTAAATGAGCGTCTCCCAGGCACCTTCCCAGGTGATACCGAGAACAACCCTAAGAACCAATGCAATGCCATAACAATTAGGAGCGGTAAGGTGTTGGGATCTAACAGGGGTGCAACTAGTTCTCAGGAAGACAAGGCCCCGGAACAACCACATGTTGAGGAAGAGCAACCTGAGAAAGAGGAGTTGGCAAGTGACAAGGCACCGGAGCAAGGGGGAAGGCTGAAACTTGTAGATGAAGAGTTCCGAAAAAAGAAGTGGGTTGAACCCCAAGACCTCCCGCCCTACATGATGGTACCATATCCTGAAAGATTGAAGAAGCCTCAACAGGATAAACAATTCAATAGATTCCTTGATGTCTTCTGCAAACTTCAAATTAACATTCCATTTGCGGAAGTCTTGGAACAAATGCCATCTTATGCCCGGTTTATGAAGGAGGTTCTCTTCAAGAAGCGGAGAATAGTGGATCGGTTACTTTGACCGAGGAATGTAGTGCCATTCTTCAAAGAAAACTACCTCCAAAGTTGAAGGATCCCGGTTCTTTTTCGATACCATGCACCATTGGGGGGATGACTCTAGGGAAGGCATTATGTGATCTAGGGGCAAGCATCAACTTGATGCCCCTCTCTATGATGAAGAGGTTGGGGATCAAAGAAGTCAAAGATACGCGGATGTCACTCCAACTGGCCGATCGTTCTATAAAATATCCTTATGGAGTGGTCGAAGACTTGTTAGTGAAGGTGGACAAGTTCATATTTCCGGCGGACTTTGTGGTGCTTGATATGGATGAAGACGCCGAGATCCCTCTCATATTGGGTAGGCCCTTCTTGGCCACTGGGGGTGCCTTGATAGATGTGCGACAAGGGAAACTCACTCTAAGGGTGCAAGATGATGAGGTAGTCTTCAATGTCTTTGAAGCAATGAAGCACCCTGTTGAGAGATCGGATGTGTATCGAGTGGATGTGGTGGAATCATTTGTTAAGGCAAAGGCAACTAGAGAAACTCATGGTTCTTCACTAGCACAAGTGTTGGTAAAATCCCATGATGATGATAGAGAGGAAAAAGACCCTTTGGGGGATGAGGTCTATCTTGAGTGGTTAAAAGACATGGAAGCCTTACCGAGTCTCCCAATGGATGAATGTGCAAAGGAAGATCTCAACAACAAAGACATGGAAAAGGATGATAAAGCACCGGAGTTGAAAGGTGGCACAACCGTGGTGGTCAATGAAAACAATGAGTTGATCCCAAAAAGGACCATCACGGAGTGGAGAGTATGTGCCGATTATAGAGGGCTTTTGGATTTAAATGAGTTGTCCGGGATCCGAAAGCAAGCAATCTACAAAAACCGGACTAAGGAAAGGAATGACAAGCACATCTTGCCTAGGAAGTTTGAGCCCGGACAAACGGTACTTCTTGATAATTCAAGGTTGAAACTCTTTCCTGGAAAGCTAAGATCAAGGTGGTCAGGACCATTCAAGGTCCTCCAAGTTTGTCCACACGGAACAATAGAACTAGAAGGGGCCTCTGGTAACTTCAAGGTGGATGGGCAAGGGCTAAAGCATTATCATGGGGAGGCATGGCATGGCAAGCAAGATCTTCTTCCAGATTAACCCTTAGGGGCGACTTGAGTCAGGCTCGGGACGTTAAACAAGCGCTACTTGGGAGGCAACCCAAGCTAGGTATCCTTTATTTTTAATTTCTGTCATTTATATATATATATATATATATATATAAAACTTGATTCGCCACGCGAATCCACAGTGGCCACGAGAGACAGAAGCCCTGAATCTCAGAGGCTTGCTCACGCTTCTGTCTCGCGTCGCGATGGATACTTTCGCCTCACGATTCTGGGCATCATCATCTGTTGGAATTCCATATTCGCCTCGCTAGATACTACTAACCACGCGATTCTGGAAAGTGTGAAGAACAAATTTCCAGATTCGCATCGCGAGTGATCTCTCGCCTCGCGAATCTGCAAATAAGTTTTTGATTTGCAGGATTTCTTCCAAGAGAGGACTTTGGCCCAGCAGAGGGGTGCCCGAGAGACCAATTGGATGATGATGCAACCGTAGAAGCGCTTTCTGTGGAAGCGGCCACCTACACTACACCTTGATCAGGGATCACCCTCTCTCTTCCTCACCCTTATTTTATATCTGCGTTCTTTCATTGAGGACAATGTATGCTTTAAGTGTGGGGGAGGGAACCAATTGTTTTGTTTTTGTTTTTGTTTTTGTTTGTCGCTCTTGAATAATTTGAGAAGATCAAGAGTATGTGTATGAATGTTGTGTCGGCAAGCTTGTTGGATTTTAATTAAATTTAGCATAGATTGATTGCATGAATTATTTTGACCATTGATGATTTCCCCCTAGGTTCTGAAAATAGAAAATTTGATCCCCATGTGAAAAATTGAAAATTGAACTTTGAGAAACTTTATTGTGAGTGCTTGATTTATGACAAGTTTGGGGTGAAGGGGTGCACACACTAGGAATTGTATCTCGGTCAAACAATTTGCAAAAATGTCCAGGTGAGGATTTGAGCCTCCAACTTTGTTTTTGATTGTGTGGATCACTTTCAAGTTGCACTTTCCCGAATTTGCTTGAATCTTTTCATGGTTTGCATGTTTATGTGTTGCATCAAACGATTTAGGCAATTTTCTTTGAAATAGCTACTTGGCCTAAAAAGAACCATCCCTAATGCATGTTCCCTAGTTAGCCACATTGAGCCTAATTAGCCTATTGTTTCTTGATGACCCTATATTATAAGCCAAAAATCTGAAAAACCATGTTAACCCAATCTTAGGATTAGGAGAGCATGGAAGCTTAGCAAGAGAAGGGTTGTGAGAAACTAAGTTTGGGGTGGCTACAAGGTGATATGTCATTTTGGGTTGAGAAAAAGAAAAATAAAGGTTGAAACCCAAGGCAAAAAGAAAAAGAAAAAAAAAAGAAAAGAAAGAAAAAAAAATTGCCAAAAGAAAAGGGGCAAAACAAAAAGATTAGCAAGGAAAAGGTTGTAGTCACCCGAGGCAAAAAGAAAAAAGGAAAAAAGGAATTTGAGTGGAATATGTGTCAAATTCTCATGCTCTCTTAGTTCCTAGGGACTTAAGCCTAGTATCCTTGAATATCCTACCCTTAGCCAGGCCCCATTTCAACCTTTAAAAGACCTTCTGATGTTGCATACATGTTTTCGTGGGAACTATTTTTGAGATGAACATCAAATTCATGGGAAGTGCTCTTGGAATGTGAAATTGAGTAAAAACTTGATAGCCTAGACAATTGAGCGAATGAGTGAAATACTAAATGCCCTTGTGAGGAAGGCAATTGTTTGAAATTGGTGATCTTCCTTTGTGTGTGTAACTTTGATCCTCAACTTAGATTAATGATTACATGAATGATGAAGTTCTCAACTGTTTAAAGTAAATGAATTTGGGGATTATATTGATGCAAACGGGGATTCATTGAAGGAAAAATTGCTTTGTTAAGATCGCATGAAATTTTTGCGAAATTGATTAGATCCTTTAGGCTTGCCAAGTCTTGAGTCCTTTTTGAGTTTTAGCTTGCTTGGGGACAAGCAAGGTTTAAGTTGGGGGTGTTTTAGCTAAGCAGCAACAGTCATCCTTTCTGTCTCGCCTCGCGAGAGGCTGTTCGCCTCGCGAATCATGAAGACCCTGGAGGACAGAGACCATCACGGCCTAGCCGTGATGAAGGTCACGGCTGTGAAAGATTAGGATTTGAAGCCTCGCCACGCGAAACATACTCTCGCCTCGCGAGAGTCCAATTTGAAAGCGCGCCAAATTTAATATTCACCTCGCGAGTGAGCGCAGATCCTGAATCCTATATATTGCTGTTTTAGGGCAGAATTAGGGAGTTTTTGATTCTCCACTGTTTAGAGTAGCATTTTTGGCCGAATTCCTTGTGTTTCTGGAGCTGTGTCTCCTCTTTTTTTTTCCTTATTTTACTATGGTGGTTATGTCCGATTGCTTGTCTGTCTTTACGAGCATGAGGAACTAATCCCCTTGTCTGAGGGATCAATGAAACCACCCATGGCGTTGTAGAATTCGACGTGATGTATGTTTTTCTCCCTTCTGTCAATTAATGTTTTCCAATTCTGATTTGATTGCGTTGATCATATGCATGCGTGATTGACTAGTTAAACGTGATGAGGCTTAGGAGGCAATTCGAGTTTTAGAACTTGAATTGGGATCATCGATCGACTATTGCACGAGAGTGAATAGGAGATCGGTGCAACCTTATAGGGAACAAGAATTAATAGAGTTTGATGATTAGGGTTATGAGACCTAGTAAGTAATTAATCCAATCGTTGAATACGTCCTATTGAGCACGACAATGGATATAGGAGAATTTGGGGGTCCTGGTTGACATTGTAATTGAACTTAGGGAAGAATCATCATCACTTTGGTACTATGCATGATTGGGTAGGTGGATTTCAGACCTTAGATATTTTAATTTCATATTTTAATACCTTAGTTTTATTTTATTCGTCAATTTGAATTGCGATCCCATCTTCTCTCCCTCAACCACTTTCCTTGCTTGACCAAACGTATCGACTTCTCGCGAATTAGTTGAATTGGTAGCCCAATCCTTGTGTTCGACCTCGGTAAATTCTTACCGTGTTTATTTTATTACTTGCGACGACCCGGTACACTTGCCGGTGACTCAACAAGTTTTTGGCACCGTTGTCGGGGATTGGCACAACCAATTTTCCTAATTTTTTGGGAATTTTGATTATTTGGTTAAGTTATTTTTTTTATTTTTTATTTTTTGTTATTTCCATCTGCTTCTTTGATTCCACTTGGTCTTGGCCCTGTTTTGTATGCGAGGTACCCTTTCAAGGTGGATTGCAAATCATGGAGACTTATTATTTTCCAGCCTTGGACGGTGTTACGAAATATCACTTTGGGCCTAATGTAACCCTGGGAGATCACTGGCGCTGGGGACGTAATTTCCCTCATGCACAAGCTTATAGTGTAATCATGAAGCATGAGGAGGAATGGGAATGGAATGAGCAAACACCTTTGAAAGTTGCTTTAGAACAACATTCCCAAGAACTATCCACCTCTGAGGCCAAGGCAAGAGCCAATTATGACAGTATCGAAACCGTGAAGCAGAACTTCAAAACGCAAGTGGAGGAGATTTGTAAACAGTTAGTACAAGAGTCAGATGAAGCACAATTCGAGCAAAATCTGGTTTGGGGGATAGTTCAAAATGAAGATAAAGTGGTAGTGGACTCCACGATGCTTGCTGAGCAATCTGATTTTGCTGAGTTAAATAAATATGTTGGCTTGCATGCATGTGTAGACACTGGTAAGTTAGTCCTCCCACTTGTCTGGCACACTTCCTCGAGAAAACACAATTTGACCATAGAGGGAGTGAGTTCATAATTGCAGAGGTCAATGGAGTTTTCACACACGTGCTAGGTGGAATTGTGGAAAGAGTCGTATTGCTTCTACAATTGCCACTTCACAAACCATGGGATCCGGGTGGAGGATCTCACATGATGAGCATCTCTTGGCCCTTATGCCACAGGCTATGGGATCCAGGTGGATGCTTCTTAATAAGTCAACCTAGTGACGTTAAAGAAGCGCTTATTGGGAGGCAACCCAAGCTAGGTATCCTTTATTTTTAGTTTCTGTCATTTTCATTTATATAATAAAAAAAAGAAGAAGCTTGATTCGCCGCGTGAATCCACAGTGGCCACGCGAGACAGAATTCCTGAATCTCAGAGGCTTGCTCACGCTTTTGTCTCGCGTCGCGAGGGATACTTTCGCCTCGTGATTCTGGGCATCATCATCTGTTGGAATTCCATATTCGCCTCACGATATACTACTCGCCTCGCGATTTTGGAAAGTGTGAATAACAATTTTCCAGATTCGCCTCGCAAGTGATCTCTCGCCTCGCGAATCTGCAATTAAGTTTTTGATTTGCAGGATTTCTTCTAGGAGAGGCCTTTAGCCAAGCAGAGGGGTGCCCGAGAGACCAATTGGATGAGGATGCAACCATAGAAGAGCTTTGCGTGGAAGCGGCCACTACAACTTGATCAGGGAGCACCCTCTCTCTTCCTCACCCTTATTTTATATCTGCGTTCTTTCATTGAGGACAATGCATGCTTTAAGTGTGGGGGAGGGAACCAATTGTTTTGTTTTTGTTTTTGTTTTTGTTTTTGTTTCTCGCTCTTGAATAATTTGAGAAGATCAAGAGTATGTGTATGAATGTTGTGTCGGCAAGCTTGTTGGATTTTAATTAAATTTAGCATAGATTGATTGCATGAATTATTTTGACCATTGATGATTTCCCCCTAGGTTCTGAAAATAGAAAATTTGATCCCCATGTGAAAATTGAAAATTGAACTTTGAGATACTTTATTGTGATTGCTTGATTTATGACAAGTTTGGGGTGAAGGGGTGCACACACTAGGAATTGTATCTCGGTCAAACAATTTGCAAAAATGTCCAGGTGAGGATTTGAGCCTCCAACTTTGTTTTTGATTGTGTGGATCACTTTCAAGTTGCACTTTCCCGAATTTTCTTGAATCTCTTCATGGTTTGCATGTTTATGTGTTGCATCAAACGATTTAGGCAATTTTCTTTGAAATAGCTACTTGGCCTAAAAAGAACCATCCCTAATGCATGTTCCCTAGTTAGCCACATTGAGCCTAATTAGCCTATTGTTTCTTGATGACCCTATATTATAAGCCAAAAATCTGAAAAACCATGTTAACCCAATCTTAGGATTAGGAGAGCATGGAAGCTTAGCAAGAGAAGGGTTGTGAGAAACTAAGTTTGGGGTGGCTACAAGGTGATATGTCATTTTGGGTTGAGAAAAAGAAAAATAAAGGTTGAAACCCAAGGCAAAAAGAAAAAGAAAAAAAAAGAAAAGAAAGAAAAAAAAATTGCCAAAAGAAAAGGGGCAAAACAAAAAGATTAGCAAGGAAAATGTTGTAGTCACCCGAGGCAAAAAGAAAAATGGAAAAAGGAATTTGAGTGGAATCTCGTTTTCGCCCAAATTGGCCTTGTTTTGTTCCTAAGTTAGACTTTGACTCGTTCTAGGCATTTTTAGTAGTTTTTAGTCTATTTTGAATAGAATTACGCTATTTGTTTCTTTTTATTGTTTCAGGTTAGAAGTGAAGCTCTGAGAGTCAAGGAAAGTCAAGAAACAGTGGAAATTGCCATTCTGGAGATACTCGCCCCACGAGTGGATTCTCGCCTCGCGAGCCTGAAGATCAGCTAAGCAGCAACAGTCATCCTTTCTGTCTCGCCTCGCGAGAGGCTGTTCGCCTCGCGAATCATGAAGACCCTGGAGGACAGAGACCATCACGGCCTAGCCGTGATGAAGGTCACGGCTGTGAAAGACTAGGATTTGAAGCCTCGCATGCGAAACTAAATTTGGGGTGGCTACAAGGTTTGATATGTCATTATGGGTTGAGAAAAAGAAAAAAATAATATAAAGGTTGAAACCCAAGGCAAAAGGAAAAAAAAAGAAAGAAAAAAGAAAGAAAAAAATTTACCAAAAGAAAAGGGGCAAAACAAAAAGATTAGCAAGGGAAAGGCTGCAGTCACCCGAGGCAAAAAGAAAAAAATGGAAAAAGGAATTTGAGTGGAAGATGTGTCAAATGCTCATGCTCTCTTAGTTCCTAGGGACTTAAGCCTAGTATCCTTGAATATCCTACCCTTAGCCAGGCCCCATTTCAACCTTTAAAAGACCTTCTGATGTTGCATACATGTTTTCGTGGGAACTATTTTTGAAATGAAAATCAAATTCATGGGAAGTGCTCTTGAAATGTGAATTTGAGTGAAAAGTTGATAGCCTAGACACAATTGAGCGAATGAATGAAATACTAAATGCCCTTGTAAGGAAGGCAATTGTTTGAAATTGGTGATCTCCCTTTTGTGTGTAACTTTGATCCTCAACTTAGATTAATACTTGCATGAATGATAAGTTCTCAACTGTTCAAAGTAAATGAATGTGGTGATTACATCGATGCAAGGGGGAAATCATTGAAGAAAAAACTGCTTTATTAAGATCGCATGAAATTTGTGCGAAATTGATTAGATCCTTTAGGCTTGCCAAGTCTTGAGTCCTTTTTGAGTTTTAGCTTGCTTGGGGACAAGCAAGGTTTAAGTTTGGGGTGTTTTGATAAGCCTCTGGCTTATCTAGTTTTATAACTAGTAAGACCATGGCTTTTGTGCTAATTATTCGAGTTCAATCTCGTTTTCACCCAAATTGGCCTTGTTTTGTTCCTAAGTTAGACTTTGACTCGTTTTAGGCATTTTTAGTAGTTTTTAGTCTATTTTGAATAGAATTATGCTCTTTTTTCTTTTTATTGTTTCAGGTTAGAAGTGAAGCTCTGAGAGTCAAGGAAAGTCAAGAAACAGTGGAAATTGCCATTCTGGAGATACTCGCCCCGCGAGTGGATTCTCGCCTCGCGAGCCTGAAGATCAGCTAAGCAGCAACAGTCATCCTTTCTGTCTCACCTCGCGAGAGGCTGTTCGCCTCGCGAATCATGAAGACCCTGGAGGACAGAGACCATCACGGCCTAGCCGTGATGAAGGTCACGGCTGTGAAAGACTAGGATTTGAAGCCTCGCCACGCGAAACATACTCTCGCCTCGCGAGAGTCCAATTTGAAAGCGCACCGAATTTAATATTCGCCTCGCGAGAGAATGCTCGCCTCGCGAGTGAGCGCAGATCCTGAATCCTATATATTGCTGTTTTAGGGCAGAATTAGGGAGTTTTTGATTCTCCACTGTTTAGAGTAGCATTTTTGGCCGAATTCCTTGTGTTTCTGGAGCTGCGTCTCCTCTTTTCTTCTTATTATTTTACTATGGTGGTTATGTCTGATTGCTTGTCTGTCTTTACGAGCATGAGGAACTAATCCCCTCGTCTGGGGGATCAATGAAACCACCCATGGCGGTGTAGAATTCGATGTGATGTATGTTTTCCTCCCTTCTGTCAATTAATGTTTTCCAATTCTGATTTGATTGCTTTGATCATATGCATGCGTGATTGACTAGTTAAACCTGATGAGGCTTAGGAGGCAATTCGCGTTTTAGAACTTGAATTGGGATCATCGATCGACTATTGCACGAGAGTGAATAGAAGATCGGTGCAACCTTATAAGGAACAAGAATTAATAGAGTTTGATGATTAGGGTTATGAGACCTAGTAAGTAATTAATCCAATCGTTGAATACGTCCTATTGAGCACGACAGTGGATATAGGAGAATTTGGGGGTCCTGGTTGACATTGTAATTGAACTTAGGGAAGAATCATCATCACTTGGGTACTATGCATGATTGGGTATGTGGATTTTGGACCTTAGATATTTTAATTTCAAATTTTAATACCTTAGTTTTATTTTATTCATTAATTTGAATTGCGATCCCATCTTCTCTCCCTCAACCACTTTCCTTGCTTGACAAAACGTATCGACTTCTCGCGAATTATTTGAATTGGTAGCCCAATCCTTGTGTTCGACCTCGGTAAATTCTTACCGTGTTTATTTTATTACTTGCGACGACCCGGTACACTTGTCGGTGACTCAACACTTGTGTGCAGGAATTGAAGATTAAAATGCTCAGGATCAATTATGTTGGAGCTGGCATGAAGATGGAGCTTGAAAGGCAAGAAAATCAGGAAAACAGAACTGATCACGGCCTAGCCGTGATGGCCATCACGGCCATGATCGAGTAGAGCTGAAGAGAAAGAATGGAAAAGTCAGAGCTAGTCATGGCCAGGCCGTGATGTCCATCACGGCCGTGACATATCAGTTGAACCAGACCCTCACAGGCAGAACTGATCACGGCTAGGCCGTGATGGTGGTCACGGTCGTGACAGACCAACCAGCAAAGCAACCTTCAAGACAGAATCCGTCACGGCCTGGCCGTGATAGCCATCACGACCGTGACGCGCAATATATGGATCCATAGAAACTGATTTGATCTGATTTTTGTATTGGCTTGGGATTCAAGTTACCCCATTTTATAAATAGCCCTCTAGGACTCGAAACTGGGCACTTTTTTTGACGGCTACCCATAGGCAAAATTAGGATTCTTGAGTAGTAGTCTTGTTTCTAAGAATTGGGGCTATGCTCAAGATTTGTTTATGGTGATGAATTGATGTTTGATTTCTTGTTAATTTCAATTTTGCTTTCGATTTGATCCCTATTGTTTTAATTACTCGTAAATTCGGTGGCCACTTATTTGCATGTCATAGATACACTAAGGACGAACTTAACGGTGAACTTAGGTATCGGATCTATAGGAATCAAACTTAGGACTTAAATCACGAGATTTAGAAGCGGTCCTTCGAGGGTTCACAAATTGTCACAAAACTCAAAGGGTTCGATTTAAATTCAATTACCACGAGAGTAGGGGTTGATTTAATTGGGCACGATTTTTGTAACCCGAGAGGGAGCATTAACTTATTTAGGATAAATTCGCCTTCAAAGAAAATTTTGGTAATTAACAAGGAGAGTAGTCAATTTAGTAACATAAGCAGTTTTGTGGTATCCCAATTCCTGGAAATCCCTTTTGGATTTGAAAAACCCTATTTGAATTACTTTCCTGTTTTGTTTAACTGCAATTTTAAATTTGATTGTTACTTGATTTCGATTTCAAAAACCAAATCTTATTCCAGTTCAGTTAAACCAATTTAATACTAATTGTTATTTAAGATCACGGTCTCTGTGGTTCGATCTCTTTTTATTACTTGACGACGAAGCCGTTCACTTGCGGATTCGAGAATCACACTCATCAGTCCTCATGGGAAATTTCTAGTGGCTGGGTAGTGCCATCAGTATTTAGAAGTAATAGAAACTGCATGGACTTGCAACGATGTCCCTGATGGAATTTTTCATCACAATTGAAACAAAGGCCTTGGGTTTTCCTAGCTTGCATTTCGGTGGGGGACAAGTATTTGATGGGGAATTTAGTGTTGGGTGGGGCTGGAAGGGCAAGTCGTGGTGGGGGTGGGGGAAGAAGTGGGGGTGGTGGTTTAGGTGGTGTGAGGCGAGGGAAATGGGTGGCTAGGGGTCTGGTAGCTTGGATTTTTTATTCAACTAATTTGGCAAGTCCTATTGCTTGGGAAATAGTGGTTGGTTGGATGATTGCTAACTCGTTTTCTATTTCAGGTTTCAAGCCAGAGATGAAACAATCAAGGATGGCATCATGAGGCAAACCAACAACGCGGTTACACAGACGTTCAAACTCCCCTTGATATTCAGTGACAGAAGTTGTTTGATGAAGCTTAAACAAAGCTTGTTGATGGTTCTCAAATGCAGAAGGTCCAAAACGCTCCTCCAAGGACCTTAGGAACTCCTCCCAGCTAGACAATCGGTGATTGTTACACATCCATTGAAACCAACCAATGGCATCTCCAGTCATATAGCAAGAGATTCTTGAGAGGCATTGGTGATTGGGAATGGAATAGTGATCAAAATATTGATTAGCCTGGAAGATCCATTCCAACGGGTTGGTACCATCAAATGGCTGGAGAAACAACTTAGGAGGTTTAATGGGTTCTGGAAAAGGAGGGGGTGTTGGTGGCGGTAGGGGTGGGTTCGGGGTGGGTGATTTAGTCTTGGAGATGTTGGAAGTTAGCTGTGTATGATTCATGACGGGCTTATTGGGATGCACGAAAATCATCAAGAGCTGAGGTGAGAGCAGCAATGACTTCTTGGAGTTGGGTGAATTCTGTGGTACCACCAGTTCGAGAGCGGGTTGGCATGGTAGCAAGATAAAAGCACCAATGTTAAGAGGGTAGAAGATAGAAGAAATTACGAGTTTGAGAAGGGAATGGGTCTCCTCAGAGAAAGAAGAAATTTACTATATAATTCTTTTGCTCCTCATTCTCATTCATAATAATGTAATATACTAACAAATTACAACCATTTCCTAATCATATGGATCAGAGGATATCTGGTCACTCAAAAAGCATAAATTTGTAACAAACTATTACTCTAGAATATTCCTAAGTTATTTGAGGCTATTCCATCATCAGACATAGTCATCCAAATGTGTTGGTTTCTTTTGGACCCTCTTGGACTTACGATTCCCCACTTTGGGCCCAATATGCATGTTTGGGTTACTTGTTTCTCCTTGGACTGGTGTCATCGTGTCAAACACCAACACGTGAAGCAGAACCACTTGCACCAAAAGGCTAAATCACCACTTTTAAAGACCATATTGTTGTGTTGTTGAGTGATATATCCATCAAGACCAACCCATTTTATCACCCCTAGACGCGATTACCAGCTTTAAGGTGGGAGAAGGGTCGTGACGACAGCAAACAGTATAACAACATGATTTTGCGGCGACCGAGTGTGGGGGTTGGGGGGTTTGGGGGGGTTGGGGGTTGGGTTGGGTTGGGTTGAAGATGATCATTTTTTATTTTTGAAAACTTAAGTGTCAAATTTATAAATATAGTAAAACTGGTAATTTACTTACCTAAACAAAAGTTAGGTGTTTTATGCACCTTACTCATGTTTGGTACATAATAGAAGCACTTCAATGGCATTGGATGTAACTTCATGATGTTATGGTATCATGATTTTGATATCATGTTGTCCTTACTCAAAAAAATGCTACATATTTTTCAGGAAAAAAATGCTACATATTAACTTATTAATAATTATTGTGCTTGCTTATAAAAAAAAAATTAGTGTGCTTGAGTCATTCTCCGAAATTTCTCCCATTCTTAATGCGCCACATGTCATTTTGTAAATATATTTCCAAATCTATTTAATCATTTTTTCCCTCATTAGCGTTTCGTTTTTTATTGTGAAGAAGATCCTGAAGAGGAAGTTTCAACTATCCCTTTTTTCCCATGGTTGAACGTAATCATATGCTACATTTCAAAAGAAAAAAAATACCAATATGATTATTATTTGAATCAAGTTAAAGCAAGGAATTTTCAGCCAATAAAAAAGAGCAATTGCAATAAAGTATCCATAACTTCTTTTGTGTGTGTGTGTGTGTGTGTTTTGTTATTATTTTAGGGGATCGTGGCGGGGATCTGATGGCCTTGTTAGAGTTTTCATGTTCTAAATTCTAGATAGGAGGACAAGAGCAACCTACATGGCACAATGAGCCCAAATCTTCAATACAATTGGGTCAATTTTGGTTTGTTGTGGAGAGTAGGTAGATTAAAAGGTGAGACCCAATTTCTAATGGTAAAAGTTTGTTAAATTGCAGAGCCCTTGTCATGTTAAAGGACCTTAGTTTGTACGCATTACTTCCAGACTTTTTCCACTTTCTAACATTTACCCACCTCACCACAACCCACCCCCACACCAAAAAAAAAAGCAAAAACAAAATTAGTTTCTATTGCTTAAGTTCCTTCCTTCCATAAGCTCTATTGTTCCTCGTAGATTTGTAGTTTCCAGAAATTTTGTTATTAATGTCGTTAGCTCAAATAAACTCTATATTTAATTTTTAAAACGCCCTTTAATTTTTTGGGCGACTAATCAGAAGCATGTTCGGATTTGCCAACGAGCAATTATAGTTGTACACAGATTTGATGTCCAACATCGTATATATATACTCATTCACACTTGTTTATTATTTTTTACTCTCTCATCACATGTATTTAACACTTCAAAACAACCTACCCCCATATGGTGTCCACCATAGATGTCCCAAAAGTGTGTACAATTATCATTTATGTTTGCCAAAAGTCTTTGTAGTTTGTAAAAGTTAAAATTAAAAATAAAACTAATTGATGAATATAGGCAATAGTTTAGGCTATAAAACTTGCCAGCAAGTCTCGAAGTCGATAGATACATTTTAACTAAGTAATCAAATCCAACTGTATAAAGAAGGATTATGAGTAAGGAAAGTTCGATGGACACCTATGTAACACCTCGCTTTTTCTAAGTGCTTTATATAAGCTTTTTTTGTTAAGTTGTTGAGTTGGTTGAGGGCTTAGTGGGATTTTTGGCTTAAAAGTCCCTTTTTGGTAGTTGAGCACGTCCGTGCTCAATAGCCAGCACGCCCGTGCTTAAAGCCAAAATCCGTGTTCTGACTTTAAGTTGAGCACGACCGTGCTCAACAGTGAGCACCCCCGTGCTCAGTGTAGTGACCACGTCTCGGTGACGCTAATTTAAGCATGACCGTGCTTAAGGGTGAGCACGCCCGTGCTCGGGTCCAAGTTATATATGATGAAACAGAACCCGAGGGTTTTACGTGTAACCTTTTTTTTTTCAGTAGTTGTTGTTCCCTAGTGCGGCTACAGAGGTTATGTTCCCTATTTCCATCTTACTCTTCCGTTCCTTGAGTATTGGAAATTGGTTGGGAACCTTGTTCACCTGTGTTCATCATATAGAGGTACAGTCTTCCCTTTTGTGTTTTTTTGTTTTTCTATTGAAATTGGAAACTGAGTTGTTGTGTTTCTGTTGTCTAAGGCTTAGAAGGTTAACCGAGCCACTCGAGGGAAGGAACCGATTAGCAGTTAAGGAGCATAAGTCGTTGTTAGAGTTACCTTCAATCCAGGTATGGGGAGAAGGGTAGTGTACTCATAGGCTCGGGGTTAGGGTAAAGTAAAGGGGTTTCCATACCCCGGTTTGGTTTGTATGAATATGTGTTTGATATATTTAGTTTGTTGGTTATGTTGATAACATGATTTGATTGTTAACATGTTGTTATATGCTTATGTTCATTTTATACTCTTGATGTTATGTTGGTTAAATGGTTGATGCCATGATTGTGGTTAACATGATGTTGAATGGTTGGTACCATGTTTATGATGATGATGTTGTTACTGAGTTTTAACCCTTAAAATGAGCGGTCAATGGACCTAGGATAAATGGATTAAAAACTCTAGTTTTTTGTTAAAGACTCGGACTTAGTTTCTGCCCAGAACAGTGCAGTCGTGCATTGAGCACGACCGTGCTGAATAGGGAGCACGACCGTGCTCCCAGTTGAATTCTGGAAAATGGCCGCGCTTTTAAGCACGGTCGTGCAGCAGAGGAGCACGACCGTGCTAGACGAGCCATCCGTGCCTAATAGGAAGCACGATCGTGTTTCACTTATGTGACCAGCACGACTGTGCAGGGGATAAACATGCTCGTGCTCCCCCATCAGACTGAGAACAAAATTAAAGGATAAATAGGGGTTTTAACCCCAACCTCCCGATTATGTGACGATGATACTTGAAGCAATTAGATAACTTGGTTAATGTTTAACAGAGATGATTAATGAGATGAGACGGTGAGGTGTTAAGACGGTTAAGACAGTAACCGCTTGGTTATCGTTCGTTGGTTGATGTTGTACCTTAGGGACCGAGAGTTTGTCCCAAGGGGGCCTTGACCCCACGGTTTGAGTCTAAGGTGTTGTTGTTGTATCTTGGAGGCCAAGAGTTTGCCCCAAAGGTTGCAATCGATTCCGCTAAAGTCCTCAGGTAGATTCCGTGAGGCAAGTTGTTGCGGTAGATTCCGCTAAAGTCCTTAGGTAGATTCCGTGAGGCAAGTTGTTGCGGTAGATTCCGCTGCGGTCGATTCCGCTGTTGTCTTCGGTTGATTCCGTTGGAGCTATGGAGGTGGCTTTTGCCGTTGTCTGTTGTGTTACATAAGCATTGCATCAGAGTTGTCGTTGTTGAGGGATGTTAGACATAGGGGAGGTCGCCCGAGAGTTTGGTGATCCGGTCATCCACGGTAGGAGTAGATTTTCCATGCGCCCCCGTGACGAGGCATTCGTTGGTTTGATGCATTGGCTATCCAAGGAGTAGATTCTACGGCATTGAGTCGATTCTCAATGTGGATATTTAACTCTGAAGTCGTCCATCCCGAGTTTAGTGGATCCACATGCATTGTTGGTTTAGCGAAGTAGGATTGCATTGCACTGCATAGCATACTGTTAGCAGGAGATCAGGATCTTCCCGATTCTGGTCAACAAGTACAGGATTTATGAGGATGTCGGTCAGTTCAGATTTGCCAGTTCCAAGGGATCGGATAGACAGAGTGGCAAGAGGATTGATCATAAAGACAAGGGTAAGCAGCGGTATGCTCCGACCGGCAAGGATTTCAAGTAGAGTGGCAGGGAGCCACAATTTCAACAGGACAGGTTCAGGGGCGGGTTCTCCAATGCCCCCAGGGCTATGAGGTGTGGTAAGTGCGGGGCACTGGATCATTATACATCCCAGTGCAAGGAATCAGTGATGATTTGCTTCAGGTGTGGCAAATCAGGTTATATCAATCGCGAGTGTGAAGGAACCAAGGCCGAGCCTCCCAGTGCTAGCAAGAATCAGAAGTCCCAGGCCAACAGACTGAAGACCACTAGAAGAGTCTTTACTCTTAGTGGAGCCGAAGCCTCCGAGTCTGATGACTTGATCCAAGGTACATGTTTTATTGATGGAACTCGATTGACTGTATTGTATGATTCGGGTGCTACTCACTCGTTTATATCGCATGATAGGGTCAAGAGTCTTAGATTACCTATTACCTTTCTTGAGTTTGATTTGTTTGTGTCTACACCTACAAATAAACCTGTTTCCACATCTTATGCATGCAAGAACTGTCATATAGTCATAAATGATAAAACCTTTGTCGTTGATCTTGTATGCTTAGCTTTAAAAGACCTTGATATCATTATTGCCATGGACTAGTTATCTTCCAACCACGTCCTTCTGTACTGTTTTGATAAAACCTTGATTTTTGGAACTCCAACGGAGTCTAAGAATCCAGACCTTCTCTCTGCCAGCCAAGTTCACGCTTCGATGAAAGACGAAGCCAGGTATACGTGATGATAGCTTCACTGAAAGTAAAGAGCAGCCCTCCTGATGTCGCCAGCTTGCCTGTTGTGCGGGATTTTCATGAAGTGTTCCTGGGGGATGTTTATAACTTACCCCCAGAGAGAGATGTAGAGTTTACCATAGACTTAGTGCCTGGCACCGGGCCAATCTCCATAGCACCCTATAGAATGTCTCCTCTAGAGCTTGCTAAGTTGAAGGAATAGTTGGAGGACCTGATGAAGAAGCAGTTCATTAGACCGAGTGTGTCTCCGTGAGGAGAACCTGTGTTGTTGGTGAAGAAGAAGGATGGTAGTATGAGGTTGTGTGTCGACTATAGGCAGCTCAACAAGGTGACCATAAAGAATCGGTATCCCCTCCCTAGGATTGATGATCTTATGGACCAGTTGATGGGCGCTTGCGTCTTTTCAAAGATAGATTTGAGGTAAGGGTACCATCAGATTCGGGTTAAGTCTGAGGACATTCCAAAGACAGCGTTCGGGACGCGATATGGTCATAATGAGTACTTGGTTATGCCCTTTGGTGTGACCAATGCTCATGCGGTCTTCATGCACTACATGAACAAGACCTTCCACCCTTATTTGGATAAGTTTGTGGTGGTGTTTATAGATGACATCTTAGTATACTCCAAGAGCAAGGAGGAACATGAGGAACACCTGAGGGTTGTCTTGCAGACCCTTAAGGAAAAGCAGTTGTACGCTAAGTTGTCGAAGTGTGAGTTCTGGTTAGAGGAAGTGAGCTTCTTAGGACATGTCATCTCTAAGGGTGGCATAGCAGTGGACCCAGCTAAGGTAGAGGCGGTGCTCCAGTGGGAAGCGCCAAAGTCTGTAACTAATATTAGGTGTGTCTTGGGGTTAGCCGGGTATTACCGAAGGTTTATAAAAGGTTTCTCTAAAATAGCTTTACCCTTAACCCGTCTCACCAAGAAGGGATAGTTGTTTGTGTGGGACTCCAAGTGCGAAGAGAGTTTCCAAACCCTTAAGGATAGGTTGACATCAGCACCAGTGTTAGTTTTGCCAGATCCAAGTGAACCATTCGTAGTTTACTGTGATGCTTCTAAGAAAGGATTAGGTGGTGTGTTGATGCAGGATGGTAAGGTAGTTGCTTATACTTCTAGGCAGTTAAAAACCCATGAGAAGAACTACCCTACCCATGACCTAGAGCTAGGAGTTGTGGTATTTGCCTTAAAGATCTGGAGGCATTACCTGTATGGAGAAAGGTTTGATGTTTTTAGTGATCATAAGAGTTTGAAGTATCTCTTTGATCAAAAGGAGCTGAATATGAGGCAGCGTAGATGGATGGAGTTCTTAAAGAATTATGACTTCGAGCTGACCTATCACCCAGGAAAGGCCAATGTAGTGGCCGATGCCTTGAGTAGGAAAACGTTGCATGTCTCTGCTTTGATGGTTAGGGAGATGGATCTGATAAAGGAGTTTAGATACCTTAGTCTAGCTTGTGAGTTTACCCTTAAGAGTATTAGGCTTGGTACCTTGAAGGTTACCAACAGCTTGATGGATCAGATTAGAGAGAGTCAGAAGTTAGACAAGTTTCTCTTGTACCAGCGAGAGTTTCTTGCTTAGGGTAGAGACCTTAGTTTCAAGGACGACGGCGATGGTGTCTTGAGGTTTAAAGATAGAGTGTGCATACCAGATGTTCCTGAGCTTAGGAAGTTGATCCTTGAAGAAGGACATAGGAGTGGGTTGAGTGTGCACTCAGGTGTCACTAGGATGAAGAAGGATGTAGCTGAGTTTGTGTATGCGTGCCTTGTTTGTCAGAAGGCCACGATAGAATGGAAATGGGATAACATCTCCATGGATTTTGTGTATGGACTCCCTAGGACTCTAGCTGGTTTTGAGGCTATATGGGTTGTTGTGGATAGATTGACTAAGTATGCCCGTTTCATCCCGATGAACATGGAGTATCCTTTAAAGAAGTTAGTCGAGTTGTACATCAAAGAGATAGTTAGGCTTCATGGTGTATCCTCCATCATAGTTTCAGATAGAGACCCAAGGTTTACCTCCAGGTTTTGGGAGTGTTTGCAGAATGCTTTAGGGACAAAGCTTAGGCTTAGTTCAGCTTACCACCCACAGACTGACGGGCAGTCTGAGCAGACCATCCAGTCCTTAGAGGACTTGTTGAGGGCTTGTGTGTTAGAACAATCTGATAGTTGGGACAAGTTTTTGCCCCTAATAGAGTTCACCTACAACAACAGTTTCTATAACATCCTATATTTCGGGAATAAAAATTAGATATCTAAATTAGATGAGAATGAGGGTTAGATAAATCAAAATTATTTAAGAATCCAAACATATATGCAAGTTTAGAACAAAATTTAAGCAACTCAAAATTTTCATTAGGCAAGCACCTCAAGCAGGCACGTCAAAATCCCCATTTGGAAGCACGTCAAATTAAATCCTTAATTAAGGTGGTTTATCATTAACAAAATTAAAAGATAATTAGCCATAGATATAGATCTTAATCATAACTAGATAGTTATAATCAATTTACTCAAGTTTTACTCATAATTAGTTAGTACTAGTCGTAATTAACTATGCCTTACTATGCTTTAGTTACAAGTAATAAATAAAAAATAAAAATAAAAGATGAAACCTTACGTGATGAGAGGAGTGAGCTGCTACCTTCCCCTCCATAAATTCAAGCACCAAAGTCTTCTTGTTAGGTGAGTTAATTAAATTCATGTGGAAAGTTTTATATTAAGCAAGTAAAGTTAACAAAAGAAAGAAGAAAGAATCAGAATAGTAGCGTGAGAGAATTGTAAGAGAGAGATAGAGAGAATGAGAAAAATAGAGAGAACGAGAAAGAGAGAGAGACCGTGTGAGAGAAAATTTCAGAACCGATTCCGAGCGATCCGTTAGTCCTATCGAGAAACCGATTATACCGTTGTGATCCTCGCGACGTCTACTTCATTATCCTAGATTTCTTTTCTTGATTAGGCTAAGGTAAGCCTATGTCCTTTTTATGACGAAATGCCGTCGATGACGGTATTGAGGTTAACTTTCTATCCGTTTATCGGTTTTCTATTCCGT
Source organism: Sophora flavescens (assembly GCA_030762895.1). NCBI lineage: Eukaryota > Viridiplantae > Streptophyta > Magnoliopsida > Fabales > Fabaceae > Sophora > Sophora flavescens. The sequence continues at coordinate 21,182,288 of CM061064.1, read as the reverse complement.
CTTCAGATTTGGGTTACCCGTAACAAGTGCTTCATGATTATGTGTTCAGGTGAATTTTTGGAGTCCCCGAGATAGGAGAACCTCACGTGGCAGATTTGAGGAGATTGGAGTGGGTCCGTTTCATTGCTCTAAAGCTAGTCTATGCCACTTCAGGTGGGAGAAAGAAGCCTCCTATCGTTGGAAATGGCTAAGTAGCATATTTTACATTAATGGCGTAGGGCGACCTAAACCCTACTAGTGGGCGAATAGTTGACAATGTCAATATCACATTAGTGACCAATTAGTGGTAACAATGATTATATGGAGATTGTAGGTTTATCGCCGTTAGGTTAATATTATAATATTCGAGGTTGTTTGATTTTATTGTATTTGAGCTGCTTGATGTGTGTTGTTTGGATTAACATGCTAATTATAGTTTATTATGTTTATTTTAAATATGTTATTATTATTTTATTATGATTCTATTATTATGTTATTTTGTTTATGGTTGATAATATGCATTGAGTGATAATATGTTTTATCTGCAATGATATGCTTAGTTGGCATCTAGGTGATGATATATGATATTTAAAGTGATGCATGTTGGGGGAGAGTATTAGATGTGACTTAGTAGTGCCTAACCTAATTAATTTATTAATATTTTACGGATGATGAGGTTGATGATAAGCTGAGACTTGAGATATTATATGAGATGATGATGGAAGGTTGAGGCACTAGGTTATGACCCGATATGAGTTAGTAAGATTCATTAAGATGCATGGTATTGATCACAGTCGTGTGGGTGGAACACACGAGGTCATAGTATCCGATTAGGGATACCGGAGTCACGGGTGAGTGCCCTGTGGACGATGAGGTTCGAGGAAGACTACCATGATAGCAAAGTTACGGGTGAGTGCCCTGCGGGCGATGAGGCCCGAAGAAGACTATCATGATACTCTCATAGTCCTTGCTTAATAGTGCGACTATTCTCCACTGGGGATGGGGACAGAGTTTCATTCGAGGAATGGATACCCTAGCAGAAACTAGGGCGTGCACCGATGTTCATGGGCTTCGATGCTTGGTTTATATCCCAAATCAGACGAGGGTTATGTGATTGGATTAGGTGGTGGCCACGTCAGTAAACATGACCAGTTGCATGAGGGCGAAGGGTAGAGGAGTATAATGTACTTCGAGGACGAATGTTATACTTATCTGTGTTAATTTGGTGATGCATGTCTGTGTGTCACTACTGTATATATGTTATGTAACCTTTCCCACTTATGATGATAGCATGTTTCTTATCTCCCTATTTCTTTTTGTATATGTTTTATTTATATAATTGATATGAGAAGACCCTGAGGAGGAGTCAGTTACTGAGGAGCTAGATGGAACTCCTTATGAGCCAGATGCTGGAGGACGAGCAGTGGACCCGAGTAGTTGAGTATAGAGTCTATGGTCAGTACGTCTTTTTGCGGGTTGTTGTATCTTCAGTTATTTTGTCGGTTTGTACTTTTGGGACCCTACTCTGATGTGGTGCCCTATATAGTACCTTGTACTTTTATGTGTATGTATATCTATGTGTGATGTCTATGTTTCCATTCTTTATGTTTAAAGTTTTAATATTTATGGTTTTCTATTTTATATTATTAACGCTGATATCACGATTAAGTTTTAATTAAATTTAGTTTTTTTTTTTATGAGACATTGGGGTGTCTCGGTTTCCATTCCAGCATTGGGATGGCACCTTATGAGGCTCTATATGGGAGGAGATGCAGGACACCTTTGTGTTGGAGTGAACCTAGTGACTGTGTGGTCGTAGGGCCAGAGATAGTTCATGAAACAACAGAAAAGATCAAGATGGTTCAAGAAAGATGAGAGTTGCACAGAGTAGGCAAAAGTGCTATCATGAAAAAAGGGGGAAGGCGCTCGAATTCCAGGTAGGCGATCATGTATTCTTGAGAGTTACTCCAATGACTGGGGTTGGTAGAGTGATGAAGGCGAGGAAACTTACTCCGAGGTTCATTGGTGCTTACCATATCCTCAATAGAGTCGGCGAAGTCGCCTACCAAATAGTCTTGCCACCGTTCTTGTCAAACCTCCACAATGTTTTTCATGTGTCTCAACTCAGAAAGTACATCCATGAACCTAGTCACGTGATAGTACCCGATGCCATACAGTTAAAAGAGAACTTGACATTCGAGGCATTACCCCTTCGAGTCGAGGATAGGAGGGTGAAGCAGCTAAGAGGCGGGGAGATTCCTTTGATCAAAGTGGTTTGGAGTGGGGCAACTGAGGAAAGTGCTACCTGGGAACTGGAGAGCAGGATGATGGAAGCGTACCCGCACATTTTCACTTGAGGTACGTAGAAATTTCGAGGACGAAATTTTTATAAGGAGGGTGGAATTGTAACACCCCGCTTTTCGTAAGTGCTTTCTATATGCTCGTTTTGTTATGTTGTTGAGTTAGTTGAGGGCTTAGTGGGATTTTTGGCTTAAAAGTCCCTTTCCGGTAATTGAGCACCCCGTGCTCAATTGCCAGCACGCCCGTGCTTAAAGTCAAAATTCGTGTTGACTTTAAGTTAAGCACGACCGTGTTCAACAGTGAGCACGCCCGTCTCAGTGATGCTAATTTAAGCATGACCGTGCTTAAGGGTGAGCACGCCCGTGCTCGGATCCAAGTTATATATGATGAAACAGAACCCGAGGGTTTTACGTGTAACCTTTTTTTCAGTAGTTGTTGTTCCCTAGTGCGGCTAGAGAGGTTATGTTCCCTATTTCCATCATACTCTTCCGTTCCTTGAATATTGGAAATTGGTTGGGAACCTTGTTCACCTGTGTTCATCATATAGAGGTAAAGTCTTCCCTTTTGTGCTTCCTTTGTTTTTCTATTGAAATTGGAAACTGAGTTGTTGTGTTTCTGTTGTCTAAGGCTTAGAAGGTTAACTGAGCCACTCGAGGGAAGGAACCGGTTATAAGATAAGGAGCATACGTCGTTGTTAGAGCTACCTTCAATCCAGGTATGGGGAGAAGGGTAGTGTACTCATAGGCTCGGGGTTAGGGTAAAGTAAAGGGGTTCTCATACCCCGGTTTGGTTTATATGAATATGTGTTTGATATATTTAGTTTGTTGGTTATGTTGATAACATGATTCGATTGTTAACATGTTGTTATATGTTTATGTTCATGTTATATTCTTGATGTTATGTTGGTTAAATGGTTGATTCCATGATTGTGGTTAACATGATGTTGAATGGTTGATACCATGTTTATGATGATGACGTTGTTACTGAGTTTTAACACTTAAAATGAGCGATTAATGGACCTAGGATTAATGGATTAAAAACTCTAGTTTTTGGTTAAAGACTCGGACTTAGTTTCTGCCCAGAACAGTGCAGTCGTGCATTGAGCACGACCGTGCTGAACAGGGAGCACAACCGTGCTCCCAGTTGTATTCCGGAAAATGGCCGCGCTTTTAAGCACGGCCGTGCAGCAGAGGAGCACGGTCGTGCTAGACGAGCATGATCGTGCCTAATAGGAAGCACGACCGTGTTTCACTTATGTGACCATCACGGCTGTGCAGGGGATAAGCACGCCCGTGCTCCCCCATCAGACAGAGAACATAATTAAAGGATAAATAGGGGTTTTAACCCCAATCTCCCGATGATGTGACGATGATACTTGAAGCAATTAGATAACTTGGTTAATGCTTAACAGAGATGATTAATGAGATGAGACGGTGAGGTGTTAAGACGTTTAAGACGGTAATCGCTAGGTTATCGTGCGTTGGTTGATGTTGTACCTTAGGGACCGAGAGTTTGTCCCAATGGGGCCTTGACCCCACGATTTGGGTCTAATATGTTGTTGTTGTATCTTGGAGGCCAAGAGATTGCCCCAAGGGTTGCGATCGATTCCGCTAAAGGCCTCAGGTAGATTCCACGAGGTAAGTTGTTGCGGTAGATTCCGCTGCGGTCGATTCCGCTGTTGTCTTCTGTTGATTCCGTTGGAGCTATGGAGGTGGCGTTTTCCGTTGTTTGTTGTATTGCATACGCATTGCATCGGAGTTGTCGTTGTTGAGGGATGTTCGACATACGGGAGGTCGTTCGAGAGTACGGTGATTCGTCCATCCACGGTAGGAGTAGATTCTCCATGTGCCCTCGTGACGAGGCATTCTTTGGCTTGATGCATTGGCTATCCAAGGAGTAGATTCTCCAGCATTGAGTCGATTCTCAATGTGGATATTTAACTCCGAAGTCGTCCATCTCTAGTTTAGTGGATCTACATGCATTGTTGGTTTAGCGGAGTAGGATTGCATTGCACTACATAGCATACCGTTAGCATGATGATGATGTTGTTGATGAGATGTTGTTATGGTAGTTGCTGCTGTTTGTTGTTGTTTACTTTACTCCCTACTCCCTTGCTATCATGTTTACATGATTCTTACTCCCTATGTTTGTTTGTCTGTTTGTTGTTTTCCTGATTGGCATTTTGCAGAGGATGATGAGCAGCCCAGAGAGGAGTGACTCTGAGGAGCCGCCACTCATAGTTAGGGCTAGTTCTGGTTTAGTTAGTTGTTATTTTTCAGTTGTATTCCGAGGATGTTTCCTGAACGGTTATTCCAGCTCTGAGTCATGACATCAGGGTTGGATTTTGATGTTTATCTCTGTTATGCTTTTTAATTGTTAAAACTTGATTTCTATTTTTCACGTTTGTGAACTCGTTTGTGTGGGACTTTTCTACCCCTGAAAGAGGTTTTTATGTTATTTGATATTTTCATGATTATTGTAGAAATTGGCTTGAGCTCTCTTAGTCTAAAAGTTTAGTACATAAAGAAATTTTCAGTTTTGGTCTTGTATTCTGTTAAACCATTTTCTGTTATGGTAGTTATGGCAAGTATGTAACTAACTCAGTTTCGCATATACTTATTTTTAGTGCATCAGGGTTCCTATAAATAAAAAGGGGAATTCCTGAGATAGATATAGGAGGTATGCTAGCTGAGTAGTGACAACCACTTGTTCATTCTGTAAATCTCAAGATCATAGTGAATCAGTTTTCTCCTTCTACCCGTGGGTGGATGTAGCCAAGTTGGTGAACCACCCACGTAAATTGTTGTGTTCTTGTGTGTGTGTGAGTAATCTGTGTTTTTCTGTGTGCTTCTCTATACATTGTCTTCTTATCTCTGCATAACAAACTGGTATCTAGAGCTAGACTAGATCGGTCTTTTCCGTGTCTGAAATCAGGAATTAGAAGATAACTCGTGCCGGGTGATCAAGATTCAAACAAGAAGATGGCTAGCACCATCAAGATTGAGAAGTTTAATGGGAGAAACAGTTTTAATCTCTGGCACATCAAAATGCGTGCTCTACTGAAGGAACAAGGAGCATGGGCTCCTCTTTCGGGTGAAGGTGGCAAGTCTGCTAAAGTTGTCACCTTGGAACAAGAAGACAAGGCTCATTCCCTGATCCTTCTTTCCTTGTCTGATGAAGTGCTCTATGAAGTCTCTGAAGAAACCAAAGCTGCTGGATTATGGCTGAAATTGGAGAGATTGTATATGACAAAATCCTTGTGCAACAAGCTATTGCTTAAAAGGAGGCTATTTGGTCTTCGAATGAAGGAAGGTACACAACTTAAGGACCATCTTGATGAATTAAATTCCACTTTACTAGAACTTAGAGATATTGATGTTAAGATGGATGATGAGGACATAACTATGATTCTGTTAGCATCTTTACCTCCTTCATATGAAAACTTTGTTTGTTCTTTCACTGTTGGTAAAGATTCTATCACTCTATAAGATGTAAAGTCCAATTTATACTCTAGAGAACTTCGTCTCAAAGCTTCTAGTAATGGTGATGATAGTGGAGCTGCTGGCTTGGTAGTTACAAACTCTGCAAAAGGTCAGAACAAGAAAAAGGGAAAGGGCAAGAAAAGATTCAAGACTGATCCAAAAGATATCTGTAATTACTGCAAAGAACCTGGCCATTGGAAAAAGGATTGTCCAAAGAAAAGAAAGAAAGAATTGGTTGCAGCCACAGTTCAAGAAGATTCCATATCAGAAACTGAGTTAGTGCTATCTGTTGTGGAACAACATCAACAACAAAGTGATCAATAGGTCCTTGACTCAGGATGTTACTACCACATGTGTCCACACAAAAGTTGGTTCATGACTTATGAAGAGAAGGTCGGAGGTAATGTCTTTATGGGAAATAATAATCCTTGTGAGACAGTAGGTGTTGGTTCAGTGCAAATCAAAATGCATGATGGAATTGTTAGAACTCTGACAAATGTAAGACATGTCCCAGAGCTGAAAAGAAACCTTATTTCTGTGGGAGCCATGGATTCAAAAGGTTTCAGCTATGCTGTAGAAGGTGGAGTAATAGAAATCAAGAAAGGAAAATCTGTTGTGATGCAAGGCATGAAGCATGGAAATTTGTATGTGCTGCAAGGGGACACTGTCACAGGCTCAGTCTCAGCAGCAATACAATATGAAATTAAAGCTACTGATGATAATTCTCTATGGCATATGCGCCTTGGTCACATGAGTGAAAGGGGAATGGAAATTCTCAACAAACAAGGACTTCTTGGAAACCATAAGGTGATACCTCTGAAATTCTGTGAACACTGCATATATAGAAAACAACATTGGTTGAAATTTCCTAAGGCCATTCATTCTACTAAGTCCACTCTAGACAACATTCATTCTGATTGTTGGGGTCCCTCTAAGGTCCCATCTCTTGGGGGAGCAAGATATTTTCTGTCCATCATAGATGACTACTCAAGGATGACATGGGTATTCATGATGAAGCAGAAGTCTGAAGCTTTCAAATTCTTCAAGCATTGGAAGATCCTTGTGGAAAATCAAATAGGAAAGAAAGTTAAAAGGCTCAGAACAGATAATGGCTTGGAGTTTTACTCAGAAGAATTTAATGAATTCTGTAAAAATGAAGGCATTGCTAGACATCACACTGTTAGGAACACTCCTCAACAAAATGGGATAGCTGAAAGGATGAATAGAACATTACTAGAAAGAGCTAGATGTTTGCTATCAAATGCTGGATTAAACAGAAGTTTTTGGCCAGAAGCAGTGAGTACAACATGCTATTTGGTGAACCGTTCTCCATCCACTGCCATAGACTTCAAAACTCCTTTTGAAATTTGGTCCAATAGACCGGCTGATTGCTCAATACTGAAAGTCTTCGGGTGTCCAGCTTACTATCATGTAAATGAAGGCAAGCTAGAACCTAGAGCTAAAAAGGGTGTTTTTGTAGGCTATGGAGATGGAGTGAAGGGATACAGAATTTGGTCTCCATCAGAAAGAAAGGTAATTCTAAGTAGAGATGTCACCTTTGATGAAAACTCTACCTTGCAATCCAAGTCAGAATCAACAGATCCAAGTAAATCCAAAGAAGACACAAAACAGGTGGAGTTTGATTCTACAACAGGAAATATGACTGAACAGCAACAAAAGGGTATATCTGAAACAATTCAAAGGCCTTTGAGACAACCTGAAATTCCAGCAACAAGAAAGTCACAAAGGCAGATCAAGCCTCCTGAAAGATATGGTTTTGAGGACATGGTATCCTATGCCTTGCAAGTAGCTGAAGATATCGACATACAGGAGCCAAGCACCTATCAGCAAGCTATTTCTAGTTCAGAATCAACTCGGTGGTTCACTGCTATGCATGAAGAGATGGAATCTCTACAGAAGAATCATACATGGCATTTGGTCAAACTACCAGAAAATAGAAGAGTGGTTGGATGTAAATGGATATTCAAGAAGAAACCTGGACTTTCATCAGATGAGGCCATTAGATACAAGGCAAGACTTGTGGCTAAAGGTTTCAGTCAAAAGGAAGGTGTTGACTACAATGAGATTTTTTCTCCAGTAGTTAGACACACCTCAATTAGAGTTCTCCTAGCTCTTGTTGCAAATATAGATATGGAATTAGAACAACTTGATGTAAAAACAGTCTTCTTACATGGAGAATTGGAAGAAGACATTTTCATGAAACAACCAGAAGGATTTGAGGTACAAGGGAAGGAAGAACTAGTCTACAATTTGAAGAGATCTCTCTATGGATTGAAACAATCTCCTAGGCAATGGTATAAGAGATTTGATCAATTCATGATCTCTCATGGATACAATAGGAGCCCTTATGATTCCTGTGTTTATCATAGCAAGGTGGAGGACAACTCCTATATCTATCTACTGCTTTATGTGGATGATATGCTTATAGCATCCAAGAATAAAACAGAAATCCTCAAGCTAAAGTCTCTCCTCAGTTCTGAGTTTGAAATGAAAGACATGGGAGCTGCTGCAAAGATCTTAGGCATGGAGATCTACAAGGACAGAAATCAGAAGAAGCTTTTCTTGTGTCAAAAGGATTACATTCATAAGATTCTAAGCAAGTTTGGTATGATAACAAAGAAAACCTCGTATCCACACCACTCGACAACTAGTATCCGAATCTCTCAAGATCATTCAACTCAATCTGAATCGAGAAAAGGAACATATGACAAGAGTTCCCTATGCAAGTGCAGTTGGAAGCCTCATGTATGCTATGGTATGCACAAGGCCGGACATAGCACAAGCGATTAGTGTGGTAAGCGGTATATGAGCCAACCAGGGAAGGAGCATTGGCAAGTCAGAAACGCATTTTCGGATATCCGAAAGGAAAAAACTGATATAGGTCTCATATATGGAGGAAATTCAAGTAGTTTTCTTTCTCGGTTATTCAGATGCGACTATGCTGCAGATCTGGACACAAGAAGATCAACAACAGAGTATGCTTTCACAGATTGGCAATTCTCCGGTTAGTTGAAAGCTACACTTCACCCTACATTTGCTTTATCTACAACTCAATTTGAATATATGGCTTTAACCGAGGCAAAAAAGGAAGGCATATGGCTAAAAGGGTTAATCGGTGATCTAGGCTTCCCTCGGGATTATGCTATCATTTTCTCGTGATGACTTAAGTGCAATCTGTTTGGCCAAAGATCAGGTACACCATGAAAGAACCAAACATATAGATGTTAGGTATCATTTCATTCGTACAGAGACAAGGGTCAAAATTCAGAAAATTGATACAAGAGATAACCTTGCAGATATATTCACAAAACATGTTCCTAAGAGCAAGTTCATGCATTGTTTGGATTTGCTCACTGTTGATTGCTGGAAATAACAACAGTGAAATGGCAGTATAAAAGGAGACACTTGTACTAGACGTCATCAGTAAAGAGGAGCTTCAATCCAAGGTGGAGAATTGTAGAAATTGGCTTGAGCTCTCTTAGTCTAAAAGTTTAGTACAGGAAAAAATTTTCAGTTTTGGTCTTGTATTCTGTTAAACCATTTTGTTATGGTAGTTATGGCAAGTATGTAACTAACTCAGTTTCGCATATACTTATTTTTAGTGCATCATATACTTATTTTTAGTGCATCAGGGTTCCTATAAATAAAAAGGGGAATTCCTGAGATAGATATAGGAGGTATGCTAGCTGAGTAGTGACAACCACTTGTTCATTCTGTGAATCTCAAGATCATAGTGAATCAGTTTTCTCCTTCTACCCGTGGGTGAATGTAACCAAGTTGGTGAACCACCCACGTAAATTGTTGTATTCTTGTGTGTGTGTGAGAGTAATCTGTGTTTTTCTGTGTGCTTCTCTATGCATTGTCTTCTTATCTCTGCATAACAATTATAATTTATTAATTATTTTATATTAAAATTCTTATATCATGCGGGGTAGGAAGGTGTCACAAGCTACCCCCAAAGTGAAGTATTATCTCTTGTGAGTTCGACAACCACTTGATGCGTGTCTGAACTGGTTGGTAAAACCATCCCATCCAGTGGCACCTTATTGTGCAATTTTGACTACTTAACGTAGACTAGAACCAAAATCACCCAGCAGAAAAATAACCAAGCTTCGTATTATCCGTTGAAGACGTCAAAATGTATAATAATAATCTTAAATTAATGTCATCAAAGATGAGAGATAAATTAGGTAAATCATTCAGCGATGAGATACATAATTATATTTTGGTTCATGCGTAGCTCGTGGGGATGGGATACACACGCTTCTACAATAGCGATGAAAGTAAAGCACAATAATGAAGTTATTAGAAAAAGGAAGAAGAGACGCAATAGATAAATTGAAATGGAATGTATGAGGTTTTGTCTTAGAAAGAAAGATTAAAACCATCCATCATATATATATGTGTGTACAATAATGACATGTTTATTAGAGACATAATACAAAAGGCAATAATTTGTAAAACAGAGTACCTCTGCTGTGATGATTGATTACATTTACATATCGTGAGAATAGAAGTCAATAATTTCCTTCAAATTAAGCTGGAACAAAGAAGAGGCATCATTGTGCATGAGCCACAGCATGTGTTCGAACAAAAGTGCATCTACATCTACAAATATCACTCCATGCTGGCTTCTTGTTGTGAAATGGAAACCATCCTTCTCCGTTGGATCCTTCTTCTTCATAGAGATGTCCATCAAGAGCTGAAAAGGGTACTCTTGTAATATAAAAGGGTCCACGAGGAACAGCCTCCTCTCCCTTCCCACCATCACCGTCACGGGGTGGTTGGATTCTTGATCGAAACCATCTTCAGTCAGAGGCCTATAACCAAGACGGGAACCCGTAGAACGACGCCGGATCAATGAAATTGGCATAACCAAGCAATCCATTGTGTAAAGACAAGGGACGAGGTTTAAGTTGAAGTGGAAGATGAATTTATGTTTGTGGATTTAGAACTTGGAAGACCACTCTATGCTTAATTGCATTTAGGGACACCTATATATGAATGAAAGCAGCGAGGAAGGGGCTAGAACAATCGACAATATAAATGGTCCAATTGAATTAAATAAAATTAAGGCTAAACAAATACTTTTCTATACATTATATGAATTCTCGATTTGGTCTTTATAGATAAAAAAATTTATTAAAATGGTTCAGATACGTACAAAAAATCCTCATTTGATCTCTATACATTACCCGTTTGGTCTCTATACGAGCAAAAAATTATTAAATCAGTCCCTAAAATTTTATACGGTATGAATCAAATGGAAACTTTTTGTACGTATATGAATCATTTTAATAATATTTTATATATAAAGATCAAATCGAGAATTTGTATCAGATATAAGAATCAAATTATTACTTTATCCTAAAATTAAAAAACAACTATATGCTTATTAATATTTATTATCTATTGACGTGGATGTGGATGTGGCCGTATAGCTATAGAAAAGGTTGCTTTGGATGTATTTCGGTGTTGCCTTGCATTCAGCAATAAGAAGTAGCCGTTGGGGATAGGATCCCTTGGACTGCAAGAGAACATTACGCTCTCTAGGAGGCGCGTGTAGAGCGTCAAAGGTTGTTGTTTGTCATCGATTAGTCTCTTCCTTCCGCCACAGAGGTGGCACTGTTGTTGAGGTATCACTTATAAGTGGCGCGTGGTGTAGTTTAGTTTTGCCGACTTCGGTGAATGCTGGTTTAGGCTCCACACTGACGCAATATCATGTATTCCAATGCTAACATCGTTAGCCAGCGGCTTCTTGAGTTAATCACAAGTGCTTATCTATAAACAAACGTTACCCCAAAATAAATCATATGACATCTGAAAGTGAAATTTCGATTTTCAACATTTAAAATTCGAAAGATTCACCAATATTTAATTAAAACGAGCTTGCACCCCTTAAATAAGTGGTCAGAAATTTGATTTATGTCTCTTGCGTATAAAGAAAACCTGATTGGAAGAGGTCAGCCCTTAAATATTGTTCAGTATCTCTCTCTGCAGTTGCATGTGAAGTGTATCATGAGAAACAAAAAAAAAAATCTCCAAAATTCCAGATGTGTCATCATTAATAATCTAACCAAAGCTACTTATCATAAGTTAATTTTTGATAAATCTTGTATTCATTTTCTTTTTCTATAGATCTATTGTTTTTATTAAAATTACAAGCGCCATTAGACTCCTGAATAAATGAATTTATAGTGTGTGTGATAAAATTAATAGGTAAAATTACTTATTTAAAACGGAATAACATGCCTGGTCAGCTAATCCTTAGTGATAAATGCTTATAAAAAAAATCCCTAGTGATAAATTTTTTTGGGTGGCTCATCTTAGTGATAATGTTATTGTTATGCTTTGGTAGTTTTTTTTTTTTTTGACGGATTATGCTTTGGTAGTTGATAATGTATACTAGAGATAATCACATTAGATTTGGAGTCACACTCCCAAACTTGTAGAAATTATAGGCATAGGCACGTGCCCTCTATAGACTCGGGAATTGTCGATGAAAGTTATTTTTATCACCCATTTGGGATTTGATACCGTGAGTGGGATTTGATATCGCAGTGGTTTTAGTTAAGAAATTAGAAAAACATGTTTTTATTAGAAGCGAGGATGGTTTGGTATTCTTCAATATGCCGGTGATAAAAATTTGTCAAAGTGTTTGATGTGTCAATTGCGCGTATTAGCGTGCCTCCATCCATCCATCAATTCATTAGGTGGTTCACCCTCAATTAATCATTATGGAATATTATTTCAATTAACGCTACTTGTTCTTTGAAACCATTCACACTAAATTAAAATCAAAATCAAAATCAGTCCCCATCAGTTCCTTGACTTTTGCAGATCGTAGCTAAGTTTAACTTGTAATCCATTTCTTACCATAGTGCAAACTGCCAATCCGACGTGATTTAAGCCACAAAAAGTGCTCGACTTTTTTCATTTTTATCCGTACGATGAATCAAAGTTATCAAAATATGGACAATTCTAAATTCTTCTACAATATTTTACTTTATTAATCCTTTTATTTATTATATAAGAAAATATAGAATTTCTTTTTATATATTTTTAAGACATTAGATGGACTTATTTTTTTGATGTAGTATTTTCTTTATTTAAATTTAGAAGAATTGATAAGAGAATTTTATAAAAGGATATAGCAAAACACTATCAAAATAGGCCAGTGGCAAATAAACACGTGTCCTTGTATGTATGTATGTATGTTTATCAAGAATGAATTCGTGCTAAAATCTTACTACTTAAAATAGTGTCCATTTTCTTATAAAAAAAATTGTGTCCATTTTTCCTCACAAGATTTTATCGTGTGAAAAGTTCCCATGTTTACCATTATCGCTTGCCTTTTTCTACAACAACAAATTGTGACTTGAATCTTATCACATGAAGGCCCTTCAAGTTGGCACAGTCAGCGGGCATTTAGGTAACATGATCAATGTTATCAATCAATAATTAACACTGTGTGAACCAGTGGCCATGTCTTTACGGCCTCATTATTTTGGTTGCCTACTCAACTAACAAAAAATTCCAGTTAGCATGTCTTTCCACTTTCCTTCATCAGTAGCAAGGGCAATCTCTTTCCTTGTTCTAACTCTAGCATTGGCAATCACATCTCTCTATTTCATGCAAGCACTAGAAATTTAATCAAATACAAGCTTCTGGCAATCAACTCTAATATTTCATCATCTAATTCAGTTACAAACGTTTGTAGATTCGAGTGGAAAGTAGTTCAGTTTGGGCAGCTAACTGGGCTCGAAATTCTTAGACAGCTCATTCTGTCGTACCTTTTAGCAATATTCAATACTCACCAATACACCTTGTTAAAGGGAAAGCCTTTCCAAGCATTATGGTGTTGCCAACTTTCATGACGGTCGCTTTAGCTATCGCGACCCCAACTAACACAAAACCCTAACAAGCCCATGGACTAATGCCCCACAAGTTAGGTTGGGACCAGCGCCGAACATTAACCATTGTTTCCAAACATTCAGCTTCGTCAAACCATGGGCTCAGTATCATTTGTTAGAGTTTACTAACTTCTAGCATAATACTATCACAAGAATAAAGACAGAGAGATCAAGCTGACCAATGGCCATGGATGAAATTTAAAAATGAATATGCAGCTCAGATGAGGGGATCACAACTCATATACCTAACAAACACAAGCGGATTCAAATCCGTAACAAGCTCGAATAACCAAAAGCTACTGTCACTAGCAATGTTTTAATTATGACTTAAAAGTCCTAAGCAACAGAAAAATAAAGAGAAATAAAATTAGACCTTAAGATAGACTCTTCTAAATTCAGTTCCAATAATGCAATGTTAGCATTTCAGACTGTGACCTCTAGCCACTATTCTGAACAACCACCAAGATACCACCCACCATGCTTCTGCACTGTCAAACCTAATAACGCATCTTCACTGCTGAGTTTGGCCAGCCCATAATTGGTGATGGTACATGGGCATATTATGAATGGGCTGACTAGCATTATTGTAGAGTCCAGGCCCCCTATTAAAAGAACTATTATCATTGTCATCTGAGGACTCAGATGAAGGCCCTTGAGAGGTAGGACTGGTTGGAGTCATAGGGCCACCAAAAGTTAACATTTGGGATGATGGTGCTGCTGAAGAAGGCCCTGATTTCAGGTTGTTAGAGCTAGACTTTTTGCCATCCGCAATAAAGCTACCCACAATGACCTGTTAATATTTTTAAAATAAGTAACAAATGTAATCCATCACTGCTTGACCAAAAGACTCTAAAATCCAAGAACTTACATACACAAAGTGCATTTATAACATCTATTTTGGCTGAAGGCAAATTTCACTGTAGGTCTGTTGGTTACAACTGATAAATTTTTGTACCATATGAGAGCAATACCTGCACTGGTGATGCTGCAGTGAGGGATCCAGCAACTCCGCCACCCAAAACTCGTCCATCAGACCCTGCGAGGGACACACTCAAGCTACCAGTTCTGCTGCTACGACCATTATTATTTTCAGATAGCAGTACAGAACCTGACAGAGATATAATTTCAAATTGGCCCTGTAAAGAAAACAACATCATGTAAAGAACCAACAATGTCAAAATAATGATATTCTCACATAAATTATGTAAAATTCAAAATATGTGAAACTAAAGATGATGCCAAACTTGGTTCTTTTCTCAGGAGAAAACCCATCAATATGATCATTGGCAAACAACTATATGCCTTTGCCAATTCAGAGAGTGCGTGGAAAAGATAGGAACCAGCAATGTATCAAAAGCAAAGCAAAGAAAATATCAGTTACACGCACCATGGCATTTACATGTAAGTAAACCACAAATCTGAACAATTGTAAGTGAAAAAGGAAGTATTAACCAAGGCCCAAGGGGAAACCTAAATGTGAATGAAATCAGTACAATAAAGTCAGTTCTTCTGTGTTCCAAAGTACATTTTGGTTCAGTGAAGGTCAACAACACCAACAGGACTAGGATTAAGGAGATATACATGGTGGTAATTCTCACAATCAAGACAGAAACCTTACTCCAGAAACGTAATTATCCCATCTTCACCATCACCCAAATTATTACCAGCACCAAATTCCTATTCCAAGATTCTCAGCTGTTTTCTATGACTGCCACTTACAGTAATCACATAACCCATCATTGGTCATTTTAAGTTCATGACCGACATAACTATTTAACCTAATTTTTTGTACCAAAAATATTATACGGTTTGAGAAAATAAATATAGAAAATTGCATAATTCATTTTAGTATTCCCTGTCAAACTCTTGCTTGTTGCATAAATCAACAATCCGGTAAATGGCTGATATGACTCCAATTAATCCAAGAGTGAGCTACGAACTAAAGATGAGATATTTTTCCTTTTTCCTTTTAATTAAGGAGTAATAAAATATAACAAGAAAGTGAAAATGTTGATGTATTCAGTTACTTTTAAATTTTATGTATTGTGGTCAATAGGCCATCACTCCTACATGGTTAGAGCGAAACCAAAAGCTATTCAGCAACTGTGAAAATTTCTTAGAAAATGAGAAGGCTTATTACAATAGTTCATAATTTGTGTTTCAATATCCTAAAACCTATCAGCAAAAGGAGATTCTTAGTTGTTGGATAAAAGCGAGACTGGCATGAAAGGAGATAGAAAGGTTAAGCACCAAAAGAGAGAAACTTCGAATGTGACATGTAATAGGGTGACAGGCACCACAAATTCTGCAGATATTTTTTTCAGAGGCCAAATTATCAATACAGACAGAATGCTGCGCATGGAGCTATTGCATGCTATCATAAAGATCCAGTTCCATCCACAAGCATGCTATCATAAAGATCCAGTTCCATCCACAATAACAAGTATAATTTTCAAACCACATTTTTTCCAGATCAAATCAGTATTTTAAAAAAAGAGAGAAAAAAGAGGAAACCATTCACTAATATCACAATGCAGATAGCCATCCAATACCTTTCAAATCAATTTAAGGTTTTTATAACTGTTCATCCGCACATTTGAATCAGGCTATCAAGAAGAATTAAGGCAATAAACCTAACAGAGTATGCAGAATAATATCCTCCGACATCTCTTCTATGCCACAGAAAATACTGCTAGTAATGTTTTGTATCCCCAAAAAGTAAGAAATGAGATTAAGTAAAAAAAAATAGAAATATTTCCAACTGACATCCCACAAAGTGCACATGGTTTCTTGTTTCAGTAGGGTGTAAACAAATAAGGAACCCATATAAAGATTGGGATACATTTCATGTTTAAAAGCATAGTTATTATCTGGTAGAAAATATGGAAAATTTACATTACGTGCTAGAAGATAATAAATGCACGAGTTTCATGTTCTCCTTGTCCTTGACAAGCCATACTTGTAGAAATATGCATATGAAGTAAGCATGTATTACATCATATGATTTCAATGAAGAAACTTTTATATGATGGATAAATGGGTATTGAATGGATCCTAAAAAGCATGTCAAAACTAGAAAGTACCTCATATGTGACATTCCCCCCAGCCATTGCTGGCTGTCGAAGGGTGACATTGCAGATTGCGCCATTAGCAGAAAGAATGCAAACTGTCCGAGGTCCTTGCTGAGAAAAGGCCATAATTTTTTCCGCAATGTCCTACAAACAAGAGAAGCATACTCGTGAGAAGGATTAGCAACAATAATAACCCCCACCCAGATTTCCTATAGAGACTTAAAAGATAACAGTTTAAAAACCAACCTAAAAACGTTTAGGTATAAACCCACAAGACAGTAATTCTGCATTAGCATTGCAGTTAATAAAGTAACCAAACATTAAAATTTTGAAAACTAAAGGTTCATATCCTCGCTAAAAGGAAAAGGTAATGGATACCATACAAGAATTTTGCCCCCGTTTTGGTGGGAGGGGGTCATAATATCAACAATCTAGTGAATAGACAACACGTTCATGTAATTCCCATTGTTAAACAGTATAAACTTATGACAATCCATTAACTTTGGCTCTCTTTCAGACACAAGTTAGTGTTAGAATTAAGATAATACCTGACAAAAGGTAAAAGAAAATAAATGCAAGTAGTTGAATACATAGTAGAAATAAAAGTTGTGAATGATTAGGCAGTGGTATCCACTAGCTTCTATTGCATACCTCGCCAGAATCCACTAAGATTACATGTGGAGTAAAACCAGTCCCACCAGCTCCTGAGAACAAAAAACAACAAACACATCACAATCAATTTCAATTTCAATTCCACTAATCACAGAAAAAAGAAAAATACCAAGCGCATCGAGCTGCTTCTTTCCAGAGCCAGGTGGCCTTCCCCTATTCTTCTTCGCCAGAGGCTCAATGGAGGGCGTCCCACTACCGCCGCCGCCGCCGGCGGAAGAAGGAGACACGTGCTGCGTCGTCGGAGCCAGACCCAAAGCAATGTTACCATCGGGAGAATACTTCCTGGGCCGACCCCTCTTCTTCTTGCCGGAGTCCGTAGCGGCGGCACCGAACCCGCAAGGCTTCAACGCCGAAGAGGAACCGTCGTAAGGGGCAGCGCCGCTGTTGTTGTTGTTGTTGCTGTTGAAGGGCTCGGATGAAGGGTTGTTGGAGGGAGGATGCGGTGGGTGTTGCTGGTGATGGGGTTGGGGTTGGTGGTGAGGGACGGAGGTGAAGGGGAATCGGGCGGTGGCGGGGGCCATCATGGGGGGAGAGATCGTGTTGGGGTAAGAGGTGGGTCCCACCATAATGTTGTTGGGTTCACGAGAATCCATGGCTGGCAGCGGATCGAGGGAGAGGATGAAGGGAAAGGGGGGAATGCAGGTTCGTTGGTCACTCCTTGTGATTGAGCGACACAAACTAGAAGAGAATGTTTTGTTTGTGTGTAACAGCAGAGAAAGAGAGAGAAGAGAAAAAAGGAAGGATTCGAGTATGAAAGACAGTGAGTAAGAGAGAGAGATGGATTATAAATAAACACATGCACAAGTCAAAAATCTCCAAAAAGCGGACCCCAAAAATTCATTAAATATAGAATCCGGGACACAGATCAAAAGCCTGCTTTATTAATTTAGGGTTTTCGATTTTAGATTTCCTTTAGATTTCTCTCCTTTTCCTTCAATTTCAATTTCAATTTCAATTTCAATTTCAATTCCTTTATTACATGATATGATACTTATTTAATTTTCTCTTTCTATAATCCCACTACACTTTCCCCACCAAAAATTACTTCAAGAGGGAAAAAATTTCTGTAATGAAGATTTCTTTTTTTGAAAAAATAAAAAATTAAACCCCCATCTGATAACTTAATAGAGGCAGATTCTCAAATGAGTTAGGGCTGCACGATCTATTTTAATTTTACCCTCAGTAATTATCAAAAATAACAATATTTTATCATCACATAGTTACTACTTTGGGGAGTTTTCAAAGGAATTAATGAAACCAAGTAGTTAGTAATAAAGTAATTTAAATGAATATATTGGAAACATATATATATATATATATATATATAAAAGTTCATTGATTGAAACTTTTAATAATAATGGAGGGAGATCTCGATCCATTATTTAAAGTCACGATGATAATTAATAGATTAGAGTAAATTACAAAGCATATGAAGTGGTTTACACTTCACTCCATTCCAAACCTCCCAAATTGGTATGTAGTGATTAAGGATTCTATTTCATTAATTAAAAAGGTCCCAAACACTATGTTAAGGTTTTTTTTATTACTTTACTCCATTATTAATCATTCAACTTCATTCATCCAAGTATATCGTAATGTAAAACAATCCAAAAAAACAGCTCAGCCCTCCTCTCCCCTTCATGATCATTAGGGTTCATTTGTTTTATATTTTGATAGAATTGATTTTGAAATAACGGATGTCAAAAGAATTGATTTTAAAAAAATTAGGTTAAAAAAAATCGTCTGGGTATGGTAAAAAATGAATTATACTAATTTTATCAAAGATTTCCAATTCAATTAGAAAGCTTATATTCTTATCTGCTTCCACTAGTTGTGCAAATAGAGTTATAATCAAGTCTTCTAGTTTGAATGTCCATTTTCGAAAATTATATCTCACGTTGTATATATAAATGTATTATTTTATATTACACATTTCAAAAATGTATTAAAAAATGAGTTTAATTATTATACATTGTAAGTGTAAAGTTTTTTATACTGTCAATCAATCAGAAATCTTGGTTTGATTGACTTTTAAGGTGCTTGAGATAAAAGTCAAAAAACTTTAATGATTTGTCAATTTTTGATTGATTGACAATGTAAACAAATATTTACACTATCAATATATATCAATTAAATCCTAAAAAAAATTGAAAAACACAATATGGTAATTTTTATAATCTTTATAATATATTTTTACCCAGCAAATAACAAATTAACCAAACAAAATAAAGTCAAACATCCTAAATTCAATATACAGGGATAAAATTACATTAATTTACAAGAATAAGATATTAAGATTACATTAAAGTTACATTAAACTGATTATATTAAATTACATTAAATATGTTATCCCAGTTGGATTTTCCCATCTCTAATTTATTGTTTTATATTACTCATTTCAAAAATATATTAAAAATAAGAGTATCTTTAATTGTGTAACTCATTGGAGTTACATGACTTCTCCTTTATTAAGTCTTATCATGTCATCTCATCATTTTTTACTTTATATTATTTTAAGCAACTTTAATTTTTAACTGTGCAATTATGAAAAGTTCATCAAATGAGGTCCTACAAGTAACTCAAATATCTAATTGCAATTTTTTTTTAATTTAAAATACTAAGTCTTTGTTTTCATTTACCATTAATATTCATTTAACACTTGTTTTTCTTTCTCTTATTTTTATTGGTGGTTCTTATTTAAGGAATAGTTGCTTTTATAACTAATCGGCTTTACATGTGATATCCATATCAACTTGCTTCAATCATATACAATCTAACGAAAACTTATCCTTAAAAATGAGAATATGTTACTCCCGTTGAAATTGCTCCAAAAGAACATTGAGGGTAGATGTGACAAAACGGGCTACCCGGCCCACCGCGGGCTAGCTCGATGCGGGTTCGTGTTTTATAGGATCCGACCAAAAAGGTCCGGAATCAATATGGATTGTAAAACAGGTGCTCAAGCCCAACCCTATACAGGTTGCGGGTTTGTTCGGGCCGGACCGGTTGTATGCTAAAGAGTATGTTCTTGCTTCTAATTTTTTCCTTTTAATGCCTAATTTCTTCCATAAACAACTCAAAAGGCAGTATATAATTTACATGCACAGAATTAGCTATTTTCTTTTAATATACTCGTTGTTTTCAATCAGGATTAGGTTTTTCACATTGCTTTCACGCCATATACGTCATAGACTTATGTTTAGGAATTACTAATTAGGAGTTTAGGTTTTTTTTTTTCTCTCTCAATCAGGACTTTAAGTTTTGACTCTTGATTAGGGGTGGAAGTAGGTCAGGCCGCCCGACAGGGATCTATGGCCTGGCCTATTTATAGTCTGGCCTGGCCTGGCCTATTTAATAAAAAGGTCGGGTAAAGGCTTTTTCAAAAGCCTTTTTAGATAAATAGGTCAGGCTTGAGCTTGAAAAAAGCCTCTGGCTTTGATAGGTAGGCTGATTAATATTACTTTTAAATAAATATTAAATATATATATAATATAATATATAATAAATAATAATAATCAAATTAGACAAAACATAAAGTAGAAAGCCTATATTAAAGCTTGTGGCCTTATTAAGGCCTTCACAAGAAATAGATCTATTTAATTAGCACCAGGCTTGTGGCCTTATTAAGGCCTTCACAAGAAATAGGCCTTTAAAAATGCTTTCAAGTCAGGCCAGGCTTTTAAAAAGGTCAGGTCAGGCCTTAAAAAAAGCCTATATCAGGTAATAGGTCAGGCTTAGGCTTGATATTTTTGAAACAGGCCATACCTATTTAGCTAAAGCCTGGCCTGACCTGACCTACTTCCACCCCTACTCTTGATAGTGAAAGATTGAAGATTCTGGGCTGGGGGTTGTGCTTAACGTGAGGTCATCATACTTATAACTTTGGTCTTTTTTTATATGGGAAAAAAAAATTGGCCTTTTTTTAAATGTTTTTTTTTTTATGTTTTAAATTTTTAGGTAAAGAAAAAATTAAAATATAAAAAGTAATCGGGCTACCCGAGCCCAATGCGAGCTAGTCCGATGTAGGTTCGGACTTCATCGAGTCGGACCAAAAAGACCCAGAATTAAAATGGGCTCGAATTTTATTACCCAAATCCTACAATACATCGGGTTTATTCGGACAGGTCCGGTCGGGTCGGCCCGTTTTGCCACTTCTAATCGAGGGATAATTTTTGTAATCTTTTTACCCAAAAAATAATATATTAATCTAACAAAATAAATTCCAACACTCCAAATTTAATATACACGATATAGGGATAAAGTTACGTTAAATTATATTAATTTACAGGTATAAAATGTCAAAATTACATTAAATTATTGTGTGACAAAAATTTACATTAAATTACATTCAATTGATCACAATAATTACATTAAATATGTTATCACAATTGGAGTATCTCCAAAAATGTAATTATTTCAATAGTTGATTATATATAATCAATTATAATATAAATAGTTTATGTTTGGATGTATTCACTAAAAAAACAATTTAAGATAATATATTTTACCTGAATTGTATAAAAGATTCACTTTTATATAGCAATTTTAAAAAAAAAAATGTATGAAATTATTTGTATACTCTAGTAATATGTGTATAGTTGCTAGTTTTGCAAGAGTGAAATAGAAAGAGTGTTATTAGTCTTAAAATAATCTAACAATTTTTTAAATGAATATCAAATTACAAACTTCTCATAAAACAAAATTCACTTAGCTTGTGTTTGTTACAAGAGAAAAAAAGAAGAAGAAAGAAAATAAGAGAAGAAAAAAAGGAGGAGAAACATATAATTTTCTCATGTTTGATAAAGTAGAGAGACAAAGAAAAAAGAAAAAATGTGGTGGGATCCACCTAATTTTTTCCCTTCACGAGTGAGAATAAAACAAGAGAAAAAATAGAGATTGTTGTGTTAAATGACTTATATACCCTATTCTTCCTCGCTCATGTTAGTCTTTCCAACACGCCACCATTACCAAAAAGTAACACTTTACTAGAAAAGTAAATACCAATGCCAGCCCGAGGCAAGTTGAGGCCATAGACTGAACAACTCATTGGAGGGGTATCATATATACAAATTTTGTTAGATATCAAACAATTTTTTTATTTAGCTATGTAGGAGGTTGAGTGGGCTGGGCTAAGGGCCTAAAATAAGGGCTTGTCCACCTTTACCCATTGCCCGACCTTAGTAAATACCCTCCGCATGTTTTGGGTTATTGAAAAAGAGCAAAAAATATATAAAAAAAAATTCAAGTTTGTTTCTTTAATTTAATTTAACCAATATAGGAGAAAAAATAGTATATAAGATAGAAAACGCAATAATCTTTAAACAAAAAATTTATTTAGATATGATAGGAGTAAAGTTGTCTTTTTAATAAATACTCTTTATTCCTATTTTCTATCATACAAAAAAAGCATAGAGAGAAATTTACATTTCTTTCCCTTCATTATCTTTGATGTTTCTCTTATAAAAAAAATCTTTAAAATGTATCATTTTCTCTCTTTTCATTTTCTTTTTTTTACATTTTCTTTCTGAAACCAAACAAAGCATTATTGTGTGTTTAGTTTTGATTAATTATATAGAGAGACAACTATATTATAACAAAACAACTTTTCTTTGATAATCACATGTGTTTGGGTAAATGATACAAAAGTTATGGTATAAAAACCAATGCAGAAAAGCAGTTTATTCAATAATCTCTGGTTTTAGGCATTAAGATTATAACTTTTCTTCTTCAGAAGTTTGAGATATAAATACCATTTTATCCTTAATCAAATAGCTTTTTCAATTATTTTATTTCTATTTGGCCATTTAATACATAAAAGTATTTCTTTTCATACAATCCAAATGAAATAGAATATGTTAAAATTATTTTCCAACAAACATATCCAGACACAAAATTGATTTTATTATAATCTAATCGATTATCGAAATAATTCAATATAGTGTATAAAAATTAATTTACTCTTCTTTGATGTAACACAAAGCACAAATTCAAGAAGGTTTAAAGCAAATACCCTTCGTCCCCTAGAATTAGTTCAGTTGGTTAAGTTGTAGGATATGAATTGTGAGTCCGTGGGTTCAAACTTCACAATACATTCTGCCGCTTTCTCATGATTTTCTCTCCACTAAAATGAGATTATGTGCAAAGTAAGCAAACAATATAATCTAAAATGCATTAAAATTTGAGTAAATAGTCAATTTGGTCCCTGAAATTGTCGAGATAGTATCAACTTGGTCCCTGAATTGAACGAAATAACAAAATCGTCCCTTAAATTGTAAAACGTTATTCAATTCAATCCCTCCGTCAACCCCAGTCCATTAACGTCGTCAGTGTGGCTGATGTGGCACATTAAGTGCCTGGATGGCACCCATGTAAGCGTCCATGTGGCCTCCACGTCACCAAATATAATTTCAGTGACTAAACTGATAATTGCAGGGACGGAATCAATACTTCTTCCCCTGTTCTCCCTCTTCCCCCTCTTCTCGTTCCTCTCCTCCCCCTTTCTGTTCATCTTCTTTTCTCCTCGCTGAAGATCATCTTGGAGTCCCTCAAGATATTACTGAGTACAAAGTTGTATTCAGATGGATACTTCTCCCCACAACCCTCATTCTCTCCACCCTCATCATCTCTCTATCAATCTCCATCCATTCCCCCAACAACCTAAATCCACTACCTGGAAGCCCTCTCCACCACCCGTCCCCCAACTTCGAAGCCAGCCACATCTAGAAAGAATCCTGCCACGACACCCTCTCCCTCCTCCCCACCAAAGCCTTTTTATCCCTCCCTTCTACATCCTCTCCCTCTCCGCCTCTCGTGTCAACAACCCCCCACCCTCCGCTCCGATGCCAGATCCATTGTGCACAACTGGAAACGGCCTTTCCTCAACTCCATCTTCGTCTGCAACTGGTCTCGTGGTCTCCATTTCAAAGGAGAGGTTCGGGTGGTGATGTTGTGGGGTTATGTGATAATGAGTGTGTATTACTGCCATTGTAGGAGACGACATCCGATTAAGGACTCCGACCTTGATGAAGATGACCGCCACCAACAAGACGGGCTCGCTTCTTTCCCATGATGTAAAGGAATGGGGATTGTGAAAGGCCAACTTTGAAGTGAGTAAGAAATTTAAGGAACAACTACATGCTTTTAGGAAAGAAAATGTCGCAAGTGGTCAATAGAAGATTTTTGTGCAATGTGGAATAAACCCCCCAAAACTATTATGCATAGTGCAACACATATTTTTGTAAAGCACTTGATATGATATGTTTTTTGCCGCCTCCAAACTAGGATATATTCAACATCAATATTATTTGAAATGTGTCTCATGATGCTATATTTGTTTTGACCAAAAAAAAACTTGTTTTTCCTTTTAGAGAAAAAAAACATGGAGTCGCCATCAATTTTATTTAATTTAGGAAAAATTGGAAAACCCTTAAAAACGGTCTTTGAAACCAAGATCGTGTTCGGGAGTCGATTATGTTTAGGGAAGGCATGAAGATTGAACCCCACGGCACCCTAGAACATCCATTAAAAATGGTTACCCAAATTAATTTGTACAAATTTTTAGTAACTTTGAAAATATTTGTTTTACCCCGAAAATCGTTTTAAAAAAACATCTTTAGTTGTGAAATTTTGGATTAAAAGGAAAAAAAATCATTTTAGTTGTGAAATTTTTTACTAAACCTAAATGAGGTTGAACATGACACTTGTCATAGGGCAACCCAAGAAATAAGATTGTTTTAATTAAGCGATCATATTCTATTTTTATGTAGAATAAATAATTTTACCTCTTGGAAATAAAACAGAAATGAAACGTTTTACTAACTTATTCAGTAAACAGAGACACAGAAACATCATAGTAAATAGAGACAAAGATGAAACATTTTACTAATTCATTCAGTTTACCCAAAAACGAAACATATAGCACTCATCATACCGACTCATTCAATTTCAATATCCATGGATTCTCCTTTCGTCATAAACAGAGACACAAAAATAAGAATGTTAAGAGAAACTTATGAATAATATCAACAAAGAGAACAAGGATTACCAAATGAGAGCAGAATAACAATGATGTTGTTTTCTCCCAGTGGTAAGATTTCAAGATCAAAACCCTTACATTTCAATTTCACTGACTCTTTTAACTCTCCCTTCTTCTGAAAATTTGGAACCACTCTAATGACAGAGAAGAGAAAAAAAAACTCAAATCCCTAATCTCTTTTCTTCACAAAGAAAATATTAGATAAAAATTCTCTCCCCCTGTCTTCGTCTCCTCCTCTCTCTGATTTTTTCCCTTTTTATAGATGGAGGAGAGGGCTTCATGCTTCTTCTTACCCAGCGGCTTCAAGGTTGGTCTTCACGAAATCCGTGGCTTGGGTGGTTCTGAGCAGAAATAGTGTGTGTCCAGATGGGTGCGATGCGAGCAGCGGAAATGAGGTGATTTGATGTGAAGGTTGCGTGTTTGAAGAGAGAAAGAGGTGGGGGGTTTTGTCTGATATGTAAGATGGGTTTTTAGGATTAGGAGTGGGGCTGCTAGGTTAAAATGAGGGAGGAGATGAGGAAGAAGAAGAACCAATGGGTAGAGGAGGCGCATGGGCGGTTGGAGAGTGGGAGGAGGAATAGAGGTCTTGTCTGATATGTAAAATAGCGATTTTTAGGGTTAGGAGAAGTAACTCCATCTCCTTTCTTCTTTACGCTGATTGTCCTTTTCTCCATCTTTTATTCATCCTTTCTTCATTATCTTCTTCTTCTTCTTTCTTTATTCTTTAGCCTCCAGCCTGAAAATAAAATTGCAGTGGACAGAACCTCTTCGTCCAACAGAAACTTAGATATGCAAAATTAGATATGCACTGGAAGGACCTCCTCGTCCAACAGAAGTTTAAACATGCAATGGACGAAACCTCCTCGTCCAACAGAAAATTAAATATGTAATGGAAGACCTACTCGTCCAACAGAAACTTAAACATGCAATGGAATGGACGGGACCTCCCCGTCCAACAGCAAATGCAATGGACGGGACCTCCCCGTCCAACAGCAAGTGCAATGTAATGGACTGGACCTCGCCGTCCAACAGCAAATGCAATGTAATGGACTGGTCCTCACCGTCCAACAGCAAATGCAATGAACGGGACCTCCCCGTCCAACAGCAAATGCAATGCAATGGACGGGACATCGCCGTCCAATAGCAAATGTAATGTAATGGACTTCCAACAGCAACTGCAATGGATGGGACCTCCCCGTCCAACAGCAAATGCAATATAATGGACTAGACCTCGCCGTCCAACAGCAAATACAATAGACGGGACCTCCCCGTCCAATAGCAAATTAGTTATGAGCCTCCTCCTTTCTTCATTATTTTATTTTTCTTCTTTCTCTCTTCACTATTATTATTAGTCTCCCTGAAACATAATGATGAGTGTGATTTCACCTCATCTTTGTTTATCATGTTGCATGCATTTTCATGTAGTTTAGGTATATTTAATTTGATTTTTGTTAGTTTTTATCTTGGAACGGGTAAGGCGGTTTTTGTGGTGTTGTTTTGCAGAAATTAAAGATAAAATACTCAGGATCAACCATGATGGAGCTCGGATGAAGATGGAGCTTGAAAAGTGAAGAAAATGAGCCAAACAGAGCCCATCACGGCCTAGACGTGATGACCATCACGGCCATGATCGAGCAAAACTAGAAAAGAAAGAAGACTGGAGTCAGAATTGGTCACGACCGTGACCTGACAGCTGAGCCAGACCCCCATAAGTCAGAATCTGTCACGGCCTAGCCGTGATGAGCATCACGGCCGTGATAGAGCAATCACTGAAGACGCGCCTAAGGCAGAATCTATCACGGCCTGGCCGTGACGGCCATCACGAACGTGACGCGCATTACTTGGATCAGAAACAACTGATTTGGATCTAATTTGAGTTAGATTGGGATTCAAACTTCCCAAATCTATAAATAAGGCATCTGACCAGAGGCAAAGGAGAGGATTTTGGCTGCTACTCTTAGGCTATAATTTAGGATCTCTCTTCTTCTTCTCTTTCTTCTCATAGTTTTATTTTCATGTTATTTGTAACCAAGCTTGTCATCAACATGACAAGGCTTGAGTAGTAGTTTAATTTCTAGGGATTGGGGCTATGCCCAAGGTTGATCTATGTTGTTAATTTGATGTTGTACCTTTGTTGATTTCGATTTTGCTTTAGATATGATTTCTAGTGTTTTCAATTACTCGTAAATTCGGTGGCCACTTGTTTGCGTGTCATAGACATTCTAAGGAGGAACCTAGCAGTGAACTTAGGTGTTGGATCTATAGAATCAGACTTAGGACTGAAATCACGAGAGTTAGAAGCCGTCCTTCGAGGATTGACAAATTGTCACAAAACGCAAAGGGTCCAATCTAAATTCGACTACCACGAGAGTATGGGTTGGTTTAATTGGACACGGTTTTTGTAACCCGAGAGGGAGCTTAAACTATTTGAGGATAAATTCGCCTTCAAGGTAATTTCGATAATTAACAAAGGGTTAATCGATTTAGCAACGTAAACGATCTTGTTGGTAACCCAAATCCCTAGGAATCCATTTAGATATGAAAAACCATAAACTGTTTACTTTCTGTTTTATTTGATTCTGATTTTAAGTTATCTCTTAATTCAAATATCAAATCCTTTTCAAAATCTTTTTATACAATCCAGTTTTATCATTTAACAATTAGTTGCGATTTGAGATCACGGTCTCTGTGGGATCGATATCTTTTTATTACTTGGCGACAATCCGGTACACTTGTCGGATCGCACGTGCACTCGAACGAGGCACGACATCACATAATAACATAAAAATTAGAATAAAATGAAGACGGACAAAAATGGGTGTTCACAGGTGCCCCTCTTTACTTGTTGCATACTAGAAGACATGAGTAGTCATGACTTTTCATGTATTGTAGTAATGAACAAGTAAAGAAAATGAACACATATTTTGCACAAAAAAACGTGAGGAGCTCAGAAGAAAACCTTATAGTTTGAAAATAAAATTGCAGTGGACGGAACCTCCTCGTCTAACAGAAAAGTAAATATGCAGCGAGCCTCGGAGCTCAAAAATAAACTTGCAATGAGCCTCAGAGCTCGAAAATAAAATTGCAGTCAGCCACAGAGTTCGAAGATAAAATTCACCGAGCCTCAAAGCTCGAAAATAAAAATGCATTGAGCCTCAGAGCTCGAAATTAAAATTGCAATGGACGGAACCTCCTCGTCCAACAAGAAAGTAAATATGCAGCGAGCCTCAGAGCTTGAAAATAAAATTGCAGTGAGGCTCATAGCTCAAAAATAAAAATGCAGTGACCCTCATAGTTCGAAGATAAAATGCAGTGAGCCTCAGAGCTCGAAAATTTAATTGTAGTGGACGAAACCTCCTCGTCCAACAGGAAAGTAAATTTGCAGCGAGCCTCAGAGATCGAAAATAAAATTACAGTGAGCCTCAGAGCTCAAAAATAAAAATGCAGTGAGCCTCAGAGCTCGAAGATAAAATGAAGTGAGCCTCAAAGCTTGAAAATAAAATTGCAGTGGACAGAACCTCCTCGTCCAACAGGAAAGTAAATATGCAGCGAGCCTCAGCTCAAAAATAAAAATGCAGTGAGCCTCAGAGCTTGAAAAAAAAATTGCAGTGAGCCTCAAAGCTCGAAAATAAAAATGCAGTGAGCCTCAGAGCTCGAAGATAAATTGCAGCGAGCCTCAGAGCTCGACAAAATTCAATCAGTAATCTGAAACTAACTGGAATCCTTTCCTTTTGAAGACAGCGGAACCAAATGCTCCATGGAAAAACTTCCACCAACCAAACCCTTGTTCACCGACCACTTTGAGCCGAGGCACCATTCATTCTTTTAACAACATGGGTCACCCAAGAATCTGATAACATATGAGGTGGATGTTATGTTTATTCTCCCAAGCTTATTTGCATCATTCTTTTGTCGTCCAATGCATGCTATCTCTTCCATTGAATTTGAAATATTGAGTCCTTTTGGTTCAAGCCATTCATTGGTGCTACCTTTAGAATTATCAAATCATACCATTAAACTTATATTTACTTTTATTGAGACATGGCCATGGTGATTAAACATGAGAGTAAACACGACAGGGGAGTGTGAAAGAAAAGCCTCTTGCCTTAATACGAGAATTTAGTTTGTTAAGAGAAAATAATAATATGAGAACAAAATTACAAAGGGATCATGAAGATTAAAAGCAAAGATAAGCAAAGAAAATTACGAGAATCACATAAAATTTGCCCTAGTGTTGGTCCTTTGATTTTCATTTAATTAATTCCCCACAGCATTTTGATGACACAGATTTTGGCTTCTGTTTTTGATTCCTCAAACACATCTTCTTCAATCATTCCTTAACAATTTTGCCCCAGTATACTCAGCCGGATGAAATTGTCCCAGTGTGGTGAGTGCTTGCAGAAATGTTGGACCATATCTTCCTCCTAGGCTGCCTTTGCAGGTTTTCATCCTAAGGTTTATTTACCCTAACTTTTGCCTAGGTTGCCCTTTTCGGGTTTTCAACCTAGCGGGCCTTTTCTTTTTTTTTGTTTTTATTGTTCTTTGCCCTAACTTTTGCCTAGGTCGCCCTTTCAGGTTTTAACCTAGCGGGCTCTTTTCTCTTTTATTTTCATTGTTCTTTACCCTAACTTTTGTCCAGGTTGCCCTTTCGGGTTTTCAACCCAGCGGGCCCTCAAGTGTAGAACTTTTTCATAGCATCAGAGTTTACCGGCCTTGGTAACTCTTCCCCATCCGTGTTTTACAGAATCAAAGCTCCTCCTGAGAATGCTTGTTTGACAATATAAGGACCTTCATAATTCGGTGCCCATTTTCCTCGGGCATCTTCCTAATTAGGGAGGATTTTCTTTAGAACCAAGTCTCCTACGCAAAATTCTCTCGAGCGAACCTTCTTATTGAAAGCTCTTGCCATCCTGCTTTGATACAATTGCCCGTGACAGATAGTTGCCGGTCTTTTCTCTTCTATAATGTTCAACCGCTCATATCGAGTTTTCACCCACTCAGATTCTTCTAAATGTGCTTCCATCAAGACTCTTAGCGAGGGGAGTTCTACTTCGATAGGTGAGATAGCCTCCATCCCGTACACCAAAGAGAAAGGGGTTGCCCCAGTGCTTGATCGTATATTAGTCCGATAAGCATGTAGAGCATATGGCAGCATTTCGTGCCAGTCTTTATAATTTACAACCATTTTGGCAAAGATCTTCTTGATATTTTTGTTTGCTGCCTCAACTGCACCATTCATTTGAGGTTTATAAGGAGCTGAATTGTGGTGTTTGATTTTGAAACCATCGCAAAACTTTTGAATCTCGGCACCATTAAGATTAGCAGCATTATCTGTGATCATCCTCTCCGGGATCCCGTATCTACAGACGATGTCCTTCTTGAGGAACTTGAGAAACACCTTTTGAGTTATGCTGGCATATGAAACAGTTTCTACCTATTTAGTGAAATAGTCTATCGCCACCAAAATGAAACGATGACCATTGGAAGCCTTGGGATTAATGGGACCGATGACATCTATTCCCCACATCGAAAAAGGTCATGGGGATGCTAAATTGTACAGTGGAAATGGAGGTGCATTAACCCGGTCTGCATACATCTGACATTTTTGGCATTTACGAACATGCTCTATACAATCTGACTCCATAGTAGACCAATAATAACCACTTCTTAAGATTTTCCTAGCCATCATGTGACCATTGGCATGAGTCCCATAGATTCCTTCATGAACTTCGATCATGATCAATTTAGCTTCGCGAGCATCCACACATCTGAGTAGGGTATCATCATATCCTCTTTTATACATGACTTCCTTGCTTAAGAAAAAGTCCATAACCAGTCTTCGGATGGTCTTTCTATTTGCTTCGCTCGCTTCTGTCGGCTATTCCTTGTTCTGAATATATTGCTTGATATCATGATACCAAGGCTTACCATCAGGTTCTCCTTCCACATGGGCACAGTATGCCGGTTCGTTTTGCACTCTAACTTGGATGGGTTGGACATTGGTATGGATATCCAGCTTGGTCATGGCAGCTAGTGTGGCTAAAACATCAGTAAATTGATTCTTGTCTCGAGTTAAATGCGAGAAAGTAATCTCATCGAACTTTGCAATCAACTGAATCAAGTATTTCTGATACGGAATCAACTTGGAGTCTTTGGTTTGCCATTCACCATTGACTTGGTAAATGATTAGAGCTGAATCCCCGAAGACTTCAATTGCTTTATACCAAGTTCAAGTGACATTTGTAATCCGCCAGCACATGCCTCGTATTCTGCAATAATATTCGTATATTCAAATTTCAGTTTTACGGTCATCGGGTACTGCTTGCCGTTTGGTGAGATAACCACTGCCATGCATATTGACTGCTCCATCAAAATACATTTTCCACACATCTTCCTGTTCTTCATCTTCCTTGAGGGACATTATCTCTCCATCACGGAACTCGGAATTGACAGGTCATTCATCCTAAAGAGGATTCTCTGCTAAATGGTCGGCAATCGCACTTCCTTTGATGGACTTTTGAGTCAGATATTTGATGTCAAATTCTGACAATATCACTTACCACTTCGAAACTCTTAAGGAGATATGAGGACTTTCAAAGATATACTTCAAAGGATCCATTCGAGAAATTAGCCAAGTGGTGTGATATAACATGTACTGTCTGAGTCTTCTGGAGGTCCACACTAGCGCACAACAAGTCTTCTCGATTTCCATATAACGAGCCTCACGGGCGTTAAACTTCTTACTCAGATAGTAAATCGCCTGCTCCTTCCTGCCAGATTCATCATGTTGTCCTAGCATTGCCCCCATTGAGGTTGGAAATATAGTGAGATAGAGTAACAACGGACGACCTTGAGTATGTGGTACCAACACCGGGGGATTCAGTAAATATGCCTTTATCTTGTCAAAGGCTTCTTAACAGTCATCATCCCATCTTCCTGGATTATTCTTCCGAGGAGTTTGAAGATTGGCTCGCATGTGCTAGTCAAATTTGCAATGAAGCGAGCGATATAGTTCAACCTTCCAAGAAAACCCCTTACTTCCCGTTCGTTCTTAGGTGCTGGCATGTCACGTATTGCTTTTACCTTGTTCGGGTCCACCTTTATTCCTTCTCTACTGACAACAAAGCCAAGTAAATTCCCTGCGGATGCACCAAAAGTACAGTTTGCAGGGTTGAGCCGCAATTTGTACTTCTACCTTGGACTTAGCCACTATATCATCAACATATACTTCTACCTCCTTATGCATCATATCATGGAACAATGCTACCATAGCACGTTGGTAAGTGGCCCCAGCATTCTTCAACCCAAAAGGCATCACTTTGTAACAAAAGGTCCCCCAATGAGGGATAAAAGTTGTCTTTTCTTTGTCATCCTCATCCATGAGGATCTGATTGTATCCAGAATAGCCATCCATGAAAGAAAACCTATGACTTCTGGTTGTACTGTCTACAAGGACATCAATATGAGGTAGCAGGAAATCATCATTTGGATTGGCTTTATTCAGATCTCGGTAGTCCATGCACATTCTGACCCTTCCATCCTTCTTTGGTACTGGAACAATATTAGCTACCCATTCTGGGTGTCTAGCAACCTCCAGAAAGCCAGCCTCTATTTTCAACTCTTTTTGTCTTCCTCGGTTCATATATTGTTCACTTCTGCAGCCTCATCATTCGAGCTAATCCCTTCTTCTGACCGTTTCACCATCTTTAAGAATTCTTAAATGTCTTCTTCTTCCTCATCGGATTCAAGGTTGTATTTGATGTGCCGTGCGAGTGCACGTGCGTGCGATCCGGCAAGCGTACCGGATTGTCGCCAAGTAATAAAAAGATTTCGATCCCACAGAGACCGTGATCTCAAATCACAACTAATTGTTAAATGAATAAATTGGAATGTATAAAAAGATTTGGATTTTTGAAATAAGAGATAAAATGCAATCAAGTAAAACAGAAAGTAAACAATTTATGGTTTTTCAGATCTAAATGGATTCCTAGGAATTTGGGTTACCAACAAGATCATTTATGTTACTAAATTGATTAACCCTTGTTAATTATCGAAAATGCCTTGAAGGCGAATTTATCCTCAAATAGTTTAAGCTCCCTCTCGGGTTACAAAAACTGTGCCCAATTAAACCAACCCCTACTCTCGTGGTAGTCGAATTTAGATTGAATCCTTTACGTTTTGTGGCAATTCGTTAATCCTCGAAGGACGGCTTCTAACTCTCGTGATTTCAATCCTAAGTCTGATTCTATAGATCCGACACCTAAGTTTACCGCTAGGTTCCTCTTTAGAATGGCTACGACATGCAAATAAGTGCGCACCAGATTTACAAGTAATTAAAACACTAGAAATCAGATCTAAAGCAAAATCACAATTAACAAAGATAAAACATCAATTCATTGCCATAAACAAACCTTGGGCATAGCCCCAATCCCTAGAAACTAAGCTACTACTCAAGCCTTGTCATGGTGATGACAAGCTTGGTTACAAATAACATGAAATAAAGATAAGAGAAGAGAGGAGGAAGAAGAAGAGAGATCCTAAATAATAGCCTAAGAGTAGCAGCCCAAAAGTCTCTTTTGCCTCTGCCCAGATGCCTTATTTATAGGTTTGGGAAGTTTTAATCCCAATCTAACTCAAATTAGATCCAAATCAGTTGCTTCTGATCCAAGTAATGCGCGTCACAGCCGTGATGGCCATCACGGCCAGGCCATGACAGATTTTGCCTTGGGTGCATCTTCAGTGATTGGTCTGTCACGACCGTGATGCTCATCACGGCTAGGCCGTGACAGATTTTGACTTGTGGGGGGTCTGGCTTAGTATGCATGTCACGGCCGTGATGGGCATCACGGGCAGGCCGTGACCAGTTCTGACTTTTGCCTTTTTTCTTTTTTATCTCTGCTTGATCATGGTCGTGATGGGCTCTGTTTGGCTCATTTTCTTCACTTTTCAAGCTCCATCTTCATCCGATCTCCATCATGGTTGATCCTGAGCATTTAATCTTTAATTTCTGCAAAACAACACCACAAAAACCGCCTTACCCGTTCCAAGATAAAAACTAACAAAAATCAAATTAAATATGCCTAAACTATATGAAAATGCATGCAAAATGATAAACAGAGATGAGGTGAAATCACACTCATCAAATCACCCCAAGCTTAAGATTTTGCTTGTCCTCAAGCAATCACTAAGGCCAGAAGATATAAATAATCAGAGCATGGATAGTGAATCAAGAACCCGAGAAACTAATCCAAGTGACAGGAATTTTCAATAAGCACCCAAGAGATAATCGATTCCAAGTCCAATTAGAAGCTTAGGTTCTTTAAATTCATATTCTTACTGATTCGGGCACTCTTCTCACCTCACTCAAGTATTCAAGGGTATATGACAATTCGCTTAATTTCCTCAAGGAAGGTACCCTACCATAAGCTTGACTATTAATTAATGAGAACCCTTAAGAATCAAGAGGTCTTTTACTTTGGTTGTAATGGGGCGATGAGATTAATTGTTAGGTGGGAAAATCAATAAAAGCAAATTTCAAGAAGGTTGGATAAATTATCAAACATTGCAAAGCATGACACCTTCTAGAATACCTTTTTGGGCTTTGATTCATTTTTCCACCTTTCTTTCTTTCTCTTTATTTTTATTTCTCACTTCCTTTTTGTCATCCCCTTCTCCATTTTTTTTGTTATTTTGTTTTATTTACTTCATTTGGAGAAGGGGAGATTTTCAATTCAAGAGAAATATTTTTCTAACTTTCTCATCCCATACTTTTTCAAACTACATTTTTACCCTTTTGTAATACTTTAAAAGGTGCCATACCAAGCATTATTCATCAAAATATTTCAAGGTACCAAGAAAAGTATTTTATTCTTTTAGGCTCAAAATTGGGCAACTAAGGGGTAGCATTTAGTCAATCAAAGCTCAGAAGGCCGGAAAGATACCTAGTGCCTCAATCATTTTCAAAAATGTTTTCAAAAATTTTTAAGTTTCAAAACGATTTCAAGTCAAGTTCTAGAGAATACAATCCAAGAGGAATAAGACACTCAATCACAAAGAATTGGGTAGATTTAGTGAGTACCCCTTTTAGGCTCAAGATCTCACATTTAGTAGTTCAAAAATCAATGAGAAACACAAATTTAAGGAACCACATGCTAATTATTAACTATCAAAAGATCATCTCAAGATTTTTTATTTTTAGCCTTGTCACAAGAATACAAAAAATTGGGTTCAAAAATTCACTATCTCAATTCATTTGGCACCAAGTTCTCACAATTGGATGCATATTATAAGTGAGGGGCAATCTAGAGAATGTGATCATGCAAAACTATGCCTGGATGAATGCAACATGAAAATGCAAAAATGCAAAAATTTACAAAAATACCCCTACCCCAAACTTAAAAACTTACATTATCCCCAATGTAAATAATCAAGTCGGAGAGAGGAGGAAAAATTGGAACAACTCACCGAGGTGGTAGCGGGTGCTGGCTCACATTCCAGTCAAAAAGTTGTTGGAAATTGTATCACGGCCGTGAGGCTTATCACGGGTAGGCCGTGATCAATTCTGGTTTTCAGGAGCTGTCCTGTCACGGTCGTGACCTGCATCACGGCTAGGCCGTGATGCTCTCTGATCTTAGGGTCCTACTCATCACGCCCGTGATGCTTATCACGGCTGGGCCGGGATCCTTTCTGGTCCCCTTGATTAGCTCATCACGGCCGTGACCACTATCACGGCCTGGGCGTGATGGCTTCTGACTTCATTGGTCCCTGCCCCTTTTGTTCTTCCTTCCTTCTTAACCTGAAAACACTTGACAAATCTATTAATTTATGATTTTTCCTCTTGATCTTCTCAAATTATTCAAGAGCTAAATTCAAAAACAAATGGAAAAAGGAAAGAAAACTTGGGTTGCCTCCCAAGAAGCGCTTATTTACGGTCTTAAGCTTGACCATACTTCCTTCAGTCAACCGGGGTCGACTGGGCGTAGAAGTGTGGGAACACTTCTCTTCCATGGGAGTCCTTCAAAGTGCCGATTCTGCTCATATGGCCAATTGCGCTTCCGCTTCGCTCTTTTCACTCTAAGCTTCATGACCTTACTCCCTCCCGGCGAAAGTTTTGTTTCCACATGATGAGCAACTCCAAATTCATCACTACTGGGTGCATCATTTGCCATGCAAATCTTCGGAGTTGCTTCCATGTTGAGCTCTTCCTTTACCACTGGAGACGTTATATCGATTATGCACACACGACTCACAAAAGGTGGGTTGTTATATGAGTTAATCAATTCAAAATCTACCCTATCTTCCTCTACATTCAGAGAGAGTTTGCCATTCCTTACGTCTATTATTGCTCCAGTGGTGGCCAAGAATGACCTTCCTAAAATGATGGGGAATTCATAATTCCCTTTCATATCCAATACCAGGAAATCGGTAGGGATGAAAAATTTCCCTACCCTTACAGGAACATTCTCTAGTATGCCTAGAGGAGTTCTAGTTGAGCCATCCGCAAATTGTAAGGAGAATTTGAATGGACTCAACTCTTTGGTTCCCAACCTTTCCAAGATAGTGAGCGGCATCAAGCTCGCGCTAGCCCCTAAGTCACATAAGGCTTGGTCTATTTGTACTTCTTTAATCGAGCAAGCGATAGAGAAACTACCTGGGTT
This sequence comes from Sophora flavescens, assembly GCA_030762895.1. NCBI lineage: Eukaryota > Viridiplantae > Streptophyta > Magnoliopsida > Fabales > Fabaceae > Sophora > Sophora flavescens. The sequence goes on along the minus strand of CM061064.1, from coordinate 21,145,157 downwards.
TTTCAGCTTAGGAGGCATTTTAGTTTCTATATCTACTAGCTTTTTCTTTACCAACCTTTGTGGGAAAGGTATTGGGGGTTGGTACGGTGGTGGAGGCACATATTTTGGCTCTGTCTCTTCCTTTTTGCTCATATCCTCCTCTGGTTCCACATTTTTTTCAACCACCCCAAGCTTATCATCCCTCAAGTATATGGCATTACAATGCTCATTGGGATTAGCTTCGGGTTGCCCCGGGAACGTACCATTAGGTCTAGAGTATGTGCTGGCTTGTTGGGCAATCTGAGTTTCTAGCATCTTGTTATGGATGGCTAAGTAATCTACCTTAGATGCTAGCTCTTTTATTGCCTCGTTTACTGCCCTACCTTGTTGTCTAAACTCCTCATTTTGTTTTGTTTGAGTTTCAACAAAACTTTCCAATAAAGACTCGAGTTTAGACTTCTGTACCTGAGGATAACCCGCTGCGGGTTTCCTATTACCTTGGCCTTCTTGGAACTCGTGGTTTAGCGTGTTGCTATAGTTGTCGTAGGAGAGGTAAGGGCTGTTCTTCCTTCCTTGGTTGTAAGGATTTGGGGGAGCATAATTGGGCAACTTCGGGTTCGTGTCGTAGAAGTTGTGACAAGAGTTCACTTGTTCCCCCGAAGCGTCGGATCCATGAGCAATACCACGTGGGCACTCCATTATGTCATGTCCCTGCATTCCACAAATCTCACAAACAATATTAGTAGCACCTATTGAACTCACGTTAGCCCTTTCAAGCTGATCAAAACGTTTATTAAGTGAGTCTATTTTAGACATTATAAGATCAGTGCTATTCATTTCAAACTTACCCCCCGAAATCTTTTTCGGGTTATTACCTCTTTCCGAACCCCATTGGTGGTAGTTGGTGGCCACGTTTTCGATGATGTTGAATGCCTCCGTTAGAGGCCTATTCATAAAGGCTCCACCAGCTGCGGAATCAAGTGACACATTCGAAGAGTAATCTAATCCATTGTAGAAGGTGTGCACTAATAACCACCTCTCGAGTCCATGATGTGGGTAAGACTTCAGCAGTCCCTTGTAGCGATCCCAAGCTTCTGATAAGCATTCTCCGTCTTTTTGGAAGAAGCCGGTGATCTGGGTTCGTATGTAGGCCGTCTTGGATGGAGGAAAGAATTTCTCCAAGAACGCCTGCTCTAGTTGGTCCTAAGTCGACAAGGTATTAGTGGGTATTTTCTTTAGCCAAGCTTTCGCTTTTCCAGTCAGAGATGAGGGGAACAACCTCAAGCGAATAGCATCAACCGGGGCACCATGAATTCTAACTGCATCAGTGAACTCCAAGAATGTCTCCACGTGGTCAGTCGGGTCCTCCGAGGGCAATCCTCCGAATTGATGTTGCCTAATCATGTTGATTAGTATAGGAGGTATAGTGTAGTTCTCCGCCTCAATCTCTGGCCTAGCAATTCCAGTTCGCAAGCCCCTATCATTTGGGGCTGCGCAGTCCTTCAGTGGTTTCGTATCCAGTTGATTCTCCATTAGTGGGATGGGGGTCAACCTCTCTCTCTTACTTTGTAGTCTCCTACGTCTATGAAAGGTCCTTTCGATTTCGGGATCGACCTCACTAAGGTTTCCAAGACTTAAAGATCTTTGCATAAAAGCACAGAGAGATATATACTCTAGAAGGAAAATGAATTTTTTTTCAAATATAAAAATTAAATAAAAAGAAAAGGTCCAGAAAAATCAATTTAAGAATTAAATTGAGATTTGAGAAAGCACAGTCCCCGGCAACGGTGCCAAAAACTTGATGTCGCTTCGTGCGAGTGCACGTGCGTGCGATCTGGCAAGTGTACCGAATTGTCGCCAAGTAATAAAAAGATATCGATCCCACAGAGACCGCGATCTCAAATCACAACAAATTGTTAAATGAATAAATTGGACTATATAAAAAGATTTGGATTTTTGAAATAAGAGATAAAATGCAATCAAGTAAAACAGAAAGTAAACAATTTATGGTTTTTCAGATCTAAATGGATTCCTAGGAATTTGGGCTACCAACAAGATCGTTTATGTTACTAAATTGATTAACCCTTGTTAATTATCGAAAATGCCTTGAAGGCGAATTTATCCTCAAATAGTTTAAGATCCCTCTCGGGTTACAAAAACCGTGCCCAATTAAACTAACCCATACTCTCGTGGTAGTCGAATTCAGATTGAACCCTTTACGTTTTGTGACAATTTGTTAATCCTCGAAGGACAGCTTCTAACTCTCATGATTTCAGTCCTAAGTCTGATTCTATAGATTTGACACCTAAATTCACCGCTAGGTTCCTCCTTAGAATGGCTACGACATGCAAATAAGTGCGCACCAGATTTACAAGTAATTAAAACACTAGAAATCAGATCTAAAGCAAAATCGCAATTAACAAAGATAAAACATCAATTCATTGTCATAAACAAACCTTGGACATAGCCCCAATCCCTAGAAACTAAGCTACTACTCAAGCCTTGTCATGGTGATGACAAGCTTGGTTACAAATAACATGAAATAAAGATAAGAGAAGAGAGGAGGAGGAAGAAGATAGATCCTAAATAATAGCCTAAGAGTAGCATCCCAGAAGTCTCTTTTGCCTCTTCCCAGATGCCTTATTTATAGATTTGGGAAGTTTGAATCCCAATCTAACTAAAATTAGATCCAAATCAGTTATTTATGATCCAAGTAATGCGCGTCACGGTCGTGATGGCCATCACGGCCAGGCCATGACAGATTCTGCCTTGGGCGCGTCTTCAGTGATTGGTCTGTCACGGTCGTGATGCTCATCACGGCTGGGCCGTGACATATTCTGACTTGTGGGGGGTCTGGCTTAGTATGCATGTCACGGTCGTGATGGGCATCACGGGCAGGCCGTGACCAGTTCTGACTTTTGCCTTTTTTCTTTTTTATCTCTGCTTGATCGTGGTCGTGATGGTCATCACGGCTAGGCCGTGATGGGCTCTGTTTGGCTCATTTTCTTCACTTTTCAAGCTCCATCTTCATCCGAGCTCGATCATGGTTGATCCCGAGCATTTAATCTTTAATTTCTGCAAAACAACACCATAAAAACCACCTTACCCGTTCCAAGATAAAAAATAACAAAAATCAAATTAAATATGCCTAAACTATATGAAAACGCATGCAAAATGATAAACAAAGATGAGGTGAAATCACACTCATCAATATTCATCAACGGCCGCGAGGGAATCAATAAATGAGTTTTCAAAGTTCCTCTCCTGAGGTAAATCTTTAGTGGAAGAAGTATTCCTGGAAGAAAAAAAAGTCGGGAATAGGAGAAGTGTAGGCAAGAGTCTTATTCATGAAAGAAAAGCTTAAACAAAGTAAAGAAATGGAAGAGAGAAAAAAAATGATGGAACCAAAAGGAAAACACCAGACAAAGTGCTACATTCTCTTTCATGTCTCAAACAAAGTAAACATCAATTCAAATTTAGTACAATAAGATAATTACTTCATGGAAATAACATCAACAAATGGTTCAGATCGCCAATTATTGAGAACTTCATTGCTAGCAGGGAGATAGATGGCATGGTTCTCGTCCAGCTCTTCTTCAAGTGTGCTGATAGTGAAGGGAAGGGAAAATAACTTGTCGGGACTGATAACTTCAGCAACCACTGAGAAAGTCTCTGTCAAAAGGGGAAGATACTTTCTCTCATCCTCTTCTCCTTCCTTGTTCTCGAGAGTCATGAATTTCATCTTTTCTGCTAAGTAGGGTTGATACCCCAATCCATGCCTTCCTTCTCTCATAGCTGCTTCAATTGGTTGAGAGATCCCTTGCAGCTTAGGCCCTAGGCCTTTTCCTCTTTGATACCCATTCTTTTCCATGATGCGGATTGCAACTTCATTCACATTCTTCATTGGCGGCTCCCTTTTCTTGTTATCTGGCTTCAATACCTCAAAAATAGGCAGTGAATCATCTTCCATTTGCTCTGTAATTTCTACATAAGGTATTGCGGCGGGCATTGTCAGCATAATTTCCTCTTCACCACGGACGGTAATCACGGACCCATTTTGAATATACTTCAAACACTGATGCAAAGTCGATGGAACAACTCCTGCTTCATGAATCCAAGGCCTTCCCAGAAGCATGGTATAAGCTGGTTGGATCTCCATGACTTGAAAGAGGACAGAAAAACAACTAGGTCCTATTTCAAGGGGCAGAGTTATCTCCCCTAAGATTCCTCTTGCCGTCCCATCAAAGGCTCATACAATCATTTCTTCTGGTGTCAGATTCGCCATGCTTATGTTTAGTTGCTCGAGAGTGGACATTGGAACCACATTCAACGTCGAACCACCATCTACAAGCACCTTTGCAATCACAAACCCTTTACACTTTAGGGTAATGTTTAAGGCTTTGGTGCTACTGCGGGATTTCGAAGCCACTTCATCTTCCGAGAAAGTAATCATGCTGACATGCCTTATTGGGTCCATCATATTTACCGCATTCTCCGAAGTGACGTCAGGCTTGACATACGCTTCATTCAACACCTTCAATAATGCCTTACGATGCGACTCTGATGTCAAGACAAGCGATAAAAGATATATCCTTGCCAGAGTTTTCTTTAGCTGTTATACCACATCATATTCACTTTGCTTCATGATCTTCAGAAACTCTTCCTCTTCTTTTCCCTTTCCTTCATCCACGGTCTCCTTTTCTTTGGATTCCTTCATTATTTCTTCTTCGACAGGGCTGTAGCATCGCCCGCTCCTTGTAATGCCTCCAATTCTAACAATATTAGTAACTCGAGCCTTCAAGGTCTCTCCCTCCGCTCCAGCTAGTTCAACCTTCTGTTCATAATTCCATGGTACAGCATGTGTATCAACATAAGCAAAAGGAGTTGGCTCTTCACCTTTACAATGGCTTTTTCCGGGGTTGGGGCTGAAGCTTTGTTCATAGGTGGTACGCGGAGTACAACTTTTTCAACTACATTGATTTCCTCGGCAGCATCCCGTCTAGCTTAAATTACCCCCAAGGTGAGTAATCCCTGAACCCGGACTTTGAAACCCCAACAAGTTTCGATGTCATGCCCCACTTGCCCATGATGATAGTCACACCTTAGATCTTCGACATACCCCCTTTCTTCTCTTAGAATTCTTATTGGTGCAACAATGTGGTATCCCGCTTTCTTTAGTTCTTCGAAGATCTTCTGCATTGGAACTCGTAGTTCTAGTACCTTCCTGATTGGGGACCCTCTACCCTCCAAATTGTTCACCCGATTTCCATCATTATGGTTTGGGATTGGATTTTTAACAATATTAGACCCGACCTCTTCTTCAAACCCTAGCTTCCCACAAGTAATCAACTTTCTCACTGCCATTTTAAAAGCTTCGCAATCCTCAATGGAATGTCCTATGACATCCATGTGATACTTGCAAGTCTGATTTGGATTGTACCAAGTAGGAAATGGTGGTTCTAGGGGACGTACAGGGTTCCCCACAATTAAGTGGCGGTCAAACAATTATTGGAATAAATCCGCATTAGAGATGGACAATCTCGGGAAGGGTGGTAGATTTGGATTTTGGAAACGTCATTGGTTGTGGAAATTTGGGCGAGGCGGAGGATAGTTTGGGCGGTTTTGTGGGGGTGCAGACGGGTAACGGGTGTATAATGGGCGGGCAAGGTTATATGGTTGAGGGGTAGGAATATTGCTGATTTGGTTTTGTGGGTAAGTGTTGGTTTGTGAGGATGATTGTAACGGGTAAAGCGGGGTTTGTGTCTGATATGGAATATGTGGATTAGGGTTATATGGTGCTTGGTACTGAGGATTAAAGTTCTGTTGGCGTTGTACATAATTCGCCTCAACTTCCTTCTTCTTTGGTTGAAATCCTTTCCGGGATGCATTTCCTTCACCATTATTCATTGGGAGCTTTCCAGCTCTTCCCAAAAATTCAATCCTTTCACCGGCGGCGATCAAGTCGGAGAAATCGTTATAGGCTACCCCAGTCATAGCCCCTATAAAAGGTGCTCCAATGGTTCCTAAAAAGTATGAGCACATTTGAGATAAAGTCAACGGGGGCTGAACTTGTGCAGCCAAACTCCTCCACCTTTGGGCATATTGCTTGAAGGGCTCCTCATTTCTTTTCTGCATTGTAGTCAACTGTTCAGGACTCTGAGCTGCATCCAGGTTGAATTTGTACCGGTCCATGAATAAGTCAGTCAATTCCGTCCATCGCGAGATCTTGGAATGGTCCAATTGGAGGTACCATTCTAAGGCAAGGCCGGTCAAACTTTCGTGGAAAAAGCTGATAAGGAATTTGTCATCCTTTGACCAAATTGCCATCTTGATGGCATAACTAATGAGGTGAAATCGTGGGTTCCCACTTCCATCATATTTAGAAAAATTAGGAATCTTGAAGTCCTTGGGGATCACGACACCTGTGGCGGGACAAAGTTCTTCTATCTGGAGAGGGCCGTCGGTACTCGGGCCTTTTTTTGCTTTTATCTGTTCATCCATTTTCTCCATACATTCATCTCTAATCTTATCCTTACCAGCCTGAACTCCCGCTGACTGACTATGAGCAGATACATGTGGTTGCTCCCATGTCGGTGCGGTATAGCCCGAGACTTCATGATAGGCATTTTTAAAAGGGGGATATCCTTCTCCAATGGGAAGTGTTATTGGTGTCGTGTGATGTGTCTGGTCGGGGCCAGATATTCCCTGAATGAGACCCGCGCTAATGTTTGAAAACATCGGTGATGTTACCGCGGAAGAAATCCGTTGCCTACCTGGTTCATTTGCATCTCTATTAAGCATGCCGAAAGATTCCCTCATATCCTGCAGTATGGATTCTAATCTTGCTTGGGTTTCAGTCATTTCATTTACCCTTCCCCTCACTTCATCTATCTTAGAACTTAAGTTTCTTCCTTCCTCAGATGCATTGGCAGCCATCCTTGTCCGAGATCTGGTATTGTGAACTCGGGTTTGATTGGTGTTACCTTTCCTAGGTCGCGTAATGGTTCCCTGATTCTCAAAACTATGTGACTCTGTAAAGCATCCGAGAATATCATTAGTAAACCCTAAATTTTGTGTGTGTGTGTATGCATGTGCAAGTTAACACCCTTTGTCTGATCGCGAGAGTGCCCTTAGGAAGACTGTCGTATACTCCTATAGCAAGAATACTCATCCTGCAATCAAATCTAGTGGTATGGTTCCCTCTCGCTTGAATGCAGTTGGTGTCAAGTCCAAGGGAGAATCCACTCCTCGATAGACCACACCCGTACTAGCAACGTCCTTATTTTCACGCAGAAAACACGTCGTTTTTAGGGTCAAAATATAGTTGATGACGTATCTAAGGGAGAATGCACTCCTCGATAGATATCATCTAAAAAAACGCTCGACAAACATTGATGAAAACTTCCATTCCATTATAAATATTTCGATACAAATCATGAGTCTTTGATCAAAATAAAAGAAGTACATTGATAGTTTCCATCTTTCTCCGAGGTCTACAAAGTACTATGTTAAGATTCTCATCTTCTTTTTCCTGAACCCTTTGGCAAGTTTCCCAAAATGATTGAAGAACTCGGTCACCTTTGGTGGTAGCTGAAGGAAATGGTTCATACGAATGTGGATGGATGCCTCTTAAAATCGCTCCACTAGCTGGGAAGTGTGATATTGGAGCTTATCCATCATGTCCTCATATTTTCTTTTCCATGCTTCCTTTTTGTTCATTATATCCTTCGCTACTAATTTCCATCCTTTTACCCATTCTGCGTGACGTTGAGCTTCAACTCTTTCAGAGTCTTTTATCTTGGTTCTGAGCCAATTTTCTCTCATGTTGGCTTCCGCTAGTAGCTCGCGATACTTGGATGCTTCGTTCTATCCTCGATCAGAGTATAGTTCTGTTTGGGCCAAGGATTCTTGCAGGGATTCAACTCTCTCTTCTAGTATATGTATTGTTTCAACATGAACCCCTACATTTGTCTCGAGCTCTTTTTTCTTCCTTTGAAGTTTGACAAGCATCTTCTCTTGATATTCTATATTTGCCAGCAGCTCTTGAATTTCTGCTTCTTTGTCTTTTCTTGCCCTTTTTGCACGACTCGGGGCTTCGTGGGCATCGGCGCATTCGTCTTTCAAATGCTCAATCTGTAAACTCAGATTCTGCACTTGGCTTCGGAGCGTGACAATAGCTACTTCGGCAGCTTGGTTCTTCTCATCCAAAACCCTCATACAAGCTTTTAAAATTTCGATTTCTTTCTACATTTGATCTTCGGTAAGAGGATTATTTTCACTATGGAGAGGGGATGCAGGTCTTGGAGGGAAACCTGTTCTTGCTTTTCTCCATACTTCATATCTTTTTGTGTGAGCTATGATTCGCCTTCCTAATTCCTCCGGTCCTTTTATACGAACATCATTCCATGCTGACCTTACTGCTATTGTTTGACTCTTGATGCTTTCACTTCTCGGTATAGGAAGAATATCCCACTGAGTAGCTCTTTGGGGGGTTCATCCTGTGTCCACTTGAGCTGACGCATCACCAAAGCTGGTGAATATGATACACAACCTCTGGGACCCATCAATGGAACATTTGAAAAACTTCCACAGCTGAATACAACTGAATCTCCATTGTACCAAGGACACATCCAACTCAATGACCGCGGGTCGATCTGATCAAACTCTTGTTTCCATTCATATAGCTTACGTGGCTTTAGTTGCGTGCGAGCGAATCGTTTCAGCAGGTCATATGTTCTATTAATTTTATCACGAGTGTACAAGTGAGTCATGATCCAAACATACAATATTGATGCACAACATCGCAGTTTCCCTTGTTGATTCTGATGATAAACATGTGGGGAGAGGAAAGTTTCAGCTAAGATAGCGGGTACCGGGTTCACACCATATTCTTCGACCCTATAGAAAACATCCATGGCTGACTGATCAATCAGATCTGGTACAAAAGGAAAGAGCACCAACCTATATATCATGAGGGCTAGTACTTTGTTGAAAGTAACCCATCGTTGTTGCTGGGCCAGCTTGTTGAGATACACTTCCAAAAATCGCCTCTTAAACCCTTTGGTGGTTCCCTTTTCCGCTTTCTCTAGCTATTCCGGTTGAAGCTCCAATAAACTTGCTATCTTCCAAACTGTTACGTATTGGCCATAATACATGTAGATGCGGGTCCTCTTTTGAATTGGCAGGCTTAGCATATAAGCATACTCTTCTATGGTCAAAGTGATTTCTAAGTTAGGCAATTCAAAACACCTCAAAGTTGAATTCCAATATTGGGCCAATGCACTCAGAGCGGGGGCTTCCACTGGAACACGCAATAGGTCCAATATTCTACCATACTTGCTGACAAAGTCTGAGCGAGCTTTTTCTGACATTTGCTGGCTGAGTTCACGTAAATTCTTCACGTCATTGAGTGTCACATCGATCTTGATACTTTTCTTGGAACAACTCGCATTGCTAGTACTCTTCTCGGAACCAAACTTTTCCATTTTCTTGCTATAAGATGAATACCAAAGTCTTCCAACAAAGAGACACAAGCGAAAAAACAAAAAAAATGAGTATAGTGAGGCAAATATATCTTGCATGATTCATGTCGTATGAGACCCAATGGGGTTGAAAACCCTTATGGGTATGCTGTCAATGCATCACCTTCATTATGACATAGCGCCTATTAGATGTGCAATAATATTCGAATATGTCATTCAAATTTGTGGCGGCAATGTGACGCCCCTAGTTTTGTGAATATTCACAATGAACATGCATGACAATTTATGCTTATGATGATAGAGAGGGGAAAGAAAAGTACGCCCCCTAAGGTTAGGACTCTAAACATGCCGACCACTAGGTTTGCTCTATTAGTGAAAATTGGGACGGGTCCAGACCTCTAAAAGTCATGGTCCCCAGATTGCCCTTATAAGGATATGATTCATGAATCTAGCCACAAGTAAGGATAAACCCTCTCAATATGACTATTCCATGATCTCATGTACAATCTGACTGGTGAACCGACAAGTATCAGGGAGGTACATGACCTCTTCAATGACAATGTCGTAGCACCGCCTAATCCTTGGGTTTTTGAGCAAGCTCGGGTATAGAGCTAAGAGTGTGTGCAATATGAGATAGTGATGTGTGTGAAGGGGGCATACAAACCTATAACACTTAAAAATAAAAAGAGAAGAAAAGACAAGAAAAACCTGCAAAACAAAAACATTGGTATATATAAAAAACGGTTAAAGGTCCTCTACCATATTGTTAAAAT